>CM031610.1:12139603-12231833 GCA_018398815.1 Conus ventricosus
ATTATACCCAAAATTTCTTAGAATCGAAGTAAAGGCTAGAAAGACATCCATGCTGTCAAACAAGAAACATTTCTCATGAAGTCACCAATGATAACCTGCATGCTAAGTTTTATCCCCTCAACATCGGATCTGTTCAGAAGAGATGCAGAGTGGTGATTGGTTTCTGGTCTCATGAGCAGTTTCGTGATTTCATTGCGGCCACGCCCAGCATTCTGACCTGCAATCCAAACAGTCAGGACCAGTTACGATTCACTGTCAAACATAGATTAAAGATGGTCCATGAAACATTCAGACAGTGAAACGACTCAGACCTAGCAATGATCAGTGTTGCTGCGCTGTGCAATGATTTTTTTTATTTTTTTATTTCCAAAGTAAGAACGATTCCAGAGAGCGATTGATATTTCAGCTTCCAGTGCTGAAGGGTCAGATATAGGTCTCTAGTCCAGGGAAACAGAAAGCTCGCATCAAATTGCAGGTTTTTACATTTGATATTCTGGTTTTCCACTTGCTTATATTGATATTGCGTTAAGTGTCATCATTGAACAGATACCTCATACAAAACATACTACTATGTGATTAGGATAAAATGATGATTTTTCTATTTCAGTTGAAGGGTATACCGGTAGTATCTCAAGTCACCCTCACTTACCCCGAACATTAGTAACCCTGGCATGTCAAAAAAGCTAAGAAAGCCCTTTTTTTCCTGGCTGTCTGATCATGCTACTTTTATTTTTTAATTCTATTTCGTAAGATATCCAGCAGGACTGTTCCTTGGAAAGATGAAGGATAGATGGGAAGAGGGAAAGATAGTGGAGATGCTTACATAAAGGTAACGTGATGTTTCAAGTGTGAATGAACCTTTAGCCAGAACACTTGTGTAACCGAATCCATGTTTTGATAGACTGTTAATGATGCTAAGCACGGGCTGTCATTAAATGTTAGGATATTATCATGGATAAAGAACCATGATATATAAACGTATTATGTACAGCCTGGGCGGTACAGCTGTACATGGTGGTATGGGTGATCTGTTCTTTTATCTGTACACTTTCACCTCGGCTGTACGACATGATAGACAGAGCAAGATTACTTACCGCCTTTGTGGGCTTACACAGACACACTTTGACCTGATCTGACCTAGATACCACCCTGGACAATTTCTTTTTTTTTTCTAGGGCGAGATATCTCAGACTGTATGCAGATTTTAGAGGTCAATGTCAAATCCTATATGTAACAGCTCTTGGGGCCCATACAGGGTTAGAGAATGTGATTTTCAGCTGGCCGCCGATTTATAAGGTATAAAGCTTCAGTGTGTGTGTGTTGAGTTTGTAAGTTAATATAAAACAGCATTCGCAACAAACCCATGTTACACAGTAAATACATGGTATGCGCTGACACATGCACGTTTACACAAGGTGTATAAGCTCACTTTCAAACACACACCAACTCGCACTCACACGCACATACTCACACACACAGACACGCACGCATGCACTCACGCACGCACACACACAGACTCACACAGACTCACAGACACACACACACACACACACACACACACACACACACACACACACACAGAGCACTCACGCACACACACACACAGACTCTCTCACACACACACACACACACACACACACACACACACACACACACCACACACACACATAATTTTTTTTCTTTAATCAGTCTGAACAACACATCTCTCTCTCTCTCTCTCTCTCTCTCTCTCTCTCTCTCTCTCTCTCTCTCTCTCTCTCTCTACACATGTCATGTATGTATGCATATATTTTGTGCTTTTGTGAGTGGTCAAAAATGTAACGATTTGTGTGTGTGTGTATGGATGTGTTGGCAGGTGCTTTTGGGTACTTTGAGGTTACCCATGACATCACAAAATTCTGCAAGGCCAAAATCTTCAGTCACATTGGCAAGAAAACGCCGCTGGCAGTTCGATTCTCCACTGTTGGTGAGTGACACATCATGTGTTGTGTTTCAGTCGCCTGATCTTCTGCCTGTGGGAAAACACTTTTCATAACCACTATGGCTTGTTGAACACTCTGGGTTTTGTGATATATCCTCTAGTGTTAGTGTTTTGTTTGTTAAAACTGTCCGTTTCTGTTCTTGCACTGACCTTATATTTGCAGATGTACGCACACCACTTACTTACACAGACACACTTGTATACACGCTTTCACATACACACATACTTTTCACACACACACACTCACACACACACACACACATGCACACATGCACACACGCACTCACGTTTATGCACTAACACATACGCACACACACAAAAAAGAAACGCACACACACACACACACACACACACACACACACACACACACACACACACACACACACACACACACAGAGTGTTCTTCATAAACTGTGTTCTTGTTTGTGATTACACTAAAAGGAAAGGGTATTACTAGCGTAGTGTGGCCCACCTCACATTATTCAGTTGTCAGTATGTTTTCCTTGGAACACATTAACAACATCAATTCACTTGGAGAGGCAACAGGATGGGTGGGAGAAAGTTGGTGCCATGCTAGTCAGAATCACCTGTTTCAGCAAAATTAGCTGCAGAAGTCTACATATTATGAACATGGAGCACCACACACTCAGATTTATCACAAGATGACATGCGTATTCATGAAACCTTCATGATGAGGGGGAAAAAAAGACGACATCAGCATCAAAAGGAAAGCACAGATTATCAGGCAAGACCTGCACTTTTTAAAAGTCGGGACATGAAGAGATATGGATATGGCAAGGGAATAAGACTAATCCCTTCATGAGTTAGAAATTGTTTAAGAAAAGTGATATTTTTTTGTTGTTGTCTTTATTATTATATCAGCTAGATATGGATATGGCGGGGGGAATGAGACTATCTCTTCTTGAATTGGAAATTTTTAGGAGAAGTGGGTCTTTTTATTTTTTGGTCTTTATTATCATACAAATCAGATACGGATATGGCTGAGTTTGAAAGTTTTAGGAAAAGTGATTTTGTGTGTGTGTGTGTGTGTGTGTGTGTGTGTGTGTGTGTGTGTGTGTGTGTGTGTGGCCTTTTTTATTGTACAAATTAGATATGGATATGGCTGGGGAAAGAGACTACCTCTTCATAAGTTTGAAATTTTTAGGAAAACTGATACTTTTTTGTTGTTGTTTTTAGTTATCATACAGATTATCACGTTGAAATAGAAAGGAGTGAATTGGAGTTTGGCTTGTTGCCTCGTCAGGGGAGGGCATCAAGCAGAGGTGAGTTAGCAGCTAAGCGACTGAATGCTGTTGCGTACTGTGGCCTGCAGGAGGGGAGAAGGGGTCAGCCGACACGGCCAGGGATCCCGAGGCTTTGCCGTCAAGTTCTACACGGAGGATGGCAACTGGGACCTGGTGGGCAACAACACCCCCATCTTCTTCATCAGGGAACCCATGCTGGTCAGTGGTGTTGGTCGGTGCTCCGCGGGGGTGTTGGGCTGTGCTCCATGGGGGTGTCGGGATGGGCGTAGCTCCTAGTTCACCGTCTTTCGAGAATTCCTTTGCTCCATTGTTTACTGCATTGTTCTTCTTCTTCTTCTTCTGCGTACACAGGCTGATACTCCTGTGGACACCACCCCCTGTATAGGGAGTGGAGTTTTGTGTGTATGACCATTTTTTATCCTGCCATTAAGGCAGCCATACTCCAACTTCGGGGAATTCTGCGTTCTATAACTGGGTGATGAAATCCCATTCAAAAAAGAATTCATTTGAATTGGATTTGATGTTATTAGATTGGGATTGAAGGGGGGGGGGGGGAGGGTAGGGAGAGAAAATAGAATGTTTTTAAGTGGAGACAGAATTCAAGTGGAGACAGAATAATTATGTTCTGTACAAGCTCCGACCTAAATTGAGGTGGGGGGGGGGGGGGGGGGTGGGGGGGGGGGGGGGGGGGAGATAGAATATTGCCAAGTGGAGACAGAATAATGTTCTGTACAAACCACAAACTACATTGGGGGGGGGGGGGGGGGGGGGGGCGGAGACAGAATAATGTTCTGTACAAGCCAGGCAGAACAAGTCGTTGGAAATACATTTTCTGTGGCCTTCATTAATGCAGATCTAAGCAGTCAGGTGAAGAAAAAGAAATGCTTGTCAGTTAAAGGCAGATGTTGGTCTTTGTTCCTGTCTCCTGAACTTGTTAGTTCATTACGTTGGCTACTGTGGAGTTATCACGAGGGCATGTCATCGATGATAGTGTGATGGTAATGTCACTGTCATTGATGATAGTGTCATTAGTGAAACCAGGTGTAGCTCTGTTACGGCATGCCATTAATATGATGATGGAAACGTCATTGATGATTTTCATGTCTGATTATAACGTCACAGTAGATGATGATGATGGTGGTGAGGGTGTCGTCACTTGCATAAATGATGTTGTTTGTGGATGTTGATGTTGTGATGTATGCCTGACAGCATCTGAGGGACTCGATAATGACAAATTGTGTGGCTTCCTCATCACAACAGGTTTCTCTGTGTAACCTTCAGGCTGTTCAAGAAGATTGTGCAAAACAGCGCTGCCCATTTTTATCTTTTAAAAGGTGAAGAAGCTCCGTGGTGCGTGTCATGTCGTGTACTACTCACAGTGAACCATATCCTGTTAAGACTGTGAGGATTAGGTCATGTGGGAACACTTTACAGCAGACTCCATGAAAACCTTGTTCAGAGATGTCCCACCTGATGTGATCGTTGAATTTCTGAAGATAATTTCATGATTAAGATTTTATGGAAGGAACTGACTTCAACGCAGTGACAGCCCTGATACGGCCCTTTACAGTTGGCTGGGCTATTGTCACGACCGACCCCTGGAGGTCCGCCCTGACAGGATCGGTCTAGAAGGGAGTGAAGGGAGTGACTGACCTCACACGCTCCGCAAGAGAACACACAAGAAAGATTACAATACAATACACCATTTATTCACACCCACACAAACATAGTCACAAATAAGCATTTCAACACACACAACATACATAGTCACAATTAAACGTTTCAACACACACAACATACATAGTCACAAATAAGCATTCCAACGCACACAACATAACCATAATCATAAATGAGCATTTCCAACACACGTTCCTTTTGTGCTTCATGTGGTTCCCCCTCACCCCTGTCTCTCCAAAGTCCTCTGAGAGTACCGTGTCGAATCAGGTGCCCCAAACCGGGTCTGTTCTTGAACAGAGTCTTTCAATGCCGACACCCTTGACACCCACACACCCCCAAATTGCACGACACAGAGCTAACCACACTGGTCACATGAGCTGTAGGAAGTCCGAGGACAGTGGAGAACGCATCCCGTGGGATGAGGCGTTGTCGCTGAAGGTCCCGGACAGGGGTTAGGACCATCCAGCAAGGTCCACGTGCTCCTCACTCTGCGCGGCCCCAACAGCGCAAGCTTCGGGTGAAGCCCCCGGGAGGAGAGAAAACGGAAGGAACTGGAAGGAAAGAAGAGTACTAGAACCCCGCAGTCAGTACGGTCTGAAATTTGCTGCTTAATCCTAACAGCCACTCGCATGGTGGGCGAGGGGAGGTGTCTGCTGAATACATTAGTAACACCAGCTCAACACAGACCTGAGCATAACACAGTAAACAAACCAAATGAGGAATGTTCGCTAAAGGTCTCCTCACACGAAGCAGGTTAAGAGATTACATTAACAGGCTAAACAAACGAATAGCAATTTATATCTTCATCCTTCCCTCACTCACGTTCAACATTTCCCTTTCTTAGGAACTGAACTAATACAGCAACCATTGCTTTATAACTGCCACCACAATTGCAAATAATCATAATTCAATGGCACGATTATCCCCACATTTTATAGTAACATTTCAAAAATAACAATTTTCCAACCACGCATCCAAATGACTAATCACGCGTACGCACGCTCGCAAACACAAAACACTCGTTCCCCTTGCAAACACAAACAGACGGTGGCCGAAGAATAAGAGACCGGCGATTGTGACAGGGGAGGACGAGCAAGACCAAGCAAGTCCCAACCCTAAATCACCAGGTTCTCCCCCATCCCCACCGACTACTGCATCACAGATGCATTGAAAGGAGAAAGAATTTTGGATATAATTTTGAATGGCCAGGTTAAAGATTGAATTAACCAGAAAAAGTGGTTTCAAACAATATTCCTTTTTATAATTTTGAAAACAAAAGGAAATTGCGCAAAAGAGAAGAATTAGCCGGCTAACAACAAAAAAAACCAAACAAACCACGAAACTGATGCTTACCAGCTACCCGTGGGTGACCCAAAAGTGGCGGGTCAAGTGACTCTCTGTCCTCTGTCCAGTCGAGAGGACCAGCAGAGCAGATGCGGAAAAGATGACGTGACGTCCCTCCCCTACAGGCCGACTGCAGGGATGAAGGTACCGACCGTACCTTCGGCGATGTGGTAGAGAACCAAAACCGGAGCGGGCGCTCCCAGGGACATCTTCAGCTCGAGTGAAGAGCAAACCTCCCTAACCGATGGCAGCCAACATGCCACCCTACGTCACAGAGTGAGAATACCTCAAGCTAAGAGGAATGCTGCACGTGCGGCAGGTAAAAAGACAGGTGAGAGGCCGATAGAGACAGCCAGTTCAAGAGAAAGGTACCAGCCACCCGTGAACCTGCAGGATGAATTGCACGGACAGTGAAATTAGAGAGAGAGAGAGAGAAAGTAAACCTAACCTGAGCTGAACGACATTAAGGTGCAAACACACCACAAGCCACATTAAGGGACTGATACACGACAACAGCAACAACAATAAATAAATGAATAATTCTACCACCCTAGATGGGTCAATCGTCATAGGCCTCGTGACAGCTATAAGCAACACTCTCTCTCTCTCTCTCCTCCCACCCCCCCCCCCACCCCCCAACACCCCCCAACATATATAATTTCTGTTTACCTGTCAGAGTGGTCACTTTTTGGACTGTACATGAATACTTTTTTTTTTTTTTAAACATGATCTTTTTCATATGATGCACAAATGTTGCAACATGCAAGAAACATTTTGATGGAGGGACATGTCTGCTTTTTCCAGACAGTCAGGTCATTTTGAAATGTGGCAGTGAAAGATGTTAGATCATATGTTCTTCCATTCTAATGACCTTGCTGCCTGTTGCAGTTTCCCAGTTTCATTCACACGCAGAAGAGGAACCCATCAACAAACCTGAAGGTGAATACAAGTTGTTTCCTCTTCTCTTTCTGCCTGATTGTTGAGAAAAGACACAAATTACTGAAATGCCTGAAAATGTGGTTGAGAAAAATGAAGACACAAATCACTTAAAAGCGTGAAAATGAATATCCTTGTTAGAACTCATTTCCGACTTTCGTTGTTTTCACTTTCCAAGTTTGAATTTTAAAAATGTAAAGAAACAGCAACATGACTGACACAAAGTAAATGCAGCTTACAGAGGTTGCGATGTCATAGTAATTTGCTCAAGAGTTTAAGAATTTTAAGTGAAAGGGACTTTTTCAGCTTTGTAATTAATTATTAGAAAAATAAGACTGAAACTAGTTCAAAATTGAGCACATTTAAGTTGCAAAAATTTTTTTTTTTTTTTTTATAGATTGAATGCATAGTGTGCGATCCAGTATTGAACATTTATTATGTACATATATGCAAAAAAAGGGGGGGGAAAAAGCAAAAAAAAAGCATGGTTCTTTAAAAGTAAGACAACTGCTGTTCACATATTTGTGCTTTTTGACTTTAAATGGTTTGTAAGTGCATTTGTTGAAAATTAACTTGAAGATAGTGTGTGCTCATACTTAAGCGATTTATTGCCGAGTTAATTGCGAACATATTAAAGTAGATACGATTTTCTTTTTTTTTTAATTCCTTTTTTTTTCCCCCTCTTTAATCAGCTAAGGTATAATAACATGAGTGCACGTGCTTTTATGCTGTTATGTCTTCATACATGTTAAGAATTTTCATTTGGGAGGAGATTGGGAGGGGGGGTGGGTGGGGGGGAGGTGTTACCTAAACAGGTTTGGTGTATTTTCTTGATCTGACATTTTTCTCATGAAGTGATTTTTTGGCTTCCATCTTTTTGCCTTTAGTATTATTATTATTTTTTTGTTGTTGGTTGGTGTAGTATGAAGCAATCACTGTTGTTATTTTAATCGCAGGATCCTGACATGTTTTGGGATTTCATCACTCTGCGACCAGAAACCACCCACCAGGTGTCCTTCCTGTTCTCTGACCGCGGCACGCCGGACGGCTACCGCCACATGAATGGCTACGGCAGCCACACCTTTAAGATGGTCAACGACAAGAACGAGTCCGTCTACTGCAAGTTCCATTACAAGGTACTCTCTATATTTCACTGACGTTGTCCCTCCTCACAAGCAACATCATATAGGCATGGCAGTTTTTTGTTCCATTCAATGCATTTCTGCCTTTTCTTTTCCGGTGCTAAGCTGTACAATAGGTTTTAAGAATATGAAGAAAATTGAAAGAAACCTGATAAGTTTTGTGACATGCATCCGGGAACAGTTGCATTTTCTTTGGGTCAAAGGAATGGAAGTAGAAGAATACTTTGAGAACAGTTTCCCAACTTCTCCAAGAGCGGAAAATCAACACAGTGTGTTAAAATATGATATTGAATAAGGCTGGGCTTCCTGTGGGTGAAGTTGATATCATACGTAGAGTAAGATGATGTCTTGTGAGCAGATTACAGCCATACTGTCACTGTTCCCATAAAGATGCTGGGCCGTAGATCCACTGTTCCCATAAAGATGCTGGGCCATAGATCCACTGTTGATTCAACAGAAGCCATGGACCAGTTCATTTCACATTTTAATACTTTTCTATGCTTAGCATTTTGCAGTTACCAACTTTATTTCTGGAAACATCAAATGACGTTTTGAAACAGGACTAGATTTTTTTTTTCTTTCAAATTTTTAATTGCTCAAAAAAGTCATACTTAATCCATAATCAAATTTTGTTTGACAGAACTTTTTAATGAACGTCATTTGCTGTGAATGTAAAACTGACCATTGTGGTCACTTGCCTCTTTCCGATATGTCCTGAATCCATTCATAACGCTCGGCTGACAGGTACTTTATCACACTGCCACTGAAGTTTGAAGTGAGTGCCAGTGCATCTGATTTAGTCTGTACAGCTATCTGAGCCGTTGTCATCGATTCAGCGACACTTGGACTGCTAAATTATCCACAATCATGCTGAATAGACAATTCCTTAACACTGGCTCACATTGATGCACTCAGCATGAGTACAGAAATATATATATTTTTTTTAATGGTTTAGAGGCAGAGCGAAGCAGATCGACAGTGGTGGCAACTTGGGCAAAGGGCGCGTCTGGTCACTGAAAGTATTGTGTATAGCTGATGGGCAGACTAGGGCAGAACAAAAGTTGAAAAGGTTTAAAGAATTAACACTCCCTCTCAGCTTACCTCCACCCATCTCTTTTTCCCCTCCCTCCTTCACCTGCCGTGGTGCATTCCATGTCAAGTTCTGTGGTGCATTCCATGTCATGTACCACTCGCAGTGGAACGACTGTTGGGACTTGCATGGTGTGAGACTTCTTCTTCTTCTGTGTATGCAGACTGATACTCCTGCGGACACTCCCTGTATAGACAGGCGAGTATTAATCCCATCTACCCAACAATGGGCGTGGAGTTTTGAGTGCATGACCATTTTTTATCCCGCCGTTAAGGCAGCCATACTCCATGTTCAGGGAACATGGTGTGAGACATAAACACTTTACTGCAGATTCCATGCAAACCTTGTTTAGAGATGTCCCACCTGATGTGCGATCTTTGAATTTCTGAAGGAGATCATTTTTTCATCTGATTTAAGATGTTACGGAAGGAAAGATTTTTAACGAAATTTCCAGTGTATTTTTAATAGGTGTATTTCAAAGAGTTACGTGAATTTTTGTTGTTTGTTCAATCACATGTGAGTTGCCTTCAACATGGTGACAGCCCTGACATGGTCCTTTGCGGTCGGCTGGGCTCTAAGCAGCATCACCTTACCTTACCTTCACCTTCCTGTTCCCCCGCCAATCCTGGTGTTCTGTTTGTACTGCGGCCTTTTGTCCTTGGTGTTTGTTCCTGCAGATGGTGTCCACCTGGACACCATGTGTTTGTTCCTGTGGATGGTGTCCACCTGGACACCATGTGTTTGTTCCTGTGGATGGTGTCCACCTGGACGTCATGTGTTGATGCTTTCCTACCTCCCCCTTCCCACTCCCTCCATCCTCATCTTCTTTTCCCCATTCGTTAGTTTTTCTACCACTACCAGGTAGATGTTGACGGTGGCCATGAGATGTTCCAGTGTTCTCTTCTTACCGCTGATTTTTCTTTGCTTCTCTTGCCGACAGACGGATCAGGGCATCAAGTGTCTGATGGCCGATAGAGCCGCTGACCTGTCCGGCAGCGACCCTGACTATGCACAGCGTGACCTCTTCAACGCCATCGCTGAGGGTAACTACCCTTCCTGGACCCTGTACTTGCAGGTCATGACCTTTGAGGAGGCTGAGAAGTTCCGCTGGAATCCTTTCGATTTGACCAAGGTGTGTGTGTGTGTGTGTGTGTGTGTGTGTGTGTGTGTGTGTGTGTGTGTGTGTGTAATATGTGTGTGTAGGTAATTTGGGTGTGCATGCATAGGTGTACAGTGACTTTGCATGGGTTTGTATGTATGTGTGTATTTGTTAGACTCTGCCACTCTGGCAGGTAGGAGACAGAAAGATGTCTGCTGAGAATGTTGTTGTTTCAGTTTTTTGTGGAACCCTGACGTGGCTGGGTTACTGGGTGTTTAACATGCACAGTTAATCATTTGCGCCCCATGTAGTACACAGAGAAGATGGAAGCTACTACTGCAGATCTGCCATGACGTTCCACATAATGTGATTCTTTTCTTTTTCTTTTTTTTTTTCCGATGGCAGCATTTTCCATTTGGTCGGATTTTACCCTTTTTTTGTTATGCGACAACCTGGCTCATACTGGCTGGTACGGCGAACAGGTCCTCTTGGACAAACCAGGCACTAGACACAGGTGGAGCTGTCGCATGCTGTTGAGGCAGAAGGAACTGAGAGCTGTTGAAAATGCAGAAAGATTGTTGTCCCCCTTTCCAGTCTACAGCCAAAAGGAAATGAGCCACATTGAACACTAAACATGATATCCTAACTAACGGTAAGCCTTGTTTTTTTCCCCTCATCATAGATGTGACCTTTTTGACCCGAACAGACTTAACAACGAGGCCACCCAGCCTTCAAGTGGGAATTCCTCGACATCTGTGCGCCATGCCTGGAATTTCTACATCTATGCGGCATGCCTGGAATTTCTACATGTATGCAGCATGCCTGGAATTTCATGATTCGGCAATGTCTCAGCCAGACGGAGCTGTGTACCATTGCACAAAGCACTGAAAAGAGCACTGCAAAGGAGTTTGGATGAGGAAGGGAATGATGGAGAGGTGCGCTCGTATGCAAAGTGTTTCTGAGATCAGTGATTGATCGTTGATTGCTGCTTGACATGAAGGAGAAGAAAACGATAGTGTTTGACACCCTGTGGCATGCGCTGTGAGAATATGCAAACAGAATGTTGCGAGTGCATTGGGGAAACTTCATCAGGTGTTTATTGTTTTTTCTCATCCTTATCTCTCCAAACAAATGCCTTATCCATACTTGGCATGGAACATAGCCAATCATTAGACTCCCTGTAACGCAGGCCTAGTGCCCACAAACCAAGACCCACACCCTTTCCCTCTCTTACTCTAACACTAACCCACTAACACAGTTCAATTTTCAACATTTATTGACATTTCATAGTACACAAATCCACAACAATAAAATCTCACAAAAAACATACATCAAAACGCATATGATGAGGAGGATGGGGATGAGGATGAATTAATTATAATTATAGGACAGGTTGACTATGGGGGGGGGGGGGGGGGGGGATGGTAGCACGTAGGCAATGTAGCCCTGCAAGCGCACACAATTCTTGAACTTGGGGCGTCGAAGAGGGTATGAAGACGAAGGTCCCAGGGCGAAATCTCCGGGGGGGGGAACAACTTGATTGAAGAAATGGCTGGTGATGATGAAGGGGAAGTGGAGGACTGGGGATGGACGGTTCATATGCAAGAAGAACAGAGTGAAAGGCCTGGAGAAAAAGCGAAATTACCATAAGGGAGGGGAAATGGAATATTTTAGATGACTAAAAATAAAGAAGAGTTTCCCCAGCTCTGTTTCTCCAGGTAAAAGTTACGACTTTGGTTAGCATCTCCCTTTCCTCTTATAGAAGTTAAAAATTAAGGAAAATTTCAGATTGTTGGGCAAGTTAACGCTTACTTGACTGTAATAAAAGGACTACCATAAGGTCCTCTTCTTCAATATAAGGCTTCTACAATGTTTTCTTCCACTTTTGTATTAAATCAAGAGTGATTTCAAAGGATTTCCTTTTATATATACAAGCCCAAAAGAAATGAGAATAGTAAACACCAAAACAAACGCGTTTTCATCCAAACAATAGTATCATGGTACATTACACAACATCAAACAATGTGTTTACCGTAAAAGGGTATAACGATGCAATAATTCGAGTCGGAGGTGTACAAAACGGAATCTTCACCTTTCTGTGATAAGTTTCATTTTTTTTTTTACACATGAAATAAACCCCAGTTATTCAATACCGAAGGTCACACACCAACAATGAAAGGAATAAGAGACGAGGCTGACTAGGGTTTCCTTTCCCCCCCTCTGTCTGAATCCAATTGTAACTGAAAGTGAAGTTGTTGTTTTTTAGAAATGGGAAAGCAAGAATATAACTATATATATATATCTAAAACAATAGCGAACAAATGAAATGATACATGCACACAACAGACAGATAACTCACCAAAACCCGTGAGTGAGCTCTAGAGACTGCAGGCTCTGGAAAACCAGCCACCTCACCGAGGACACAAGAAAGCGTCACTTCGATGGCTCGGAGGACCCAAACCTCACCGGTGCGGTCACAACCGAAGATCTCCTCTAACGCTCTTGAAAAAAAAGGAATGTTCTCCTTCCAGGCTAATGGGACTCTAACTTTTTTTTTCTCCCAAGGTGAGCCAAGTGATCAGCATGGGCCGCATGGGATGCCTGTACACTGATGCCACTTCTAGCTGACCCCCAATAATCGCGCGTGAAGCGTGCACGCGAGGAACGCGCGCACACACGCACGCTCACACACACACACACACACACACACACACACACACACACATGTAAACACGCAGAGCATAGACGCACGCCTTAAAACATTTGACAGTTCGTGACACTCCCTCTCTGTGACAGAAACTTTAGGGAGCAGGGAGATAACTTTGCCTCAGTTATGCAGAGTGATCTCTCTAGTGAGTTCACAGCATTGAGCTCTTTCTGAACTAGATCAGTTTTCTCCTTTTCCTCAGTGGAGGAGCTGCTCGCCTTTTTTTCAGTTTCACTGCTTGACTTTGTTAAAGCATTGAAAGTTTCATTTTTTTAAAAAGCACCCTGTTACTTGAAATTTTGATACATTACCAAACAGTTGTAGTGGAACAACTCTGTGTGTGTGTGTGTGTGTGTGTGTGCGTGTGTGTGTTTAACTTTGATTGATTACTGTTTTAGGGAGTAGAATTGTAATGAAGCATCTGTCCTTTTCTGCGGCTCAGACCAGACCAAACTAATCCTGCTGGGCCAAAGAAAGTTATCCAGGCTGCATACTTTGAAGGGCTGAAACTGTTCACGTTGCTTGTCTTCTTCTTCTTCTTCTTCTGCATACGCAGGCTGATACTCCTGCGGACACACCCTGTATAGGGAGCGGAGTTTTGTGTGTATGACCGTTTTTTTTTATCCCGCCATTAAGGCAGTCATACTCCAACTTCGGGAAGGTGCATGCTGTGTGTAATGTGTCATCCATACCAACAGCCAAACTGGCCTTCTCTTCCGAAAGTTGGTGATGGGATTTTATGTGTGTGCAAGATGTTATGCGTGCGTTCACACACGGAACCTCGGTTTATAGTCTCATTCGAAGTACTGTACAGGAAATGGAGTCAGAACCAGTGTTAACTCCGAGGGAAAAATCCCCCTGTACCGAAACGGTCCGGCAGAGATTCGAACCCGAACCCCAAGATTACGAGTCCGGCACTCTACCACTGTGCTATTTCCGGCCCCGCTTGTCTTGTGATTGGTCAGAATGGAACCGAAGTGGATTTGGTCTCAGAGCAGTTCTTCCCTGCAGTGGATGGCTTAGTTAGTTAGTTAGTGTTTATAGGGTCCAGCGGACTACTAGGAGCCAAATCAGGACCTCAGCTATCATATCCGATGGCTTGATGACAATGCAACACTTGAGGTCTGCCCAAGGAACCGGTGGTGCTGGGGAGTTAACAGGAAGAGCTGTGTGTGGGAGGGGTGGAGACAGGGGTGTGAGAGGACTCAGAAGATGAGATGGATCCAGTGGCAAAGTGAGGCGACTGCAGACAGAAATCTAAACAAATTCTTTTTTAAATGTCCATAGGGCTCAGCCGAAAAACGAAGATAAACGAATCGCAAGACAAAACTTTTTTTTCTTCTTTGTCTTGTGATTCGTTTGTCTATGTTTTCTGGTGGATCCTTATGAATACTTTTTAGAATTTGTTCAAAAAATGGAGCAGGAATACATACACATGTGACTTGTTTGCACATATGCAGGCGCGCGCACACACACAAACGCACGCACGCATGCACACACATACACGCTCACACACAAACACACACACACACACACAAACACAAACACACACACGCACACACACACATGCGCACGCATGCATGCGAGCGTGGAATTTCACCCAGGATTTTTCTTATTATGCAGGTTTGGCCTCACGGAGAATTCCCACTAATTCCTGTTGGTCGCATGGTTCTGAACCGCAACCCCAAGAACTACTTTGCTGAGGTGGAGCAGATCGCGTTTTCCCCGGCTCACATGGTGCCTGGCATCGAAGCCAGCCCTGACAAGATGCTGCAGGTAAACATCGGTCAGAGCTCATATGTTGACAGGTGACACACATGCACATAAAGACATGCACGCTCACACGTTCACTGACTCACACTTTCATTTGCGCATGTGCGCGCACACACACACACACACATGTAGACTCATTAGCACAAGCATGCAAACATGTGCGCTCGTACATACATACAAACAAACGAACACACGCACACACACACACACACCGCACACACGCACACACAAAAGCATGCATTATGCACACATTTAGCAGACACATGCGAACATGTACACGCACGCACACACACACACACACGCACGCACGCACGCACACACGCACGCACACACACTGCGGTCGGCTGGGCTATAAGCAACATTATCTTATCTCAGACACACACACACACACACACACACACACACACACACACACACACACACACATGCCTCAGAGCATACTTACATGGATATTCCACAAACATCATCAAAGTGGAAACCATGTGTCTGTATTCATCCATATTCCCATTTCTGTTTCCTGGACATGTCAGTTCATCATTCAGACAATTCAAACGTGTGAACCCATCTTTTTTGTTTTTAAGTTCATCAATTGTTCTGATCATAGGTCAAGGGATAGGGATCGATGTTGACTGTTCAGAGAATAAGTGTACTGAAGCTGTCAGGGACATGTAAGGACATGTGTCGGTGTTGACTGGTTAGAGAACAAGTGTACTGATGTTGTTTTCAAGGACATGTAAGGACATGCACCAATGTTAACTGTTTTGAGAACAAGTGTATGCACCAATGTTGACTGTTTTGAGAACAAGTGTACTGATGTTTTCAGGGACATGTACCGATGTTGACTGTTTTGAGAGCAAGTGTACTGATGCTGTTTTCACGGACATGCAAGGACATGTACCGATGTTAACTGTTTAGAGAACAAGTATACTGATGCTGTTTTCAAGGACATGTACTGATGTTAAATGTTTAGAGAACAAGTGCGCTGATGCTTTTTTCAGGGACATGTATCGATGCTGGCTGTTTCAGGGACGACTGTACTCTTACTCTGATACTCATCGTCACCGTTTGGGCAGCAACTACCTTCAGCTGCCTGTCAACTGTCCTTTCAACACCAGGGCCCGCAACTACCAGCGTGATGGCCCTCAGTGTGTCGACGAAATCAGGGTGAGGTCTCGCTGGTTGGGGGTGGGGGGGGGGGGGGGGGGGGAGGTGGAGGGGGGGGGGTCACTACTGATGATTACATAGACTGAACTGTTGCTTTGCCACAGTTTGTTTGTTAACTGTTTCTTCTGTTGCTGCTGACTATAAGTTATTGAATTTCTAACAGACTTCTACTTTGCTATTATTTCTGTTTCTTCTGTTGCTGCTGCCTGTAAGTCACTGAACTTCTATTTTGCCATAATTTCTCTATTAACCATTCCTTCTCTTGCTGCTGACCATAAATTTAGACATTTTCCTATTGTCAGACCCATGCTAAACAAAGTGACATTTTGAGTACACTAGTTTGTGCATGTCTGTCTGTGTGTGTGTGTCTGTGTGTGTGTGTGTCTGTGTGTGTGTGTCCCCGATTGTATGGTATTATTTGTGACTTTTTTGGAGAGTTATTTTGAAAGATCATGGGAAAATTGAAGTGCGTGTGCGGGTGTGGATATGTGTGTGTGGGGTGTAAATATTTGTCTTTTAGTCCTATCCTTCTCGCAGATGTGTGGTTACTTCATGATATTTTTTTTTTACCATTTCACAAGAAGTCTTTAAAGGTCTACTTTAGAGGTTTTCGATAATTGGTCAGCTTATGCAGAAATATGAAATGTTGATAAATTGGTAAAATAAACATCCGATTCGCTCCCGATCACACGAAATCGATCCACGAAAGTGGGCATTTTCACCTGTAATCAAGAAAACGGGAGGTAATCAACTAAATCTTGGCATGGCTTAACTACTCTTGGATGTGACGTCACATGATGGACTGGCCGTCAGCCGCGACCTACACAACGGCGACAGAAAGCGATTCTGATGGTTCTTGCACATCTCGATCAGTATTGAAGAAAAAGAAACACCCGAAGGTGCTGGGGAGGACCCAGAGAAGCACTGTCTTCACCTGCCCTTAGAGCAGTCCTGTACCACCCTTGGAGGCCTGCGCTGTGTTGACGATGGGTACAGGCACGCCAGGACACTCCATTAAGATATCAAGGACATAACTGCTCCTGAACAGAGGTAAATTAGACTACAGGATGCAGCTCATAACAGCCTTAAAGTAGCATCCCCATGGGTGTATCAGCCGTATTTCATGACTGCAGAGCCCACCGGCGAAAAACACCACCCTCCAGCTGCCGAGCACACCCCACAGACCCAACCACCCCTGCCCACGGACAGACGAAGACAGTGCCACTCCAACACAGCCAAGCTTCGCCATACGGCTTATGTGCCCTCAAGGAGAATCCAAAGTTTAGTGTTTCCCACTGTCGACAGGACTTTCCTGTGTCGAGTGGGTCTTTCCTCACCGTCACTGGACCTTTCTCCAGGTCAGCCTAGTTAAGGCAAAGAAGAAAAGAAAACACCCGAAGGTGCTGGGAGGACCCAGAGAAGCACTGTCTTCGCCTGCCCTTAGAGCAGTCCTGTACCACCTTGGAGGCCTGCGCTGGTTGACATGGGTACAGGCCGCACAGGACACTCATTAGATCAAGGACATAACTGCTCCTGAACAGGTAAATTAGACTACAGGATGCAGTCATAACGGCCTTAAAGTAGCATCCCCATGGTGTACCAGCCCGTATTTCATGACTGCAGAGCCCACCGCGAAAACACCACCTCCAGCTGCCGAGCACACCCACAGACCCAACCACCCTGCCCACGGACAGACGAAGACAGTGCCACTCCAAACACAGCCAAGCTTTCGCCATACGGTCTTATGTGCCCTCAAGAGAGAATCCAAAGTTGTAGTCTTTCCCACTGTCAACAGGACTTTCCCTGTGTCAGTGGTCTTTCCTCACGTCACTGGACCTTTCTCCAGGGTCAGCCTAGTTAAGGCAAAGAAGAAAAAGAAACACCCGAAGGTGCTGGGGAGGACCCAGAGAAGCACTGTCTTCGCCTGCCCTTAGAGCAGTCCTGTACCACCCTTGGAGGCCTGCGCTGTGTTGACGATGGGTACAGGCACGCACAGGACAGCCGCGACCTACACAATAAGCCAACGGCGACAGAAAGCGATTCTAATGGTTCTTGCACATCTCGATCAGTATTTAATTTATCATGTAAAAACAGTGACTATGATTGCGACAGCCAATGTAACTCTGGGATGTTTCTGCAAGGCCTTTACCTTATCAGTTTGAACGCTAAGTTCTTTTTACCACGTCAGTTCCAGCTGGACCACGGAAACGAGCTATTCAGTTCCAGCTGGACGCCCGAACACATCATTCCGAAGGCGTACGGACTTTACCGAAGTCTCGAGGGAGGCTACCGACTGACTTTTTGATGCGATCACGCGTGGACGGCGAGCGGAGATTCTCCTTCCTCAAGCCTTAACGTGTTCATTCAATTTAACAAGTGTGATCTGTCCATAGATAAGAACAGAATAAACGTGCGACTATCGTACTCATCTGTACGAGCTTACCACTCCGCCTTCAAAGTATACGCGCACAATGCAGACGAAGTTTTTGATCCACTCGAACGGGCTCGGCAATTGTCGGAACAGCTCGTTTCCGTGGTCCAGCTGGAACTGACGTGTAAAAATAACTTAGTGGCCCAGCATGGTTGCACCAACCGAATCCACTTCTTTCGAGTATCTGGATCAGATGGAAATGTGTGCAAAGAATATCCGTCTCCTCCTGAGCTGCTGCACACGCCTACAGCACAATATCTGCCACCCCCTCGTGACTTTTTAGGCTGTGGGGATCGCAACTCGTGTTGATTTCACTTGGCATTGGCTTGTTGTGTAGGTCGCGGCTGACGTCACGGTTTTCGGTCTACCGCGCGGGGTTTGAACAGGTGTGCAAAACTCATTTTTTATCTGTTAAATTCTTCCGGCGACTTTTTTTGAAAAATGAATACCGTACTGTAGTTATATGACATGTAGACCTGTTTTTAACAAATTATCAAAAATCTCTAAAGTAGACCTTTAATCCTTTTCTTCCAGCAGTGGATTTGTCGGGTCAGAGATGGATTAAAGAGGAATTTTACTTGTAAAGGAAGTTGTAGGATATACTTACCTGTCCAAACAAATGCCTTAACTCTCAACAGTTTTTGAGATTTTTGCATTTTGCATGAATTTTTCGGCAACATTTTGCGCATTATTTCTAAAATGATAATAATGATATTGTGATGAATGTGTCTATTTCAGGTTTTTTAGGCGATATAATGCTTCAGATAACAAAAATGTTGTTTTAAATACCATAATTCCGGGAAAAAAACTGTCGATCACCGGTGATCGAAATTCAAGGGAAAGAACTGAAGAGAGTTCATCCCACTTTGTGTGAATCACCGCCATACCAGGATTTAAAAAAAAAAAAAAAAGATTGAGAGAGCTGGGAGTTCACTTCTCCTTAATGCCCAGCCAGGCCGGCCAGGGTGACCCTTAATAAGAATAATAATAATGGTTTCTTATATAGCGCTTAATCAAACGAATTTCTCTAAGCGCTTTACAAAGTCATACTACATTCACCCTTCTCATATACAATAATACACCTTACACCCAGCTACAAATACTATGACTACAATAACTAACAAATCCTTATCCTACGAGTATGACATTCACTTATTTTTCAAATATCACTACAAAAGCTTAATCCTATAACGTTCAATCATACAACAAATACATATAATAGAGAACATACACATACACTACATTTGAAAAAGGCCCAGACGGCTATGAGATAGGTTGTACCCCCCCCCCCCCTACACAACACACACACACACACACACACACACACACACACACACACACACAGAGCATTGACTAATTATGAGAAAACAGATGGGTTTTAAGTTTAGACTTGAAAGAAGAGATAGAATCTGAATGTCTGAGAGAGTCTGGCAGTCTGTTCCACGTCGCTGGAGCTTGAAAAGAGAAGGATCTTTCACCAGTAGTAGTCCTGAAGCGAGTCATTTGTAGAAGGCGGTCGTCAGCACAGGAACGTAGTTGTCGAGACGGGGTGTAGATTTTATGGAGATCTGAGAGATAAGAAGGTCCATTTTCAAAGAGAGCAGAGAAAGTGAGAGTTGAGATTTTGTACGAGATACGGTTTGAGACAGATAGCCAGTGAACAGAGTGAAGTAGAGGCGAAATGTGACCCTTGTTGTGAGTTCACAGCATTGCGCCACGGTAGAACTAGCTCGGTGTATGTTCCTTTTCCAAACTAAGCGGGAAGGTGGGATGAGTATATCGTAAAATTACTTACAGTTGTGAAATTCCCTTTCCTTATACTTACCTGTCCTAGAAAATGCCTGTGAATATTGAAAAGGGAGGCGAGAGCATGCTCACCTGAGAGGTTCTTTGCTTCATATTATTCACATGACAAGAGGGTGAAAGTCACTGGAGGCCAGATATTCCAGGACCAGTGGTCCCCATTTGGGGGCACCATGTGTGTCTTGCAGATCCTAACGAGGAGTATGCATAGAGCTCTGCTAGGAATGGATCATGGCTGATATCAAGGTCTCTCCCATGAATCTGAAGGTTATGGCAGTGGCGGATCTGAACCCCCTGAGGCTACTCTGAGAAGTTCTGAGAAGGAATTCTGTCCGACTTTCACTGGTTGACCAGGAAGCCTAGAGAAGAGAGAGATTGTTGCAGAACGGAAAGGTCCCCAGAAAGAACCATTCTTTTTGAGAAGGTCATCCAGATAATTGGACAACATGAAGCTGGTCCTTTGCTTCACTGTGTCCATGACCCTGGTGAATACCCAGGGAGGGCTGAGAGACCGGCCGAAGGGAAGGGCCATGAAGGGAAAGACTCTACCCTGAAAGGCAAAACACAGGAACTGTGAGAATGCACAGAGAATGTGGACACTGAAGTTAGCATTGGAGAGGACGAGACTCATGGTCAGATCTCCTGGAATGATGGAGGCGCGTATCCTGCGCATCGTCTCCATGGGAAATTTTGGAAAGGAAATTCAGGCTGCTGGGGTCAGAAACTGGTCTCCACTTCTTGTTTTTCTTGGGTGCCAGAAAAAGAATGGCAACAAACCCTGGGGGACAAGGAAGAAGTACCTCCATAACTGCACCCTCTGACAAAGTGAATTTTACTTCCTCCGCTAGAACTGCGGTTTTCGAGGGGTCTGCAGAATCATGGCCCAAAGTGGGTTCGGCGTCAAGGGAGGGGGGATGAAAAAGGAAACCCATAGACCTTCATTTACCATCAAAAGCACCCTGTCTTCTGACGTGATGACCTGCCACTGAGGAGGAAAGACTGAAAAGCGACACGCCCCTCCCTCCCCCCCCCCCCCCCCCCCACCTCCCTTCTGTCAGGAACTGACCTTCAGAGATTAGTCATTGTATCCAACTGCAACCCTGAGAACAGCTCCTGCCTGAGGGTTGGGAGCGGGCGAGTTGGAAAGCGACTGACCAGTTACACAGGGTGGAAGGTTGGCTACGAAAGGAACTGCGTCGGAAGGTGGGCGGAGAGAAGGAACGTTGGTGCTGAAAGGAGAAAAGAGCAGAAGGGTCACTGTTCTCAGGAGACCTCTCTGAAACTTTGGGAAGAGCATCCCCCAATGGGGAAGGGCCCTGAACAGGACCTTGTCTCAAAGAAGTCCTCACATCGACGCTCCTGAGCCTTGATTTCTCTGCTTCCATGGAGAGACCCCAAGGGGTTGTCCCTCCAGGCCAGAGACAGCCGAGCCAACTCACGAAGTGACGACAAAGGAGACGTAGGGGAAACTGATGCAGAGTCTTAAGCCAGCTGTGAGTCTTCCATGGAAATGATACCTTTCTTCAGGAGAGAGGAAAGGTACTACTTCCAAGGAAATAACAAGTTACCTGTCCAAACAGATGCCTTATTCCCACTTGGTCTCCATTTCCAAATGATTGTAAAGGTTATGAATGAGTTATGTTTATGATAGAAAAGAGAACGTCTTCATTTGTCACATTTCTTTCAACGTAACAATCAGTGTTCCTGTGCCCGAGCGGTCAGCCTGCCCAGTATTGGACTTGCAGGGGGAGCCACTACCTAAGACTAGCTAACAGTTTCCAGGATCCTGTGTGTGATGTTTCAGGGTCTGCTATGTTGGACTTGAAGGAAGAATCCCCCAGCCGCTATGTCGAAAGTTACCGGTGTCCTGTGTGTGATATTTCTCGATCTGCTGTGGTGGACTAGCTTGGGGAGCCTCCAACGACTACCCCAGAAGTTCCAGCATTCCATTTATGATTCATTGTCTGCTTTGCTAGACTTGCAAGAGGAACCCCCCCCGATACTACTCCAACAGTTTCCAGGACCCCATGTGTAATGTTTCAGTGTCTGCTTAGGTGGACTTGAAGGGATAGTCCCCAGCTACTACTGTCCCAACTGTTTCCAGCATTCCATGTGTGATGATCCATTGTCTGCTGTGTTGGGACTTGCAGGTGGAGCCCCCAACTACTACCCCAACAGTTTCCAGCATTCCATGTGTGATGATCCATTATCTGCTGTGTTGGGACTTGCAGGTGGAGCCCCCAACTACTACCCCAACAGTTTCCAGGGTCCCATTGACAACACCCAGAACCTGGAGTGCCCAATCCACATCTCTGGGGATGTGCAGCGCTACAACACCGCCGATGACGACAACTTCTCCCAAGTCGGCCTTTTCTGGAACAAGGTAGGAATCGTGTCTTTGGTGGTGATGATATTGACGGAAGTTTTCTTGAGGTGTAATGGTGGTGGTTTGTTCTTGTTCTGCAGCTACAGTTGTAAAACATGGTTTAATCTCTCTCTGTCTCTCTCTCTCTTACACACACACACACACTAACACACACCACATGCACACACATGCATGCGTGCACACACACATGCACACAAACCATGCACACACACACACACACACACACACACACACACACACACACACACACACACACACACACAACACACAAACCACACACAGACACACATACTCTCAAACACACACACACACACACAAAATACATACGCATGCTGGCAGTCCAAGTATTGCTGTAAGGTTTTACACAGAAAATGGCTGTAAATGAATCTGTTCCTTCAGATGATTAGAGAGCCTTTATTTTTTTTAACATATTAAGAAAATTGGTGTGTTGAAAGCAAGACTTTTTTTTTAGATATAATTGTATCTAATTACTGAAAATAATGTGTTTGTAGAATTTGAATTCTTGTTAATTACATAATGATTAATTAAAAATAATAGAGGCATGTTTAATAAAGATGAAAAAATGTGTGTGTGTGTTTTTTCTGTAAGTTATAGACTGCGTTCAGCTTGTTTACATAATGATTAAAACATGCCACAAACACAAAACATGCTTTATTCTGACATGCACAGGTGCTGATCAGAGTTGTATGAAATCATCATATAACCTCTGTAAATATCTAATGATACCTTGCATTAGTGTCAAAAAAAAAAATGGAATAGAAAATTAATATGTGGGATTTGTAATAAGTCCTAAAGGTAGTGTTGGCTCCACAAAAGAATCAGAAGCTTTTTAAAGAAAGAAAGAAAGAAGAAAAAAAAAATTGCAACTCCTCAGTCTCTCTGCTTGGGTGAAACGTTCACTGTTTCAAACTTGCTTCAAACTTGGAAAGATCGCTTGATTGACCTGATGAAATGCTGTCACCTCAACTCGTCACTCAATTTTCAGATTCAGTTCAGAAGCTGACTCATTGATTAACTCAATGCAGTCGCAGCTTTCTGCCACAACGGAGACACGCTGAGATACACTATTTTGGGTATTTTTACAAAAAAATATACAGACAGAACCAAACCTTATATAACAATGATTATATGTTTTTGAAAACTTCAAATCGTGGTCTTGTAGGGGAAAAAATACTACAATCCTGTGGTCAGTACACACTTCACTGACCACTGGTTTGAAAAGTGTAGGAAAACAGGTATCAGCAAAAACTTTTTCTCCACGTAGGTATGGATGAAAAATCAATATGATCATAACTGTAGTAAACACAGTGCGCAGTAAAAACACTACAAACAATGTATCTTTCACACACACAGCTGTGTGCATGGTCCAAACTTTAAACAGAGTGCTGCTGTCACATATTTGAAGAAAAAATTGCAAAAACTTCATCATCATTTGGTATGTGCAACTCACCATCGTCACTCATATCCTCTCTGTCTGATTCGGCAAGTTCGGAAAACAGTTCGGAAAAGTTCGGCAAGTTCGGAAAACAGTTCCAGCTCTTCATCTGATCCTTCTTCCATTATTCTTTCAAGTACTTCTTGAAATGAGATGTTTCTGTTCGCTACGACTCGCTGATGCTTCGGTGCCAACAACATGATGAACACGGGCGGCTGGAGTTATCTCCAGCTATCCCATAATATGAGTGAAAAAGTGGAATTAAACGCGAGATATGCACTAAGGGAGAGTACCACCTAATAGAGGAGATCCTCAGCTTTCTGTAGATACCAAGATTGTTTCCCTTAGACCGCACAGCTACATGTGAAAATTCAAGTAAAACTGTTAAATCACCTGGTGGGCGACACATCAGCACCAAGCACTCAACTCATCCCCCGCCAGGTGATCGATGAGGTGGCAGTGAGTTTAAAGCTTGGAACAAATTGTCATTAATGGATCATCCCACTGCCATAATCACAGAAAAAGTATTGTCGCATAATTGTAGAAAGACGGTGAAAAATGACGTGAATAGCTGTGCGACGGTGAAACCCCCGACGTCAGGGCTGCATGCAGATGTCTTCATGAAGTGGACTAAAGCATCCTTTTGAAGTTGGAGAGTTCTCGCTTCCGTTAACAGTGTGTCCAAACAAAGCAATGCAAGTCATGTGGTATTGTCCGGGTTTAGGATGACAAAGTTCCTGTGGTGCGGTTTGGTTTAGGATGTTAAGAGTTAGGTCTTTTAGTCCACTCAGTACAATACATAGGAACAAGATGATTTTATGGAATAGAAATTGTTCAGTTTTTCTTAATCATTTAAGAGAAACTTGTTTACCGGGTCATGAAGTTGTTTGCTCGTAACACAAGCAGGTGGGACATTTTGATGGAATGTCTGGGCTCACTTTCAGTTCTTCGATTCCAGGGGTTTTAGTCCACACTGTACAATACACAGGAACCAGATGCTCTTTATGGAATGGAAACTCTTCAATTTTGTTGTAATCACAAAGGGAGAAACTTGTTCACAAAGTCAAGAAGTTGCTTGCGCAGTAGGACATTTGATGGAATGTCTGGGATCACATTCAGTTTGTTGATTCCAGCAAAGGTCACACTATTCAGATAACCTAGTATAAGAGAGTGACACTTCACAAGCGTGCTAAGGTTATGAAGTATTGGTTCTGACACTGAAGAAGCAGCTGTGCCTCCAAGAGCAGTGCCTACCAGTCACGCTGAAGGAGAATTCTCAACAGCACAGTTTCAGTCAGTACAATTGCTGTCTGGAAACAGCCGTGCCTCGTTTTTCTCTCTCTTTTTTTTGCACACATTTAGGGGAAAAAACAGCAAACAGACATTTGTAAACAGATGCAATTAACAAACTGATATACATCATAATTTTAAGACAAAACAAATCAAAAATGAATGTAAGCACCTGCAACCAAAAACACGCAAAACATTGCATTTTAAACACACACATGTAATAAACCCATTTTTAAAAAAATAGGGACCCCCCCCCCCTCCCCCCAATTTTGCTGAATGTCCATGCATGTAAATTCCCCATTGGGAATGTTGTGGGTCACAATCACAATGCAATACAACCAACGCAGGTGCTGTCGGCTGATGAGAAGAAACGCCTCATCGAGAACATCGCTGGTCACTTGAAGGATGCCCAGGAGTTCATCCAGCAGCGGGCCGTCAACAACTTCAGCCAGGCCGACCCCGAGTATGGCCAACGCCTTCAGCAGGCTCTGGCTGCCCACAAGACGCCTCAGGTATGCTCCGGACTTTTTCTGTTTTGTTTTGAAAGGAATCTACCAAATAAGCAGATAAGTGGTGGAGTGCGTGTGTGTGTGTTTCTTTTCCAGAATCTTTGCTCCAAAACACTTCCAAAATACGCAGTTGTTGTTATTAAAAAAGGAGAAAAAGATTAGTTGAAATGTGCTAAGAAAGACCTAGATACACTGTATTTTTGAGTGAATTAATTCTTAAGCCTGTGTATGCATGTTGACTGTTGATAAATTGATCTGAAGTATGATACCTGTTCCTGATGTTGACCATTTTGGTCTTTTGCAAACCTGGACTTTAGATAAGAAAAGATTTTTAGATAGTCACATTAAAAATTATCTCAACTAGAATTATGTTTGTTCAGATTTACTCTGGATTTTGAGACATTACAATGGATTTTTTTTTTCAAAGCTTTGCCTGCTATGTGTACAGCGTGAGTTGAGAACATTTGGGGACTGGGTAAGGAGCTTAAAAAGAAGGGGCAGGGTTGAATGGGCTGTGGAAATTTGTCAGTGTGTGTGTCGTGTGTGAGACTGTGAGTGTGTGTGTGTTGTTGTTGTATCCGTATTTGAGTTTTTCTGTATATTTAGGAATATGCGTGTGTAAATGTTTTGTGCTGATGCTTTCTTCTCTGCGAGTCTGCATTACTTAAAGGTAATTCTGGAGCTGTTAATTGAAAAACGTTCATACATGTAAAAAAAAACATCGGCAAGGTATGTGTTAGGGGATGTTTGTAAGAATCATCATAGTTAACATTGAGAATTGTGTTTAGGGGATATTTGTAGAATCATCATAGTTGACATTGAGAATTGTATCTAGGGGATATTTGGAAGAATTATCATAGTTAATATTGAGAATTGTATCTAGGGAATATTTGGAAGAATTTTCATAGTTAACATTGAGAATTGTATCTAGGGGATATTTGTTAGAATTATACTTAACATTGAGAATTGTATCTTGGGGATATTTGTAGGAATTTTCATAGTCAACATTGAGAATTGTGTTTTGTTAATGTGAATACCAACAATGGAAAAGAAAGAGAATTAATAAGTAGCATTGTCATTTTGCAGACCACCATTCTTGCCAGCCTGTGAGATGGATAGTCATGCTGGGGCTTGGAATTCCATGTGACTTCCGACTTGTTTCATGAACGCCTCTCTGTGACATTCAACACATACATGGATGCTCTCTCTCTCCCTCCGTCTCACACACACACACACACACACACAGAACTGACTTACAAACTTGGAAAGATAAATTGTGGATTGTACAGGTGAAGGAAAGTTCATACAGTAACAAGTGCGAATTAAAGTGACATGAGAATAAATCTGAATGTTGAAAGGATATCAGCACACATGAGCGCGCATGCATGTGCGCGCTTACACACACACACACACGCACAGAACGGACTCACAAAATTTGAAAGACTGATTGTGGATGCTAATGTTGAAAGGAAGTCCATACTGTGACTTGTGAAAATGGAATGACTTGGGAATGAATCTGAATAATATTGCAAGGATATCAGTCTTTTGTAAATACGCATGGTGGTATTTGGTTTGGCTCAAATTTGTCTTTGCATAGTCAGTGTAACGCAAACATTCTGAAATTTGTACCTGCGTTTGAAGAGTTCT
Organism: Conus ventricosus; assembly: GCA_018398815.1. Lineage (NCBI taxonomy): Eukaryota > Metazoa > Mollusca > Gastropoda > Neogastropoda > Conidae > Conus > Conus ventricosus. The sequence goes on from CM031610.1 coordinate 12,167,304, forward strand.
GATTTTGTATCTGTTGTCAACTTCTTTGGTCAGTGATGCTGGTTAGGATCTAAAAGCAGTTTTAAAACTGATTCTGGGATAAAACAACTGATTTTTTTTCCATTTGATTTTATGTTTGATTGATTTGTTTTCCTTTGCTTTGCAATGTTGTTTTCAAGAAATAACTTTAACTTTTTCCAAGTTCTTTGTAGAATATTTGTGTCTGTGTCTGCAGCAATTAGATGATGAAACGGGTAGATTTCCTCTTAATTCAGGGTTGGCAACTTCCTGAAAAAGAGGAGAGAAAAACAAAACAAAACAAAAAAGCAGGAAAATCAGCACCATGTTGGAAGAAAATGCTGCACGTTTCTGAGAGACTGGCATCGTGAAGATGGTATTTGTGAATGCGAGGACTACGGCGGACTGAATGGGAGGACTGACTTCAGAAGTCACTGTAGACCTGTCGTTGCAATCCCCAGCTTTCTTCTTTTTTTGAGATAATAAAGTATACTTGACTTGACTTCTATGACTTGGGCCAGCACTTCCCTGAAACTGAAGCTTTGGTCGGAGGCGACGGCAAGGTCGTTAAACAGCTGCATGGTATAAGCAGGATCTATTTGTCTTCTTGTAATCAGAACAGCATGTCCATGTTATGTGGTTATAAAGGTTTGTTTTTTTCTTTTCTCTCTCTTTTTTTTTTCTTTCATGGAATAGTTATGCTGGACTTCAGTGTTTATGAGCTTGTGGTTAAACAAGTTGCTTCCTGTTTGTTTGTTTGTTTTTTTAACATTTATGTCACTTCATTTGGTGTTTTGTAAAATTGAGTCAACTGTCATCAAATTTTTTTTCAGTTGAACATGTTTTTTTTTTCTTTTTCTGTTAAGTTAGTTTCTTTTGGGAAATTGTATGGACAAGATGAGCAAACATTACATTAACCTTTCAAAAACATTGTAATTTTTGAACCAGTTGTGGTAATGCGCAGTGTTATGTTCGTTTTTTAATATTGGAATTCATCACGGGATTGATCCAGTGTAAAATTCTATTTTATCTTTCATTGAGATCTTGGAATTAACAAAAATGGATGAATAAATGGAATTGATGAAAAACAAAGAGACTGTGAAATGTTTACTATGTTCACCAGAATTTAAATTTGCTGAAATTTTTTTTCTGAACAGAAAATGAGACAGACTGCAACGTCACTCACTACGAAACAGGCCAAAATTCAAATAAATACATCCAACAAAGTGTAAAGTAACACATATTTTATGTACAATACAAAACAGACCAGTGCATTTTTGACAGATATGTCTTCAATAGCACCCCCAAAGCAGCCAGTGAAGGGTAGTAATCGAAACCAAACGGAAGTGTGGGGAGGAAAAAAGGTGCGTCTCTATTTGACGCCAGGAGTGCAAACACAACCAGCCGTGTCTCCCTGATGAGTTCCAACCCGGGGGACGAAAGGCCTCGGAGCAGGCAATACAAATAAATCTGCCTTCAAAAAGGATTGCGATGGTTCCCTTATGCAGCTAGTGAAGAGTTTTCATATCTGTAATATATTTTCTTAATTTCATGTTCTCAGTTTCTCCATCTTCAACCCCCAACCCCCCCTCCTCTCCTCCTTAAGTCCAAATCTTTGCCAAGTCATTACTATGAAGACGGTTCAGTTGTTGGCCTGCGCTTGTTTTTCCCCCCACTATTAGATTGTTCGTCTATGTATTTGTCTGACTTTATTCAAGTTTAAAAGGCTGTGCCAGTCTTGAATAAAAGTTACTCTGTGTTAGGTTTTCTTATGGGAGCAAATGTTACCCCACATATTTACTGTTTATTGTTTACTGTTCCCTACCTCATTTCATTTCATTTTCAATTTTGTTTTGATTAAATTGAGGTTACTTGTATTTGTTTCTGTCTGTCTGTGTGTTTGTCTTTTGATCTCCCTTGCATCTTTGGGTGGATCCTCAAGCGTAGGCTCAGAGATTGTCCCCTACATTTTATACTATTTGCATAATGTCTTTAGTATTTCAGCAACTTTTTTTCCACCCAATACTTCCGTTTGGTTTCGTTTACTACCCTTCACTGGCTGCTTTGGGGGTGCTATTGGATTCTTTTTTGCACCCTTGGTGGTGAGAACACCACAGTATTATGAACTGTGGTGTGTCTCTATTTGACGCCAGGAGCGCAGACACAACCAGCCGTGTCTCCCTGATGAGTTCCGACCCAGCGGACGAAAGGCTTCGGAGCAGGCAATACAAATTTATCTGCCTTCAAAAAGGATTGCAATGGTTCCCTTTTGCAGCTAGTGAAGAGTTTTCATATCTGTAATAAATTTTCTTAATTTCATGTTCTCAGTTTCTCCATCTTCACCCCCCCCCCCCCCCCCCCCCCCCCATCCTTAAGTCCAAATCTTTGCCAAGTCATTACTATGAAGACAGTTCAGTTGTTGGCCTGCGCTTGTTTTTTTCCTCCACTATTAGATTGTTCGTCTATGTATTTGTCTGACTTTATTCAAGTTTAAAAGGCTGTGCCAGTCTTGAATAAAAGTTACTCTGTGTTGGGTTTTCTCATGACAGCAAACGTTACCCCACTTATTTACTGTTTAACATTTTATAAATTAATATTTTCTTGAATAATCCCCTGTTATGCATTATTATTTTCTGGAATAATCATTAATATTTCTTGAATAATTCCGTTATGCATTAATATTTTCTGGAATAATCCCCAGTGTCACAAGAAAGTCTTTTGACGCAATTGCTGCGGTTATTACAACTACAACCTTAACAACATCCTCAATGTTTAGGTTTCCTAGGTCAGCTGGTTTCATTTTAAACATGTTTTTTGCTAACACACTATACCCTATACTAAGGCCACAATTACAGCAGAGTGGTAAATGGTATTGACGATCTTTGTAGTGCTCATGTTTATTTTTATTAACTAAAAAAATAATTAAAATAATCATAATATGAAAGACTGTCTATATGCTCTGCAATCAGATAATCTTTTGTTGCTAGAGCTAAAACTAACATTGCAACTAGTTTGGGTGAATCTTCTATCTTTCCCATGTTTGGTGGTTTTATTCCTAGCAAACATTTTGCAAGAGTTGAATAAACTATAACACCAACAACAGGCACTGCATAATTAATCAGCGTTAAGCTCATTGTTTTAAAAAGTATTGTATATTATTTTCATTGTTTTAAAAGTATTGTATATTATTTTTGTTTTAAGGGTATTATATTATTTTTATTGTTTTAAAAGGGTTTAAAAAATGGATTGTGATGAGCTATTAAAGTGTGAGGAGCAAGCAGACCTCTGCCATAAAGAAAGATCATACGCTCTAGCTGCGTGCAGAAAAACTAGACAGTATTTAGGCACTGAACTAAGTTTTGAACAGATTCAGCAATTGTCTACTTCAGACGTTGAGAAGTATTACGCTAGGTACGAAGCACAGGTATGGGTCAAAAAATGGTTAGATCAGTGGGACTGGGACAGACAATGATTAGTTTATATGCTAAAGTAGTAGGCAAGATGACAACGATTGATTCAGAAGAAGATTTAAAATATGACTTATCACAAGATCCAGTTTTAACCAAATCGCTAGAATCTCTTGCATGTAACCTGTATTATAGATTTGGGACGTTATTATGTCCATTCATCATGGGATTAATTACTTTTAATCATATTAATTTTAATCTTTTTTTTTAATGAGCAATCAGGAGAAGATTGTGACTCCACAGGAGAAAATCCCACAAGTGAGTGTCCCCCAAGTGAGTAGTGTTACTTAGCCTAAAAATCATGGACGGGTTGCGGCTGGTCAAAGAGTAGACTAGCTGAATGGAACAGACTGCAAAAAGCAAACCAAGCAGCAAAACAAAAATTATTAGATAGTAATACAACATCGCCACCAGCACCAACACCACCGTCATCGCAATCAAACTACAAGATGACATTGTATTATTATGTATTTGCAGTCTAAAACCATACCTAACAACAAAGTCACGAAACCCCATAAAAACATTAAAAGAAGAACCACCATCTGAAAAAAGTACAACCTCCTGCTGCAGACCCCTTTTTAATGAATTAGTTTTTAATGAATTAGTTTTAATGAATTAGCTGTTTTTTTTAAGTACAAGTTAAGTCAGTTATAGCGAGTACTTTTAAGTTAAGTACAAGTGCAAGTAAATTAGAAGTTAAGTGCAAAGTCATGTTAATTACTGGTTAAGTTCTTAAGTCACTCAAGTACTTGTCAAGTTCTTTAGTCATGTTCTAGACCAGGTAAAGTTCTTAAGTTCTGAACCAAGTCAAGTTCTTCTACCCTAAGTAAATCTTTTAAAGTACGTTCTTGACCTTTTAAGTCAGTCTTCCAATGGCCTATAGCGTATGAAAACTTAGGATTAACGTAAGTTCGCTTGTTACTGTTAGAGGCTAGTTCCTTTCTTTCTTTCTGCGTACGCAGGCTGATACTCCTGCGGACACTCCCTGTATAGCCAGGCAGTGGAGTTTTGTGTGTATGACCCTTTTTTATCCCGCCATTAAGGCAGCCATACTCCATCTTCGGGGAAAGAGGCTAGTGATTTCTTATTAACAGCAGTTGTGCTGACTTGATGGAGAGTAGGGCGTAGATTAACATTTGTATGGTGAAATACTTTGTGTTCAAGGAGAGCCTCCTTGTAGTTGTCGTGAGGTTATATATATATTTTTTTTTACAACTTCTACTTATGCCATGAGGTTTCTTCATTACAGAAGTCTGGCTAGCAACGCTATACATCTTCAACCGTAAACCAACGTATTCTTGTATAACTGTCCTATTAAGTTCGTCTTTAAACTTTCCAATCCTTTGTTGTTTACAGTTGAATGTAAAGGGCTGTCTTTTGGGTAGTCACATGTGTCATACCATCCATCAGCTCCTTTGACTACCTCCGCTTCTAGGTCTTGACTACCTCCGCTTCTAGGTCTTTGTAAAAATCTTCTGTGGGGATGTCTAGAATAAAAGAGTCGGTGTCTGTGTAAAGGACTCTAGACTTTGGGTACAGCGGTTTAAAGTAGTCATACAAAAATTCTAGCATTAACAGCTTCGACAGCTCTAACACAGTAAACCCAATAAATACTGGTTTGTCCAACCTCACACACATTTTCTTAATCATAATGCCAACCAGGCTGCCGTTAAATTGTCTGAAGTCTAGGTAGTTAGGTTTAGAGACTGGTTTAATTGCTCTTTGTTCGTTTGTAACTAATCTTACATCTTTGCGCTTGTGTGAGTTTTCCGTGGTTTTGCCTAAACAACTGTTGTTCATTAGTTTAAAAAAGTCTTTTTCTGAAGCGTCAGTGGCTTGGGTCCTCAGCTGAGTATTCTTCATGATGTATGGCCTCATAAAGGGTTTTTGGTCAAAAGTAGTTTTCTGTGAATGGCAGCAAGTTCTAGTCCGTGTCTTAAGTGAAACTGTAGCAGTCTGTAATGGCATACGTAGTCTTGTGGCGAAGATTAGGCACAAGTTTAGGCGGTTCTGTGGGGGTCATTTTTAATCTTTCTGCAGCTAGGGGGTAATCGTTATGGTGGTCATGTAAGTGTTCTGGATACAGCAAGTCTACCTCTAAAATTAGTCCCTTTGGATGATTAGGTGTAAGCTTTGACAATTAACACAGCATTAACGTCACGAGGGCCTGTGTACATTTTAACATTTTTTTTAGTGGTAGTGTCTGGCTCATAGCCCACCCATTACAATACATTAAATAAATACATTAAATAAGTGGGGTAACTTTTGCTCCCGTAAGAAAACCCAACACAGAGTAATTTTTATTCAAGACTGGCACAGCCTTTTAAACTTGAATAAAGTCAGACAAATACATAAACGAACAATCTAATAGTGGGGGAAGAAACAAGCGCAGGCCAACAACTGAACTGTCTTCATAGTAATGACTTTGCAAAGATTTGGACTTGAGGGGGGAGAACTTTATAACTGGTTGGGACCAAGAATGTGGTATTTTACTGATGGAGTGCTTTACGCTTTCCCGCATATTTATGCGCTCAAAAAGATGCGTAATCAATCCTTCAAACACTCTCTTTAACTGTTCTCTATCAGCCCCCCACCCCCTCTCCAACTCCCAAATTCTGTATATATTAATAAGCTCTGCAACTACTTCGGGCTTCATTTTTTAAACCAGATTTAAAACACCAATTAAAAAATCAAGTAATCCGTTCCTCTTGTTTGCGCAAGAATCAGAAGAGAGAAAGGGTGAATAAACAATAGCAAGGCAGGCGCATGACACAATCAATACTGCAGAATTAACCATGGGGAAGGCAAAAATGCACTCCTTTCGAATTAGTAAAAAGCAAGGCAGACAGATTAGCATCTTTAGGAGCCAGGCGTTACTGATTTTGTCAAACACACAGAGAAATGCAGCACTCATAAATGTTTCGATTTCATCATGTTAATGTATTCACTAAGGTTGGCACATGCGTACTTTACCAAAGTTGTAACGCTTTTTCCGGTTTGCTAGTTTTCAGCAAAGTTATTACAGGAAGAAGCGTGACAATAATTCCAGTGCGCAAGTCTGGCTGGAGAGCGGGCGACAGCTCTGAGCCTGCAATCAATATCAGCTAGGCTGCCTGCACGTCAGCAGCAAGTGAACCAGTGGCAGTGGGGCTGCAATCAATACCAGCCGGGCTGGTGAGAGAGGTGTAGGCAGTCATTCAGTCCTGTGTGCGTTGATCGTTTTAGGATGACTAATTCTGTAAACCCTTAGATAATCAGTGCTGGGGAGGGAATGTCAATATCTGCGTTCAAGATCGCCATTTTAATTTTTGCACGCGAGCCCCACTTTAAGATAATAATTCCTTCAATTTTGGGTTTTTTTGCTCAATTTTTTTTACAAAAAAGGTGGGTTTTTGTAAAAAGTGGCAAGAAAATGAAAAAAAATTTTAAAAGAGGGGTTTGCGGGCAAAATAAAAATGGGTGGTCTTGAACACAGATTGACATTCTCTGGGAAAGGGGGGGGGAGGGGTTTACGACTGACAAGTTAACAGAGAAAACAATGGGGAAGTGAGATATCTGTTTGGAAATTGATGACCATTGGGAAATTAACAGGGGAAACACACCTCGTATCAAAATGTTGGGTACACTGACGTGGAGACAATGTCAATATGCGGGTTCAACCCCACCACATCTATTTTGCCTGGTAAACCCCACTTTTCAGCATCCATTTTCATCTCCTCCTATTTTAGCCCGCTGCCCTGTAACCCTCTTTTTACAAAAGCAGAAAGTAAGATGATCTAAATCCTCTTTCTCCAATGCTAAGTAGGCAGCAGGTCGTTTGACCTAGTTTACTGCTGTGCTCCTCTTTTCTCAACCAGGCTTGCAACTGGCTTTGGCAGAGTTACAACAGTTACTGCTGTAGCCGAGCTTTTATGGCGGCTATAATCGCCAGTAGTAGTACATCCGTCATTGTATATTTGGAGCATTTATATAGAGATAGTGCTGGCCACACACTACTCCTCTCCATACTGGTAGATGTACTAAAGTCTGCCTAGCCCTATCTAGTTTGCCAGAACTCGCGAAAATCACGGTCCATTTGCATGAGCCTAATGATACTATGGCGTTTGCTACACAGTTCACCAATACTAATTCCTAGCCTGTGAAATTTAGGATAGCTATAAAAACACACTGAAAGTTGAATCAGTTTTCTAGCATACGAATCAGCCATGTTCAGATGTGTCTTGAGAAATGAACGCCATGTCTGATGCGATTTCGCTTTTTTAAACATGGCTCGAGCTATCTCAAGCCAGCGCCCAACAATCAACGGATGATGGATTGTTTTGCTTCGAGTACGTTTTAACAACGCAGCACCATTTTTCAGATAGGGAACCATTTCATCAATAGTCGAACACATATTGAAATTGGTCACGTCTTGCTCAACAATATCGCTTTCAGTTTTTTCACTTTTCAGAACTAACAAATCCATAAGATAGGCGTGCATTTCCGAAGCAGTCGGTTCGCTTTTTTCCTTTTCTTCGCCTTCTAGAAAAGCAATGCTTCTTTTGGGTTTCACTGGTAGAGAACACGCTTCACCTAGTTCCTTTTTTGACAAATACTCTAACATGCATTCGCAGTAAAACTTGTGATCTTGAATAGCTTGAAACTGTTCTTCTGTAAACTCTCTCTTGCCGGCCATCGTTAAAATAACAACACAGCCAAGTAGCAGAAGCACAATCAAAATGTAATACAACCTCCCCGCTCGGCAGCCAGTTAGAGAATGACGAAATTTCTTTGTGGCGGTGCAGTGCGCAACTAAACTACGCAACACTTTCGACCAATAACTTTCTAGCAAGATTGACCCAAACAATCATTTGCATATAACCCAGACAAGTCTGCACTTTCGACCAATAACTTTCTAGCAAGATTGACCCAAACAATCATTTGCATATAACCCAGACAAGTCTGTCTGGGTCGTGCTAGGCGGAAGATTATTGATCTTCCCAGGCAGGTATGGTGCGGCATTGGAGAAAGAGGATTTAGATCGTCTGTCTGTCTGATCCTTGCACCACCGCAACTGATTGTTTTTAAATTACATAAATATTTGGGTTAGAAAAATGAAGACTTACCGAGCTTACGAATATATGCAGCAAGTTAGAGTTAGTGGACAACGATGAAGAGTTAAGAAATATGTTGGTCATGGATCTTCTTAAGCGAATAAATGTACGGGAAAGCGTAATTCGCGGCATCAGTAAAGTACCAGAGTCTTTTCAAATGCCCCACCAGTAAAAGCGTTATCTGCCGTTATAGTGAATTATATGGTCCCTGAAGATGATAACCAGTCTGTTTGGCTTTCTACTAACCAAGAAGAGGCGCATATTTATCATCATCCCACTTGATTTATTTTTTAATTTACCTAAATATTTTGTTTAGAAAAATGAACCCCATAAGTAAATGCAAGGTTGGAAAACTATATACGTTGGAGGAGATATTTGACAGTGATGAACAATTAAGCAATATGTTTAATGAAGTAGACATGGATATTATTAACTCCACAAATGTTCAGGAAAGCGTGACACATGCTATAAGTAAAATACCAGAGTCTCTTCAAATCAGGCCACCAGTGAAAGTGTTGTTAGTCATTCTGATCGATTATATAACCCCCGACGACAATAGCATGCAAGTCTGGGTTTCAACTAAACAGAAAGAAGTTATTAGCTATTACGACTTTAATTCTGACTAGGCTGATTACATGCTTACACAGTTTAACCATGCGAGTGAAGAAGCAAAATTGCGCGGCTCCGGCTGGTCTGAAGGAACAGTCCTTGAAATCAACTGAAAACAAAGAAAGTTCTATCCAGTAGTTGGCAATTCTTACATTCCTCTTCCAAAAGAGTTAGTATTGAAACGAGCAGTCTTAAACATACAAAATTCTGACAATATGTGTTTCATGTGGTGTGTTTTGGCACATTTACATCCTGTTGGAAACCATGCAGACAGAGTCTCCAAGTATGAACAATATAGACATGAGCTGAACTTCAATAAAATAAACTTTCCAGTAAGTATAGAAAGTATAAGTCTGTTTGAAGAACAAAACAAACCAATAACTGTAAGCGTATATACATGGTCTGTAGTAGACAAGCTACAACCTCTAAGGACCTCCCCCAAAGCCCCTACTTTAGGTGAATCACTTTAGAATAGTAGACTTGATACTGTTTACAGACGGCCCCAAGAGCCATTATGTATTAGTCAGATCAGTCAGCAGACTGTTAGCCTATACATCAAAGGAAAAATCTAAACAAGAGATTTGTAGAAAGTGTCTGGTTAGAATCCCAACTATAGAAGCAGCTGCCAAACATAAGTTTTGTAGACTGTGAAACCAAACTTGCTGTGCCTCCACCGGGGTCTAAAGTTAGTTTTTAAAATTTACACACAATGCAGATGAACCCATACGTGGTTTATGCTGATTTTGCCACAGTATCAAGGCCAACAACAACTAGAAGAACCAAAAACAGCCTTATTAAACAATCATCAGATTTGTTCTTATGCTTTCATTGTTGTTAGATCGGATGGCACACACACGGCACCAATGATTTACAGAAGTCCCGACGCAGCTGATAAATTTTTATATCAAATGAAACAAGTTCGCAATCAATGTGCCAATCACCTGAATCTCTCTGACATCATTATGACTCCTGAAGACCAAGAGCGCTATGAATCATCTACTCACTGTTGGATATGCCAAGATGAATTATTAGATGACTCTGTAAGAGACTACGATCATATTACTGGCAAATTTAGCAGGGGGGGGGGGGGGGGGGGGGGCTGCACACAGCGGTTGTAATCTACAATTAAAATTTGACCCCAAGACTTGGAAACTACCCATCTTCTTTCATAACTTACGAGGTTAATGATTCTCATTTTATTATGCAAGCAGTGACTTCTGAATATAAGAGAGTTAGCTGCATTGCACAGTCTTCAGAAAAGTACATGACCTTCACCCTTGACTGGTAATCCTTTTATGACTCTGCTCAACATTTGATGGGGAGTTTGGAAAAATTAGCAAGATCGCTACATGAATGTCCAATAACTACAGAATATTTTGACCCCTCTTTCGTACGTAAAGGCATTTATCCGTATGAATACATGTAGGCCTACTCATGGGAGAGGTTTGATGAGCCAGCGCTGCCGCTTAAGGAAGACTTTTGCAGCCGTCTTTCAGGCAAAGGCATAACTGACTCTGACTATGAATATGCACAGAAAGCCTGGAAAGAATTACACTGCCAAACAATGGGGGATTATCACGATCAATAGGCCTACCTGATGGCTGACGTGTGTTTATTGGCGGGCGTGTTTCAAAATTACAGATCTACATGCATGAACTAACTACTTAACTACTTGACGTACTGTAAGAATTAATTCATTAAAAATGGATCTACAACAGGTTGTGCTTTTTTCAGAGATTGGTGCTTTTTCTTTTAATTCTTTTATGGGTGGTTGTGACTTTGTTGTTGTTAAGTATGGTTTTAGATATCTGTATGCCAAGAAACCGCCAGCACCAATTGCCAGCACATAATACACCTTATAGTTTGATTGTGATGGCGGTGATGATTGTGATGGTGGTGATGATTGTGATGGCGTTGGCGGTGTATTACCGTCTAATAATTTTTGTTTTGCTTCTCGGTTTGCTTTTTGTAGTTTATTCTATTCAGCTAGCCTTTGACCAGCCAAGACGCGTCCTGGATTTTGGGGTTTAGTAACACTATATACTTACTTGTGGGATCTTTTGCTGTGGAGTCACATTCTTCTCCTCTGAGCCCACATTCTTCTCCTCCTGTGTCTTCTCCTGATCGCTCATTTTTAATTCTATTAAAATCTAAATGATTAAAAGTAATTAATCCCATGATGAATGGACATAATAATGTTCCAGATCGATAATACATGTCACATGCTAGAGATTCTAGCGATTTGGATAAAACTGGATCTTGTGTTAAGTCATATTTTCTTTCCTTTCTTTCTGCGTACGCAGGCTGATACTCCTGCGGACACTCCCTGTATAGCCAGGCAGTGGAGTTTTGTGTGTATGACCCTTTTTTATCCCGCCATTAAGGCAGCCATACTCCATCTTCGGGGAAGGTGCATGCTATGTGTCACGTGTCATCCATACCAACGGCCAAACTGGCCTTCTCTTCCGAAAGTTGGTGATGGGATTTTATGTGTGTGCAAGATGTTATGCGTGCGTTCACACACGGAACCTCGGTTTATAGTCTAATTCGAAGGACTATATGGGGAATGGAGTCAGAACCAATGTTAACTCCGAGGGAAAAATCCCCCTATACCGAAATTCGAACCCGCAACCCCAAGATCACGAGTCCGGCGCTCTACCAACTGAGCTATCCGGCCCCAAGTCATATTTTAAATCTTCTTCTGAATCAGTCGGTGCCATCTTACCTACTAATTTTGCATATAAACTAATCACTGTCTGTCCCACTGATCTAACCATTTTTGATCCTAGCTGTGCTTCGTACCTAGCGTAATACTTCTCAACGTCTGAAGTAGAATCTGTTCAACACTTGGTTCAGTGCCTAAATACTGTCTAGTTTTTCCACACGCAGCCAGAGACTATAATCTGTCTTTATGGTCTGCCGAATGGTCTGCTGGCTCCTCAGACTTTAATAGCTCGTCGCAATTCATTTTTTGAAACCTTTTTAAAACAATAAAATAAAAATAATATATAATACTTTGAAACACAATGCGCCTAGCGCTGATTAATTATGCAATACCTGGGATAGGCGTTATACTTTATTCATTCCTCACAAAATGTTTTTTTAAGAATAAAACCACCAAACACGGGAAAAATAGAAGATTCGCCTAAACTAGTCGCAATCTTATTTCTATCTTTAGCAACGAAGGATTATTTGATTAAAAAGCATATAGACAGTCTTTCATATTATGATTATTTTAATTATTTTTTTAGTTAATAAAAAAACAACATGAGCACTGCAAAGATTGTCAATACTGTTTACCACTCTGCTGTAATCGGCGGTCTTACTATAGGTTATAGCATGATGTGTTCCTGAAACGATGCAGAGAGCTGAGAACCCACCTACATAACCGTGGCTATCCATTAGCTCTGGTGGACTCTTGCCATCAACAAGGCACAGACACTTCCCAGGAAGGATGCACTCCAGTACCAACGGAGGAACCATCAGTCAGACAGGGTGCCATTTGTTATCCGCCATAACCCTTCCAACCCTCCTCTGGCCTTTTGGCTGAAGGAAAAAATGACGGAGCTCCACAGAAGTAGACGCATGAAGAGAGCCGTTCCCAAACCTCCATTGTTGGTGAGCGCAACTGTCGCAATCTGAGGAACCATCTGATGCCAGCAAACCACCAGCAGTACAACATCAAGCGTCTGCTACAGATTCATTGGTACCAGGTTGCTTCAAATGCACAGCAAAACGATGTGTTCTGTGCAAGGAACACCTGGAGGAAACGACCTCGTTCAAGAGTGTTCACACGGGTCACCAGTTCCAAATAAGGGACTCAGCTACATGTAAAAGTACCAACCTAGTGTACCTGATCAACTGTGGACATTGCCAGGATGTACAGTATGTTGGTGAGACGGGAAACACCCTACAAACACGCTTCAGTGGTCATCACTCTGACATCATCAGAAAGCAAGATACACTCGTGGCACGCCATTTCTGTGGACCTGGACATCAGCTGTCAGATTTAAAATGTTGTGTGATCGAACTCATAAAGACCACAGATGTACAGAAAAGAAAAGACAGAGAGAGGATGTGGAGACACAAGTTGAAGACCAACTACCCTTTTGGTCTCAATGTGTGGGATTAGTTGGTTTCACGTGAACAATCTGCCCTGGGAACTTTGCCCTTCGCTGAACCAAGACTTCACCCAGGCATCACTATTTATCATACAGTAATGAGGGGGGGGGGGGGGGGGGGGGGGGATTAATGACGTAAAAAACACATTACGTCAACTAGTTTTGACGCCGACTTCCATGGTTAGCTGAGGAAGGTTTGCCAAAACCGAAAGCGCTTCTTGAAAATGCTTTGGGTGTTTGTTGTTTTTTAATTTGAAATATAGGTTATAGCATGTTAGGAAAAAGTATGTTTAAAATGAAACCAGCCGACCTAGGAAAACTAGACATTGAAGACAGTGTCAAGGTCATATTTGTAATAGCTGCGGTAGTTGCATCAAACGACTTTCTTGTTAAACAAGGAATTATTCCAGAAAATATTAATGCATAAAAAGATGTCTGGATTGGTTCTGATGGTGGGAGGAGCTATTGTTAATGCATTGGCCTTCTCTGGCAGCAATTATAATGTTTAGTAAATTGCGGTCTGATGAAAAGAGAGAACGGCATAACAAGGCTATGGAAGATTTAGCCAAGGCACAAGACGCGTACGAGAAAGCAAGGATTGCTCACTTAGACTTTATTAATAACAAATTAAGGCAACAGGGACATGCAGATCACACATTTACAAACGTTGATGACGCAATTAAGGAGTATTACTTTGTGACTGGAGATGCGTTTCAAACATCACCGCCGCCAGACCTGTCTGACTTTTATGAACTGTCGGAGGAACGGAAAAACAGAAGACCGCAGAGAGTTTTTATTGTAGTTGGTATGACGTCAGTCTATCTTGCTGCTCACTTTCTTGTGAAAAAAAAAAACAAACAAACAAAAAAACAGTTAGAATACAATTAGAATATGGACAAAATACAATTAAAATACAATTAGAAAACAATTAAAATATGGACAAAATATATTATTCTCCTAGGGGATATTGGAAAGGAAAAATTGCTATTAATAAACTGAGTAAAGCTGCTGGTGTGTCTGAATCAGAAGCAAAAGACTGGCTTTCAAAACAAGCAATCTGGCAAATATATTTACCCACACCAAAGAGAATAATAAGGCCTCGATTTGTAAATTCGATTCCAAATGACACCCATCAGATGGACTTGTTGTATCTTCCCCATGACACGATCAGAAGAAAAAGGTTTAAATATGCTCTGACTGTTGTTGACATGGCTTCAAAGTATAAAGATGCTGAGCCTTTAACGGATAAAAGTTCAACTGCTGTAGCTGTGGCTTTACAACAAATACACATGCGAGGTCCATTAAAGTATCCTAGGATGATCCAGGTTGATTCTTTTCTTTCTTTCTGCGTACGCAGGCTGATACTCCTGCGGACACTCCCTGTATAGCCAGGCAGTGGAGTTTTGTGTGTATGACCCTTTTTTATCCCGCCTTTAATAAGGCAGCCATACTCCATCTTCGGGGAAGGTGCATGCTATGTGTCACGTGTCATCCATACAACGGCCAAACTGGCCTTCTCTTCCGAAAGTTGGTGATGGGATTTTACGTGTGTGCAAGATGTTATACGTGCGTTCACACACGGAACCTCGGTTTATAGTCTCATTCGAAGGACTAATCCAGGTTGATGATGGAAAAGAGTTTAAAGGAGTTGTAAACCAACTGTTTTTAAAACACCTGGTTACAATTAAAAGAGGGATCCCAGGCAACCATCGCTCACAGGCACTAGTAGAAAACTTTAATAAGAATTTAGCCGAACGTCTGTTTACTATCAATATCACAGAGAAATTATGGACAGAACACGCAACACAGAATGGGTCAGAAGATTGCCAGCAGTCTTACGTGCCATGAACAATGAAGAATTTAAAGCAACAGGCCTTAAGCCAGTGGACGCGATCAAATAAAAAAAAATTAACGTTACTGAAGACGCACAAGACCAAGACAAGCAGAAACTCTTGCCGTTTGGACTAAAAGTAAGATACTTGTATGCACCTGGAGAGGCAGAGAGAGAGATGTTAGAATTAGAGCCACAGACCCTATATGGAGCGTAGACGTATATGAAGTTTAAAGAATTATGAAAACAGCCCCTCCTGTGTATTATTTAAGAGAAACTCTCTCTTCTAAAGAGCCCGCCCCTAAAAGATCATTTGTTCGTGAAGAGCTGCAAATTGTCCCACCAAACACAGTGCCTGTCAGTTTAAAAAAAAAATGTATGTGTAGTATGAATGTTTATAATCTATTTTTAACCTATTTAAACATAGCATATATATATATATTTTTTTAACCTATTTCGGGTTTAATTGATCGCTTGTTTGTTTTACAATGTTCTGTCTGATTGCCTCTGTGTCTACCTGTTGTGAAGTAAACGTCTTTCTCCATTTCTTTTAAGTTCAATTTTTTGACGTTTGTAATCATCACCATCAGCCATAGCGTGTTGAAATTCTTCGTCCGTAATAGTAATGTATTGCTTATTATTAACTTTAATGAACAAAGTTTTGCTGTTGCTAGGGCTACATTGGCAGTGTGCTTTTGTAATTTGGGTGTAATCTTTTTTAAAACAGCACTCGCAATCACAGACACAGCACCTAAACCCAAACCAACACTCCCTAAAGCTATAGACACTGGCGCACCAACTCCAGTAGCTAAAAGAGCAACACTAGACCCAGTACTCAAGCTGGCTACAACCGATGAGCTGGTGATTACATAAGAAAGGGCATTTAAAGCTGAAGCATATCTCTTTCTGGTAGCATTATACTTATCCAAGTCGCTTTCTATTTCCTTTTGAAGTTCGGTCATGTGCTTTAATCTAAACTGTTGAGCTTGTTCATCCATTTTTAATCAAATTATTTTTCTATAAATCTTCTTATTAACTCGTCTGACAGCACTTCATCAACAGAGTAAAACGCAATAAAATCAACATACTTAATGAAAATGAAATCAAGTATTGTTAGTTTGGCTTTGTCAACATTCACAGTGACTTTGTCAGTTGATGAGAAAGTGTTTACTTCATCCGCGTTTTTAGTAATAGCAATAACAAGCCTGAGAGGTCCATTCAAGTTTTCGGACGTTATTGTTACACCCCTGATTAACGTATGTTCTGGCAAACTAGGAACAGACTCCCCTGGAGTGATTGATAAAACAAAAAATAAAAGTAGCAATGTCAGGCAGTGGGCCTTTTGGGTTAAATTCTAAGCCAACCATGTCGTCTCCCACTTCAGCTAAGGGCCTCTTCTGCTTAGCATATGTTCTCTTCTTCCGTATGGCTTTATTTCTCTCTGCTTTTTCTGTTGTAATCCTGGGACGAGGCTAACAAGAAGGGCTCTTACATTCAAAGCTTTTCTAAAATTGTTTTTCTTATCAAAGTATACATTAAGGCTTAGTAAGTCAAATTTTAAATCCCAGTCAATTTCAGGAAGCAATGCCCAATTTTTGTCTTGTTTATGAAGCTTGTGTGACCGGACAGAAGTTTACTTCTGCAAATGTTTAATCTTCATGCTCTTCAAGAGCATGTTTCGTTTTATTGTGGCCATTTATTATTTTGTGTGTAGTTGAGCTGATAAGGGTAGCGTAAGTGCATAGGGATTTCAGTGAATTCTGAGCCTTTTGTCAAAAGAGTTATCCGACTTGGTGCCAAGTTTAGCGTGGTTCCAGAATTATCTTTAGAATTCCAGTGGATGAGTAGGAATACCATAGTGGTTTGTGGATATAATCAGTCTACTTGGCATAATCTCTGTTTAGGAAGGTGCACAAACTACCAGACATTAATGGATATTTATTCATGGTAATGACAAAGCGGTGATTAATACTGCCATTTACTGAGGCTCAGGGCCTATATTCTGCTGCGGATTAGCAGTTGGTGTAAACTGGGGGCCTTAATACCAGCGTCCCGCCAGAACGCGATCTTTTCCCCCACTGCTTGTCACAGCCAACAAAGGGTTTGCCGGTTCGTCTGATAACGGGAGACCGGTTTTATGCCGGTTAGCCCAAAGCACCAAGGCAAAGGTGATTATTTTTGAGAGGATGCCTGTTCCACACCAGAGAGGTGGCCAGGACAGATGAAAGGGTGTGGGTCAACACCCTGTCCTGAGGTTGGCTTGCTAGGCTGGCTTGGCTGGCTTGGATGGTTGGTTGATCTGGTTTTGATTGACTGAATAAACGAAAATGTCCAACATCAATACGGTCTGGGGTGATGGACGGATGACGCTCCCCCCTCTACCCTTGACCTCTCACACTTGTATTCGTGTTTGCCGTAATCGGTTGTTGTTAGATTTGTTATTTGTTCTAGTTTGGGGTGTTGTTGCTGTTTTTTATCTTCAATTTCTGTTCGTTTGTAAAACCCATCATCGGTGTATTCAAATCCGTAAACATTTCCTGGCTCTCCTATTAGATCAAACTCAACTGTGTCTGCTAGGTCTTTTAGCTCTACTGAAATGCATTTGGGAGCTAGCTGTACTTTTGATTCTGGCCCGCGGGACATTTTTTATAATGTGAAAAATTTATAATAAACAATTTATAATAAACAAACATATTGAACTGGTGGATCAGTCCGTAAGCATAATTTAGCGTGCTTAGATTTTTCTAACGGCTCTTTTATTTTCGTTCATTCTTGTCCCTTTTTATATAATTTTCACGCAAACAGTCTTCAAAACTATTCTTGTCCTTAGTATGAAATAAGATAAGCGATTTTAACTGTGATCGAAAGTCTGTTAAGACAGCATTGTACTTCTGAGTTAAAAGCCACACAGAAACGAATGCGTGGCGGCCACTAAAGGCCAGCTTTGACAGAGTCTTGCGCTTTTTAACAATGTCTTGCTCAGCTGAGCAGTCATCAATAATAAACAGTGTTTCAGTTCCCTCAAATAGCCTATAGTAATGTTCTAAACAGTCGCATAGCTTGTCGCTAGGATCAACTAGAAATATATTCTCATCTGTCCAAACAAACTGCCTTTCTTTGTAAGACTTGTTATGCTTAATGGATGTGCAGAATATAACAATGTACTCGTAATGAAACCTGTAGATTGTTTATAACAAATCAAGTATGAAGACGGTTTTCCCACACCCAGTAATCCCGCAAATAAGCGCGGATCTTTGGGTAAAAAGTTAAAACTATCCATCTGTTTTTAATAGGTTATTTCTTTTAGCCTGTTTTCTTCAGTGTTTAACTGAGCGTCACAAACCACAAAAACGTGCATTTGTAACTGACCATTTCCATCTGCTTTCTTATTAATTTGTATGTTTATGCCATCTGCCCCTACCCTTCTTCCACTTCCGTGTAATCTGTTGTCATATGTTGATCTAAAATCCAGCCACAGTCCATATTTTCTTGTTAGATAATCTTCGAGTCTTACATCATGAAGGTGAAGTTCTTTTTACATACAAGATCAGCTGTGGGATTTGTTTGTCTACCTCCAGCGAACAATTTTCTTATTTCATCAAAGTGTTGGTGAGGTAAAAGTCCAGCTGAATACAACTGAACAGGCTTGCCATCTACTGTGCAAGACAACTGCTCAATTTTTGGATTATAAAACACCTCGGTTTTTCTTTGAAAAGGGGGTGTGACTTTAGTAAACAACAACAAAATTCCCTCTAACGACCTGAGAGAATAACTTAGAGCCATGTTCCAGACAGTGTCTTGCTTGTTTTTGTTCTCTGTAATGTGGTGCACAACTCTTTCAAAATAAATAACTGTCTCACTTTTATACTGGTTTAAGACTGTTCTAGCCAGTTCAGGGTTGTTAACAACATCAAACTCAAGAGAGATGTCACTGACTGTGTATTTGGCCAATGGGTCTTCAGATAGAACAACAGAATCGCTGGCCTTAAATGTCAATTCATAGGTAAGTTTATCTCTTAGTGCGCCTTGGTATATGGCTAATGCGTCAACAGTTCAAAATCTAGAGGAACGCAAAATCTGTTGCCAAATGCCAGTGCTACTGCCTGGTCTTTATTATCGTCCTCCACATCCTCCGCATTTAGTCTGTGTTTAAGGCCGTTTGGACCCTGTACTCCCTGATAAATGTTGTCTTTTCTTTCTTCTGTGGGCAGCCATAGGTCAGAATAGAGTGCAAAAATGTCTGCGCTGTTTAGCGAGAAGACTTCTGTGCCCTCCAGTTTGATTAGCATAGATTTAATGATGGCCCTACCCAAGTTAGCAACAACAGTAGCATTAGGATCTTTTGTATCAATATCTATTTTGAATGATAATTTAGTCGTGCCTGGCATTATAACATCATCAGCACCGAGATCAGGGAACCTGACTGTTAACAGTTGATTGGGCTCAATGTTGATGGATTATTTATAACAAGCACAGTCTGTCTTACACCTTTTACGCCCATGGGTTCTTTCGCTTTTCTGTATGGATCAAGATCACAGCCGTATGAGTTCATTTTTTCATTAAATTTTTTTTTTTTTTTTTATAAATATGGATGAAGATTATGACGTGCTTGATCCTGCTGAAGATGAAGAAGAAGAAGAAGAAGAAGAAAAAACCTGCTCCTTCATTGCATCAAGAACTTGAAGGAGCAGGTTCTTCACTCCCTAGACAACGTCAAGAACTATTGCGACTAAGAATTCAATCATTCTATAGAAGTATAGGACGAGAGCTACCAGAAGTAGTTGATTCCTAACGATTTTAAGCAAGGAAATAATCATTTGTATATAAGGACTAGTGCAGGAGACCGCGTAAGAGTTACTACAATACCAAACCCAAACAAGTTTTTAAGTCTAAGCACAATTAGACGAGACATCCCTGCTGCTGACCAAGAACGATTAAATATTTCAGATCTAAAGCCCGAGGCTGTTAGACTTTTACAAAACGTGGTGCAAGAGTTGCCAACAGAATCTGAAATGCAAAACATCTCTCTTCAAGAATTAAGTCAACAAGCAGATGAACTAATAACAGACATTGAAACGAGTGTAAGTGCGGAGACACAATTAAAAAACAGTTAATGATTCTCCATTGCCTATGCGTGAAATCATGGGTCTTAATACCGCTCTACGGACAATAAGGGGTGAACTAGCAAAACAATGTGGCAAAACTCGGTGAGCTGGATAGAGAAATAGAATAAGAAGAAAAAAATTGGCTGATGCAGATGATAACAATTTAGGACAAGAGGAAAAGGCTAGAATACAGCAGAAAATACAAGATTTAATGCTAGAAAGATCGGCCAGATTAGAAGCACTGTCTACTAATAGAGCACAGCTGGCATCACAAACAAACAGAATCAGAGAAACTATAAACAGAACACTTTATGAAAACACTATATTGGTAGAAAAAATAAGGACTCTGTTCAGAGAACAAGGAATTACAATAGTTAGTATAATAACAGCCGTTGGTTTTGCTATCTCTACACTCGTTTATGCATTAACTGTCGGTGCACCAACAGGGCCACTAGTGCCTCCACCGCCTCCTCCAGAGCCTGGTAAAAGTTGGATTAAAAGACAATTACACCACCTGTCAAATTTATTAAAAAGTTAGCTGCGAAAGCGCTTGATGCTCTGCCTGGCATATTGGGCAGTGTTGTTAGTTGGGTTTTGTCTACTATAGGTGAAGTGGTTGGTTATATGGCCGGCCATCTGTGGACATTGGGGGTGCTGGCTGCTGGTTTAATTTTTAGTGAAACAGAGTATAGCCAACCCAGTAAAAGTTCAAAACACAACAAGAGCTGTCTTTTCACTAGTGTGTCTGTCAGGGTGAGGTATATTATCAGGTGCTAGTGGGCTGCTTTCTGGTGGTGGGTTGCTTTCTATAATTGGCGGTGGTGGGTGGCTTTCTGGTTGTTCAGAGCTAGATTTTTAAAAAATGGATCGTGCAGGCCTTGTGTTTAAGCCTTTATTATGTCCTAAGTTTTGGTCATCTCCAGCTATGAGGATGTCATTATTATAATTCTGTATCATGCCAGTTTGTAGTTTAAGGTCAAAGGGTAGCTGCCAAAGTGCTTGATGCTCTGCCTGGCATATTGGGCAGTGTTGGTAGTTGGGTTTTGTCTACTTTTTGTCTAAAGTGGTTGGTTATATGGCCGGCCCTCTGTGGACATTGGGGGTGCTGGCTGCTGGTTTAATTTTTAGTGAAATAAATCCATAGCCTACAACAAAGTCAACCTTTGACCTAGCATGTGCAAGAACGTCTTGATATCTTTTTATGCTGGAAAGCAAATCAACAGCAGAGTTAATAGCATCTTCTAAATCAGCCAAATATTGTTTTCTTGCATCGAAGCCTGTAGATTGATCCACTATGCTAGACTTGGTCTGTGCTTGCGCTCCTAATATAGACACCAAACGTATGTCCGTATGGAGTCATTAAGTCTTTGCACTCCTGGCATTGTTAGGCCTTTACCTTCATCTAAAATAAATGTTGTCCAGGCATTGGAGTGTTTTTGTTCTATTGACCCCAATCTAACTTGGGAGTTTGGCTTAAAAGAGGTGTGTTCAGGTCAGTAGTCAAAATTGTATTCTCTCCGTTCACCCCAACCCGTGATTACGGTCTGACTTTTGTCTAAAATCAGTTGAAAGTTTAATGTTAAATTCATTGCAATTTTTTTCATATGCATTCTTGTCCATTGGGTTGTTAAATGGAGAGAAGGATTTATCGTTGGGGAGGGGTACTTGCAGTTCAGTTAGTATACGTCTATACTGGTAATAAACATGAACATTATATACTGACCTTACTAAGAAATTGGGGTGGTAAAAATGGTTTGCATATGAAACACCACAGCCAGTAGTTGAGCAGTAAATCGCAAAATTTAACTGATTTTGACAAATCAAAAAAAGCATGGGCTTGACTGACCATAATTTTGGCTCTCTAATCGTTTTTTTATTGGAGGATTTAGATGTGCTTGTAGGGGGGTTACAAGTCTGGCTTGAAAGCCATATGTTTCATCTACTGCAATGGTTAGGGCACTGAAGTCCAATGATTTGGGGTTATAAAAACGCTCCTACAGTGTAAGTGGCACTTTCGTTATATTCAAAAGGTTCCATTTTTAAATAGTTTTTTTTTAAATGCACGTTTTATATAACCAAGCAAAACGAGCGTTTGTTTTTAAAGTATCCACTTGATAATAGTTCTGGTCAGTATAGGGTTGCTCTTAGAGAACTTTGGGTTTAAATGACGAACAAGGT
Organism: Conus ventricosus; assembly: GCA_018398815.1. Classification (NCBI taxonomy): domain Eukaryota; kingdom Metazoa; phylum Mollusca; class Gastropoda; order Neogastropoda; family Conidae; genus Conus; species Conus ventricosus. The sequence goes on from CM031610.1 coordinate 12,189,705, forward strand.
AATCAATTAAGACATGTAAAAATACCCGATGGTTATACAACTTTTGTTCTTTAAACGAAAGTATTTAGCAAATTTGGCATATTGCTAAGAATTAACGAAGCAAACCTCAGAACTACTATGCTTCTTCCAGAACTTGAAAGGGAGTACGTTTTCCCTAGAGGCCTTGCTCGAATTTTGGGCTTTTATGATAGTGGTGAAACGTATGATATTAAAACACATATGTACTTCAAAAGTGGTCTTTATGAGCATGTAGGGTGTAGGCCATCCGATTTTCTAATTAACCCAATGTTGTCCGTTCATTTAAATGAATTAAAAACAGATACTAATTTCTTTAATGGCCAGCCATCTACAATTCTAAGAGCTGTACCATCAGCTAGGGCAGGTTATTGCGATTATCAGTTAAATACATTTGAAAGCAAACAATTTAAAGAATTAGCCTGTGGGTGGATAAATTCATTGTGTGTAACAATAACTAACCAGGACAGAAAACCGGTTGTTTGTTCTGATTTATTAATAGTGCTTGAAATAAATAAGTAATCATCCTTTAACGTGGTGACAGCCCTGATGTGGCCCTTTGCGGTCGGCTGGGCTATAAGCAACATTATATTATTATATTATTATAAGTAATCATCCAATTACACTGTTTTAATAAATGTTTGAGGTTAGTTTTGCAAAAAAATATAATTTTTTTTAATGAATAAGCCAGAGAGAATGTCAATATACGGGTTCAACCTAACCATATGTATTTTGCCTCACAAACCCTTTATAACACCTTTTAGTTCATTACTTGCTGTTTTGTTATATATTTTTTTTACTTTTGTAAAAAGAGGGGTTACAGGGCTAAAATAGCAAGAGATGAAAATGGATGCTGAAAAGTGGGGTTTGCGAGGCAAAATAGATGTGGTGGGGTTGAACCCGCATATTGACATTCTCTCGTGGAGATGCGACATAGTGTCGGTAATAATTATTGAGCAGGAAATGTTCAGTAGCGTTCAGTGTATACTTTTGTTTGATTTTCCTCATGGGAAAAATCTTGTACATACAAAAGATAACACGGGATGACAAAGAGATTTATGACCATGCTGTTTGGCAAAATGGGAGGGTTGTGAAACATGTGGTCAGAGACAAAGGGAAAATTACTGAATAGCAGTGCTAATGACGCCAAGGTATTTGGCTTCAGGCACAGTCTGGATTTGGTGTCCACACAGGGTACAGAACCATCTTCAAGGTTTTTTCTACGTGTTGTCGATGCAGGATGTTACACTTTCTCAGGTACAATGGCACTTTCTGTTTCTGTTCGCCCAATTCCAGTTTCTCCAGGTCTAGCTGCAGCCTATTCTGATCCTGCGAGTTGTTGATGCTGTTTTAGCACATTGTACCTTCAGTGAAGAGGTGGACAGCGAGCTTTAGACCAGAGGGCAGGTCATCAATCTAGAGGAGGGAAAAGGATGGACCATGAACGGAGCCTTGGGGAACCCCTGACTGGACAGGTGTAGGGCTAGACTTCACTCCTCCAATAGGCGTGTAGCCTTCCTTGGTCTGTAAGGAACTTCTCAGTTCATTTGCATGTCCTCTCAGGAATCCAGTAATGCCATGTTCTCTGGATCAGGAGGCCATGGCTTACCTTGTCAAAGGCCTTGGAGAAGTCGAGGCACAAGGATGTCTTCCAGGTATCCATTTTCCATCATTTTGCTGGCTTTGATAACAAAACCCAGGAGCTTTGATTCACAGGAGTGGCCTCTTCGAAACCCATGTTGCTGAAGGTAAGGAATCTTTTTATTTTTATTTTAGCACCGCTCATGAATGCTCTTCATGCAGTATGATGCGCTGGTTCCGGGATCTTGCAAATAATGCTCATCATAGAGATGGGCATGTTTTTTTTTCTGCCTTGTTTCTCTCTTTCCTTTGTTGAAGATAGGGAAGACGAGTGCTGGTTTTCCAGTCTGTTGGAACTACGCTGGTATTCACAGACACTGGAACAAGAAGATCTGTGTTGGGAGATCTCATCAGCCACTTCCTTCAGCACACATGGGCTGCTGATGTTGTCGTTAGCTACTTCTTCAGCACAGCTGATGTCAGGGCTGCCGACTTTTGAAGGATTAAGAGCCTTCAGCAGTTTCAGGACTCCGGTTTCTGTGATGACGATATTCTCTCATGGAGTGATGAAGTCATGAATGGGTGGCTTGGGGTGGTGTTGAGCTCAGCCTTCTTTAGTGAGGAACTCTCTTGTGCTGAAGACTGAAACTGCCTGTTGAATTCTACCTTTGCATGGTCGAAGCTTACCGTCCACTTTGAAAGATAGGCTATAGGATTCAGGATATAGGGACATGTGCCATCTAGGCTTTTAATTGTCCCATCATTTGATGAAAATGGAAAAAAAAAATAATATAGGTCATATAAGATCATTTAGGGGGCCGGATAGCTCAGTTGGTAGAGCGCCGGACTCGTGATCCTGGGGTTGCGGGTTCGAATTTCGGTATAGGGGGATTTTTCCCTCGGAGTTAACATTGGTTCTGACTCCATTCCCCATATAGTCCTTCGAATGAGACTATAAACCGAGGTTCCGTGTGTGAACGCACGCATAACATCTTGCACACACGTAAAATCCCATCACCAACTTTCGGAAGAGAAGGCCAGTTTGGCCGTTGGTATGGATGACACGTGACACATAGCATGCACCTTCCCCGAAGATGGAGTATGGCTGCCTTAATGGCAGGATGAAAAAGGGTCATACACACAAAACTCCACTGCCTGGCTATACAGGGAGTGTCCGCAGGAGTATCAGCCTGCGTACGCAGAAAGAAAGAAAAAGATCATTTGTGATAGGTCAGTCTTTTGTGACGGTTTTAATCGTCATAATCATATTTCATGTCAACAAAGTACTGCCATTTGTCAATTAGGTCTTTGAAGGTGTTAGTACCTTGTGCACATTTAATGTTAGTGGGCTGTCTGTCTCTCTGCAATAGAAGACTGCTTCACCTACAATTTCACAGCAGTTATCTTGATTACCTCAGTAGAGGGCAAGGTGCCAGCTCGCCCTCGACTGACCAGCATGTGGCAGGCTGCTGCCCCCCCCCCCCCCCCCCCCCCCCCCGCCCCCCCGCTGCCCCTGATGAGGTTTAAAACCGGTGGAGCCGGTTTCTGAGTTTGGTTTCAAAGCAGGTTGACTGCAGGCGGATATTGGATATTGAAAACAGAATCACCGGACCACTAAACGAAGAAACAAACAAATCAAGGAACGAACGCAACGCATTTAAACCTGTTGGGTCTTCTTCAGTCAAGACAAATAATATTCAAAGCAATGATAAATGAAGGGCGAACGGACAGTCAGTTATCTCTTCGATCCGAGTGCAAAATAATTTTGGACACAAAGAAGAACCGCAATTAAGGGGAAATAAACCTTGCCTGTCATGTGCATCAACTCTCTCCCCAGATTTGTCCTTCTTTGCTGACATGGGAAGAATAACTCTTACTAGTCTTAGTCCTACTTCCGTTAGCGGCCTGTGCGGAATGCAAGAGTCGCCGAGTCGAGCATCGTCCAACTTTCATTTAAAGGTAAACAGGACAATCACACACACGATAATCTGTCGTGGGAACCTAAGATCCCCAGAAAGAATTCTGACGTTCATAGGGAGACTTATCTTGTGAGCATATTAAATTAAAAAAAAAAAAAATCGGCTCGTAGTCGCACTTCGTAATCCATTTCATTCTCAGCCCAGCCCACGTCGTCACAAGCCACGTCAATCACTCGCTGGCTGGGAATTCGGTGAGGATACATTAACCACCATTTTCATCAAATGATAACTCATCAGGCGAAACACCGTTAAAATGTAGGAGAATTTGCACTCTCGGTCGGTACAATGGTGTCGGTAAATGGCCATGATAAATTGATATTCGTACTCAGGATCAGGATCAGGATCAGGAGCCAAGCAGAAACTTTGACAAGCAAAGAGATCGATAGGCCTACTGATACTTAGTAGCCAAGAGTCAAGCGGAAACGTCGACAAGTCATAAGATGGTGACTTAGAACTTGTCTTGCTGTACAGAAATAAATAATCCTTCAAACAGGCTGTTGGTTACTTCTAGGTCAATCCAACTTTTTGAAAAAGTTTTTCACCCAGGATGAGCAGTGTACATAGCTACAGCTTCAAATGAACATTTATTCACAATTTGGCATTAACTCAGTGTGTGTTTTTATCTTAAGTACTGCTCACTTCCAAATGTAGACTTTCCAGATCAGACACCCTCTTCAACAGCTGCGTCAAGTATCTTGTGATTATCTCTCAAGGTATTTGTATAATGTGGCTATGCACATTATTAACTTTTTTCTCAATGTGCCTTTTGCATGTGATGGTAACCCCCTCTCCCCCCCCCCCCCCCCCTCACCATCCCCCCTGCCCCAAATCTTTTCCTTTCAGTTACCAAATGAATGGATTTAATCACGTTTCATACTTTGTTTTACTCTTTAGGTGCCAGCTTAGGGAAAATGTTATTTTTTAAGGAATGAAGATTTTTTAAATGCAAAGCCTGTAGAACAAAGAATGTCAGACATTTTCATGTGACTTAGTTAAAACTTTCTGCTAGAAAAAAAATGATAGCTTTTTGGGATTAGTTAAATGGTTATGCTGGTAGCAAATTTTATGTTTTGTTTTTTTCTGTTGATATGTTGTAATAGACTTTTTTTTGTTTGTTTTAAGAGGCATAAAATGAAAGAAAAATCATTCATCGGCAAGGAAGTCAATTGGCTACCTGGAGTCTGTCATGAAACAATTAATCAGCAAGCTTCAGAAAGTGGAAAAACTCCGTGGTCAGACATGAGGAAGCCAAAAAGAAAATAATGAAAAATGTCCAAGGATTAAACAAGCATGTCAAGGAAGGAGAAAGCAAGATTTACATAAACAATGACACCACAAAAAAAGAAAGAGAACAGATCAAATCGTTGAAAGCTGAACTGAACCAAAGAAAGACAAATGGGGAGACAAACTTAAAGATTGATTACAAGGCTGGCAAGATTGTGACATTCACACCCAAACAGAACCAAGCTGGTGCTGCTGTCTCAGATCAGTGTCCGGACGAGGTCCAGACCCCTGAGGTGAAACATTGACTGTCAAGCAAACCACAACATGTAAATAGCTGTGCAAAGCAAAATCTTTATTCCTCTGAAGTTAATGACAATCTTACAAACGTTACATCCCAGACTGTGTTCGGGAAAAATAATTGTAAATCTAAACGTAATGACTCCATGAGAGTTTTGTACAGTAATGTAGATAGTCTTCTGAATAAAAAGGATGAGTTTTTAATTCGTATAAATGAGGAGAAGCCAGATATTATTGGCTTAACGGAAGTAAGAGCAAAAAATGTTTTATATGCAGCAAAAGATGTTGAATTTGAAATTGCTGGCTTTGATATGTTTCTGAATAAGGAACCTAAAAGGGTATAGCCATGTATTTTGCTAAGGAGCTAAATGCACAACTTTGCGATGAGTTTGAAAATAACAAATTTCAAGAGCAATTATGGTGTACTATCAGAGGTGGTAACGATGAGACAATATTAGTAGGGTGTATATACAGAAGCCCAAACTCAAATGATGAAAACAATTATGAGTTATTTAACTTGCTAAAAGCAGAAAAAATGAGTAGATATAGTAAAATATGTATATTTGGTGATTTTAATTTTCCTGATGTAAAATGGGATGGAACTTGGAATGGTGATAAAAGTAATGATGTTATTGAAAACTTTAGAGATGCCTTTTTAATACAGAAAGTGACTAGCCCAACTCGTGTTCGAGAAGGACAGAAGCCAACAATTGATGACTTAGTTTTAGTTAATGAAGAATTCTTGATCTCTGATATTGAATATAGTGACCCTTTGGGTAAAAGTGATCACTTGATTTTAACATTTGAACTATATGTTCCCAAAGAAAAGACTAAAGAAAACCCTAAGTATAAATTTGATTTACAGAAAGGAGACTATAATAAAATGAGGAAAATGCTTTCAGAGAGTGTCAACTCCTTGCTTACAAATGATCAGGATGTCGAGGAAATGTGGAATGTCTTAAAATGCGAAGTTTTAAGAAGTATGGACGAATGTATTCCAAAGACTATTTGTAGCCAAAATAAAATGCTTAAACCACTTTGGATGAATGATAAAGTACTTAAAATGATTAAGAAAAAATATAATCTTTTTCAAAGGTATTTATTGACGAAAGATGGGAAAGAATACAGCAAATATGCAAGAATGCGAAATAAGAGCAAAAATGAAATCAAATCAACAAGAAAAGCTTATGAACGTAAAATAGCAGAACAATGTAAAAAAAAATCCCAAATGTTTTTGGAAATACGTGCAAGAACGTACAAAAGTAAACACAGGGGTAAATACTCTAAATGATGGTAAAGGAGGGTTGGCCGAGTCAGATATGGAGAAAGCTGAAGTTTTAAATGAGTTCTTCGCAAGTGTCTTTGCTAATGAAGATACAAATAACATACCTGATCTTATTGAATGTAGTAAATCTAATGGAATTTCAGTTACAGATATAATAATTACTTCAGCTGCAGTAGAGAAGAAGTTGTTTGAATTGAATCAGTCTAAAGCGCAGGGACCTGATTTAATACCACCTAAAGTTCTAAAAGAATTAAGTAAGGAGTTAGCTGTACCGCTCAGTAAGATTTATAATAAATCATTAGAGACAGGAAAATTACCCCTCGACTGGAAATCGGCAGAAGTTACTGCTATTTTTAAAAAAGGGTCAAAATCTGAGCCAGGCAACTATCGTCCGGTAAGCTTAACTTGCATTGCATGCAAAGTGCTAGAATCCATTATAAGAGATGTCATAGTATCTCACTTCACTGATAATAATTGTTTGCAGTATGCCAGCATGGCTTTCGTAAAAAAGGTCTTGCATATCACAACTACTTGAAGTTATGGAAGATTTAGTTAACATGCTAGAAAATAAGTACTCTGTTGATATAATTTACCTTGATTTCCGTAAAGCTTTTGATACGGTTCCGCATGAGAGATTATTGAAAAAAATGGAAGCATACGGTATAGTAGGTAAGTTGCTAAACTGGATTAGAGATTTTTTGTCAAATAGAAAACAAAGAGTAAGAGTGGGTAACTGAATGTCGACAGAGAAAGATGTTATGAGTGGTATTCCCCAAGGGAGTATTTTAGGACCTGTACTGTTTACTATTTTATAAATGACCTTCCAGATGAGGTAAATAGTTTTTGTAAAATTTTTGCTGATGACACAAAAATATATGACAAATCAGATAACTATAATAGTCTGCAAGAAAATTTAAATTGCCTCCAAAACTGGTCAGACAAGTGGAATCTATATTTTAATGTTGAAAAATGTAAAGTTTTGCATGTTGGCAAAAACAATCCAGAACATGAATACAGCATGAAAATAGATGGTGGAAATAGGCTGGTACAGAAATGTAAGGAAGAAAAGGATCTGGGTGTAATCTTTGATAAAGATTTACTTTTTGATACTCACATTCATAAGTGTATAAATAAAGCAAACCAAATGATTGGATTAATCAAAAGAACTTTTATTTACCTAAATAAAGAAACGTTTTTAAAGTTATATAAAGCTATGGTTAGACCGCATCTTGAATATGGAAATATAATCTGGTACCCACACTTGAAAAGACAGTCAATAGCAATCGAAAGAGTACAGAGAAGAGCTACTAAAATATTGCAAGAATGTACAAAGATGTCTTATACAGATAGATTAAATTACTTAAATTTGTACTCTTTAAAAGGTAGACGTATTAGAGGGGATTTGATTGAAGTGTTCAAAATATTTCACAAGCAAACGGACATACAGTGGGACTATTTTTTTGAGGCTGTTAAAACAGATAGAACAAGAAATTCGGAAGGCAAAATATTTGTTAAGCAGTTTCATACTAATATGGGGAGATTCAAGTTCAGTAACAGAGTTATTACTAACTGGAACAGTTTGCCAACTGCACTTAAATTTGCTAAAAATACTAATGTTTTTAAGAATTTGCTGGATGAAGACTTGAAATTTAAAGTACAGTTTAGAAGCTTTGATGAATAAGAAGGAAAATTTATATTGCATGCATTTTCAACCCTGTCATAAAAGTATAATAACACGAGGGGACATTGAAAGGCTTAACGGCCTATGTAATTGATTACGTCCCTACATTACTACTACTACTACTACTACTATGTTTTCAGGGCATGATTTTGGCTCAGTTGTCTGTAATTATGTAAGTAATGTGTAACCCATACTTGGCTTCCCATTCATGAAAGAATTGAATACAACAGTTCCATGTTATGCCACAACTTTTTCTCTGGCATTTCTGATTGTCTGTCTATACTCCATTAAGGCTGCTCTGGTAATCTACAGACCAAAGTATTCTATCAGCACCTCTTACAAAATCAGAATTGTTTAACTCATGCAGGCCTCTCTCTCTCTCTCTCAGTCTCACTCTTTTGATAGCTGATATGAGGATCGCTTTCCGTGTGTCAAGTTATGTGTGTGTGGTGTTATTTTCTTTTCTTTTTTTTATAAACTATTCATTCATTCTTGTTTGTTGTTTCAGTGCTTTTTATTTTTTTTAGCTTTAGATCAATTCATTGATGGAGAAACAATTCATCCACTTCTTTTTGTGTGTGTATTTTTGAACATGTTTGTGAGAAGTTTTGTAAGTTTTAGTTGTTAGTTAGTCATACTCAGGTAATCGCTAGTCACGCTTACTCAGCTTAGTCCCTCAGCAAGACAAGGGCTAGATGAAAAAAAGTATTTATTTGCTAATCTGTTACCCTTGGAAATAGACAGTATCAATCAATCAAGCAATCTCTCTCTCTCTCTCTCTCTCTCTCTCTCTCTCTCTCTCTCTCTCTCTCTCTCTCTCTCTCTCTCTCCTCTCTCTCTCTTAAGCTGTGCACCACGTCTCTGGAATTCAGTCAGCGGCCATGATGCATTAATCAGCATTGTAGACTTAAATTGGGCGGGGAGTTTGTGAGTTTAATTTCCATCGGAGGCATTTGTTAAATGTGATATGGGCTTAAATGGGAAGACTGGTGCCAGTCAAGTTTCATTCATGTAATTGATGTATGTGAGAAAGTTCACTGTTGTTCAAGACACCTGACCAACTCTGCAGGTGTCTGTGTCTCTCAGGCCTGGTAGATGCTGGGATGTTAGGAAAGGAAGGACAGAGCCTGCCATGTTATCAGAATGAAAGTCCATAGCATCATCTTCTTCAGTCTCATCCTCATTGAGTAGCATTAAAAAAAATCACATATTTTGTGGCCCTTGATGTCCTGCTCTTGTGGTTCCCTGGCTAAAAGACTCCAGGGGTCCTCCGAATAGCCAAAGTACTTTGTGGTTCCCTGGCTAAAAGACTCCAGGGGTCCTCCGAATAGCCAAAGTACTTTAACGCTATGGTATAAATGCATCAGCTAGGGATGAGAACATTACGTGTGTGACAATTTTGTGGGCAGACACACTCCAACTTCAAGGGATTTTGGAGACTGATGTTATGCTAGGAGCTTGTCATGGCTGAAGACAATCCCCGCATAACTTTGCAGAGCATGACAACATTTTGATGTAGCCTTGGTGTTTTAGCCTATGTCAGTTGGTCTGACACAGCCTTAAGCCAAGGCGGGGCTTTTGTGGTGACCCCAGTTCCAATTTTGGCTCCATGTCCGTTCTCTTGGTGAGGTGCTCTGGTAGTGTAAAAGTCACAGGTATAAGCAAACTCAGTGGGATTGTTTTTGACAGACATGGTGGTGCTCTTTCTGGTGTTTCAGTCTGGCTCTGCAAAGTAAGCATAGCAAAACATTGTTTTCAGTAGAGAGCTTAGAAGTTGATGCCCTGTGCATGTTGGATCAGAACACCTCTGAGTATCACTACAATGACTATGAAGATATGTGATTTTTGTTGTTGTTGTTTTTTTTTGGTAGGGTTCCTCATGATGCCTTTTTCTGCTAGGAGTCTGTTTCTTGCCAAAGATGAACGTCGAATTTGGTTTCATTATTTACTGTGTATTACTTTTAGTTCATGTTGGGGATGTTTAGTTTTTGTTAGGCTTACAATTTAAAGTGTATATATATATATATATATATATATATATATATATATATATATATATATATATATATATGAATATGATGGTATATGATCTGTCAAATGTTTTATAGGCCCCGATCCTACCCCATCCGAACACCCTCCCTGTTCTCTGTCCTCCCTACCTCCATCCTTTCCCTCTGTTATCCGTATCCCCCTTCAGTATATGAAAATTCTTTCTTTTTCAATTTAAAATTTTTTAAAAAATAAATCTGGTTTTATTCATGATTTTTGTCTGTGCTCACTGCAGCGATCAGGGATGGAAAACAACATGAGTCCTTCAGTGGACCTGAGTGGGAAGTTGATTATCAAGGTACAGCTGGGAGATGACATTCGCCGCATCCCATCCACAATGAGGACATCACCTACGATGAGCTGGTGCTGATGATGCAGCGAGTGTACCGTGGAAAACTGTCCACACACGATGACATCGTCATTAAGTACAAAGATGAAGGTGGGACAGTTTTGCTGCTTTAGAAGAGTGTGATCTCCATTCTGTAATCTGGGTGGGGGGGTGGGGTGGGGTGGGAGTTTTGTGTGATTCTTTCTTTTCTTTCTTTCTTTTGTTTTTAAAGTAGATTTTCTTCCTTTCTATATCAATATTTTCTTCCTTTCCTCGCGTCTGTATATGAGAAATGAAAAGAGTACATATCTGCTGAAGGATCAGGTTTGCTTTTTTTTGTTTTTCTTTCTTTCCCCTCCATTTCAGTTTTTTTTTTTTAAAGAACTATGGTAATGTGAAGATTGTAAATTTATTAGTGTTTTGGTGCTAAATGTTAAATGATGTCAACTTGTGTGTGGTTATATAAGTACACAAAGTTCCACTTGCAACATGTGCTCGCTCTGCTGTCAAACCATTTTAGATCAGTGGTGTCCGTCTTGCCCACTTTGCCCTCATGCTGATGACAATATTTGCTCAGTCGTTGAGCCAGCATGTCCTCCTCAGTGGATGCCCACCACTTCTGCACAGTGACAGACCCTGTGAACTTGCCAATACTGATGATTTAAACAAGAACTCAACAGGAACTCACTAAGGGCAGGGCACAGAATTGGAGAAAAAAAAAATTGAAACTGAATCACCCCAAGAGCAAAGCATGAAGGGCCATGGAGTTTAAGACATGTTATTTCCGTGCTGATTGATGAGGATGAAGGTGATTCCATGGAGTTCAGTTTCCATTCTGGGTTTTCTGGTCAGGGGCGCCTGTCAAAGGAGTAGGCTGCACTTCTTTTCAGGCTGTGTCCAGGTGCTAATCAGACCGGACCCTCGTGCCAGGGGTTGTACACGTAGAGGCACGTCCCCTGGTTGGTGGATTGGGGATCCCTCACATTTTGTGCCTGGGGGGTGCACAGGATAATACGGAACAAGGTGCAGTGAACCAACATAGCCAAAGAGAAGCAAACGTTGGGAGTCCAAACCCGCACTGTCTGGTGTACGTTAGCCCTGTATTAACAGGGTAAACAGACATGCATGAGCTGGCTCTGAGTCGGAATGTGTCGGCTGAGGCCAGCGGGCAGACCTCCTGCAGAGTCACAAGCACAGGAGAAGAACAGGCACTGTGCATCTCACCCGTTAGGGCCATTATGGCCAGACCCGAGAGTTACAGCCACATGCAGTGTTGGTCGGGGAAATTTGGGTAGTACTCTCGAGATGTGTCCATAAAGCAGATTACACTGATTATGTGGTCCCAGTCTTTCCATTTGAGCCCATAGCAAACTGAACCCTGACAGAAACAGGTCGGGGGCCAAAATATCCTGAAAATAAATAAAGGCTCTGATGGGAATCAATCTGTGACCTTCCAGACCGCTGTCTCAAAACTACTACTGTGGCAGGGCAGCTGGTAAGATAGACATTTAGTATTGCAGTAAGCCATTACGTTTTGTTCTCACTGTTGATTCACAGAGACATGCTTGCTGGTGTGATTGGAGGCAGCACAAATTGAAATGTATACTATGGGCTTCATAAATACTGTTGTATGGCTGCATAAGGTGTGGTGAATCATGATGTTATTTCATTGTTTATGATATTATTTCAGATGGGGATCTGATCACCATCTTCGACAGTTCGATCTAACTTTTGCCATCCAGTGCAGCAGATTCTAAAAATCACTCTCTTTGGTAAGTTTTCTTCACTTTCTTCTTATTTAGAGGTCACTGTATTGGAGACATTTCATCATTTGGAGAAAAAAAAAGAGAAAAAAAAGCAAGAAGAAAACAATCTGCCATTAGTTTTTAACTCTCAGATAGTATTTTACTACGCATTATGTTTTGTGTCTTAGCACATTGTGTAGCAGAACAGTAACAACAGAATTCTTTGCTTACTCACTTTGGTTCCATAATCAAGGAGTTATTGCTGGTTCTTAGATGGTGTAGTAGGTTGTATCCTACACTGTTACGTTGGCCTGAACAAGCGTTACTGAACATATGTGTTTGTGCCATCCATAGAATATTAGAACACACTTATTTATAGTGGTTCTATGACTTGGGGGGGGGGGGGGGGGGGGACTGACATGTTTTTACTATCCTCTCTGTCCTTTATCTTGGAGATTGCCGCTTGTGTGCGTGTGTACACATACACATACAAGCATGCACACATGCTTGCACACACACACATACATCATGCATATACACATGAGCTTGCACACATCATGCATATACACATGAGCTTACACACACACACACACACACACACACACACACACACACACACACACACACACACACACACCATGGGCTGTGCCAGTACACCCATACACACACCTGTGTGCACTCACTGCACACACATACAATGATAATAGTAGCACAACCAATGTTAGGTAGGTACTCGAGGTCTGACCAGCACATTGGGCTAATGCATAGGTCAGACATCTGGTAAATCATAGCCACGAGACCCTCTTCCTCAATTCTCTCATCTTAGTCATTGATTCATTTATCTATCAGCTTTAAATCATGTGCAGTGTGTATGGACTAGTCTGCACGCTGTGGGCCTCCTGGATGAAGCAGAAAACTGAAACTGAAACGGAGATTGGAGTTTCAGGCTCGACTCTTTGTTGATTGCAGTGAACGGTAAGCTGCCTTCCATGGTGGGGAATGTGCAGTCCTTGAGGAGAGAACTACAGGCCATTCGAGACAGAGTTAATGGCCTTCTGGATCACATAGACCTGGATCCTTCTGCATCTTCATCCGTTGAATCGACCATGCCTGCTGGTAGGGTGGTGAACTTGTTTGTGTTTCTGTGTTTTTTGTGCTGTAGTTCTGTGGTTAAGATCCCAAAGCCAGTGAGGAATTATGCCCGGCAAAATACTATAGAAATAGACCATAGGACAACAGAAATAGACTAACTAAGAAGGAAAAAAAGAAGAAGAAGAATCTTGAAGCATTGTGTTTAGTCTGAACTTTACTCACACAATTCTCTCATGACAAGATAGTAGTGCAATTCAGATAAGATACTAAAAATCTAAAACAGACAGATGTTTTTTAAATGTGTTTGGCTGGTTGCATAGGTAAGATGCTGTTTCATTCTTCGCTTAGTTGATTTCTTTTCAGTTTTTTTTTTAAGGACTGGAGGATTGACTGTTCTGAAATGAAAACGTGAAATGTCCAAAATCACAGGTGTGTCAGAGAATCATGTTGCTGCCCGTCCAGGTGAGGGGAAGGAGTTCGATCCCCTTTCCACACTGCGAGTGGTCAGTCAAGACAGGTGCCTGCAGCAGAACAAAGTCACCTCATCTGCATTCGGCTCCAGCGAAGGTCAGAATGTTAAAGAAATGTTGATAGTTTAGAATGCACAATCATTCCTGATAACAAATCTGGTTTTAATAAAAGACTCGTCTTCTCATCTTGCTGTCTGTATAGAACAAAAGTCCTGTTTGGATGTCACGTGCAATGTAGGTTAAAAAAAAATAAAAAAAAATGAAGGAACACTTTGAGAAGCATGGAGGATACAAAGTTGAAGCCACACAACACCCATGAATTAGTTGCAATATTTCAGTTGATTATAAAACGTATTTCAAGCACCAACCTTGGCCAACTGACAAACACCACAGCATAGAATTCTGTGGTTGTGGAACTGAAAGGAGTTAACTGAAAAAGCACTTTGAGAAGCATATCCATGAATTGGATGAAATTCAGCCGTGTGTTTCCATTCCTCGGGATCCAGGTGGTTCTGATGCTGTTCAGCCTGGCAGCCTCCTAGTTGCAAGGTGAAGATGTTGACTGCTGAACTCTGGCAGCCGGTCATTTTGTTGTTGTTAAGGTTTTGCAACTTTTGGATCTGTGGCGTCGTCTCATATTCTGTTTAACCTTTACCAGCCGAGTCGTGACAAAAGTGGACGACAGGATTTCTCTCCCTTGAGGCGCGTCGTCCAAGTCCAGATGACGGACAGACAGCAGTACAGTCTGCCGTGTCGTCCACAATCAGATGACGGGAACATAAAAAATTCCTACACTTTCCATGAAATGGTCCAAGGGAAATAACCTCTGTAACTAGTCTTGGGGATGTTGGAACGAGTCGTCGACCATACTTTCAGTGGCCTATTGTGAACTTGGCTGACCCCAGGAGCGTTGAAACAAAGGAACTGACGGCACGCCACGTGGCGCGCGCCACGGATTTCCTGTGCCAGAAAACATGTCGGTCAGGCAAAGGGGTGGTAGCAAGTTCACGCACAATGAAGCGCTTGAAATCGTATTACAAAGTGGATCTGGTGATGATTGGAGTTTAGTGTTTGTTCTTTCCTGTGACACCTAACACAAGACCGTCAGTTGTTGTAGAGCTACCGTAAAAATAAATTAAAAAGTGGCCAAATCTTTGCGTCGGCAGGGAATGAGCGCTGTGCGCGGCGCGCGCACCAGGGAATGAGCGCTGTGTGCCGCGCTCGCTGGAAAGAATTAAAGAGTTCAGTGCTACAGGTTTACATTATGGAATAGAGAAGTAGCATGGGAACTGTCAGGGAAAGGGAAAAAAAGAAAGAAAAAAGAGAAACTGTCGTTTACCTTATGGAATAGAGAAGTAGCATGGGAACTGGGAAAGGGTAAAAAAAGAAAAAAAGAGAAACTGTTGTTTACCTTATGGAATAGAGAAGTAGCAGGGGAACTGTCAGGGAAAGGGAAAAAAAGAAAAAGAAAAAAAAGAAACTCGTTTACCTTATGGAATAGAGAAGTAGCATGGAAACTGGGAAAGGGTAAAAAAAAAGAAAAAAAAAGAAACTGTTGTTTACCTTATGGAATAGAGAAGTAGCATGGGAACTATCATGGAAAGGGGAAAAAAAAAAGAAAAAAAAGAAAGTGTCTGGGATTGCAGTTTAGGGGGTAAGGCAGACCTGTTCACTGAAATGGTTTCACTGTGTTGTGTACACGGGTTTGGTGAAAATGCAACTAGTAATACAAACTAAACAGAAGAAAAAAAAACCAAGAAAGAAAAGAAAAGAAATCTAGGGACAAAGCTCTTGAGCGCTAGTTGCTCTTTCAGAATTTAACCATGGCGGTGGCGTCTCGATGTGCTGTGACTGAGCGACGACTTGTGGTAACTCTTGCCTGTGAAGTCACATCTGGTTGTGTTGTGTCTACTTCTTTAATGACAACAGTGGCAACTACAGACCCAGAAATACAAAACAAACAAACAACAAAAACTGGCAAGAGGGCGTGAATTGGTGCTAATGAATCCGTTTTTAAAGTAATTGGAGGAACCTATTTTTTACTGTAGTCGCCACGAGACAGGTACCCCTCTACCCAGTGCTGTGGAATGGCAGATGAAAACAAGCACCCCTACCACCCTTCCCACCCCCCACCCCTACCCCCTCCTCCTCCCAGCGTCTGCACAATTTAGAATATTTGTATGTACACAGTCTTTGTAGAAATTACGCTCATTTTCATTGAAGAGCACACTACAGCAATTTTAGAGACAACAGGTATGGTAAGTAAATCGTTCCGTATGCTGGGATCGATTGTTTTGCCTGGTTTCTAGAAATGTGAGAGGGAAATAACAAGAAGGTTAAGTAAAAATATCTATTATAGAAACAAATCACCATGAAGAAATAGAATTTTTGTTAGAGTGGGAGATGTGACTTTTCTTTTTTTTTTTTTCTTTTTTTTGTTCATTTGTTTGTTTGGCTTTGTTGTTGTTGCTGTTCTGCCTGGTTTTGTGTGTGTGAAATCTTTTCAGAGCTAAACTATTGTCAGAACTGCTACATTTTCAGCATAGCATGTTACAATTTCATTGACAATGCAGATCTGTTTACTCTACGATTTTGGCGTAGCAAACTCTGAATTTGGCACTTGTGCTACGATGCTACGACCATAAAAATAAACTACGCTTTCTGTTCATTTTCTGCTCTGCAATTTCTTGCGCGCCGATCCCAGTGCCGATCCAAGTTTTTGCGCCGATCCAAGTTTTTTTCTCGCCAGCAGTTTGACTGGTTCAAGTTTAAAGCACGCCCGCCTAAGTTACTACATTATACACTGCCGCGCAGTCCGCTGTCGCGCTGAAAAATCGGCTCTCCTGAACACAGCTCTTTGATCCACTTTCACGTCTCGTCACGTCTCGCCGTCGTGCCATGTGTTTGTGCCTTTCATCTGTAGAGACAAATTCACAATGGACATTAGACAAGCGGAAACGGCATGAAACAGATGATGAGGATGATTTAATATTGATGGAGCAGGAGGACAATTCTAAGAAGCGGTCAAACTCGGCAAAAAAACACCGTAAAGCAGGACAGAAATTTACCAAAAGCCATCATGAAGCCTACACTTGTCTCGTTCCTTCAACGAGAGGAGCCGAGTTCGCACACTGCACGATATGCAACTCTCATTTTTCAGTGAAACACGGCGGCCTCAATGACTGCAAAAAACACGTTGGCACTCAGGCGCACAAAGAACTAGCAGGTGTAAAGAGTACAGCCATTACTTCATTTTTTGTTCGCGACGAAGCTAAGGCAGGCCCCTCCAGTTCCATCGACGACGATGTAACAAAAGCAGAAGCCATCTTGTGCCGGCTAATCGTCGAGTCAAATCTTTCCCTTGCATCAGCTGGGAGATTTGCAAAAGCCATACAAGCTATGTGTCCTGACTCTAAAATCGCTGGAAGTACGATCTTTGTTTCTAGATATATGCACCAACTGCCTCTCTCTCTCTCTCTCTCATCTTCTCCTCTCTCTCTCTCTCTCTCTCTCTCTCTCTCTCTCTCTCCTCTCTCCCCCCCCCCCTCTCTCCCCCTCTCGCTCTCACACACACACAGTCACATGAATACTCATTAATTTATACGCACACAAAGAAGGCAATCTAAGAAAGAAGTGTAAGTAAACTAGTTATGTTTTGTTTCCCTTGAAGTTTTGAAGGTTGCTCTTACAATATGACACTTGTGAAAAAGATTGAATACGGTCATAGTAGTACTATATAGTAATATCAAAATATCATCAACTGGTTACCTCAAAAAACGGATTGCTCAAAACAATTATTTAGTCCCCTAAATTTCGAGGTAACCGATTTCCACTGTATATACATATGGGAAGAAAAGAAAAAAAGACAATATTATACTATTTTGACTTCATGCAGAAAGACACTTTAGCCTGTCAAAGACATATGTAGAGGACATTATTTTTACCTTAGAATGCAGGAAAAGCGTCAGCGGCCGGGGCTCCGCCCCGGACCCCGCTGGGGAGCTTACAGCGCTCCCCCACACCCCCTAGACTGTTGGGGGCTTCGGCCCTGCGGGCCTCGCATTTGCTACTACTTTTCATACCCCTGCTACTATTTTTGGATATCTCAGCTACTCCAAGACATTTTGGGGGGTAAACAGGTCTGACAATGGTATGAAATGCTATGGCAAAAAACGTTTTACAAATTATAAAAAAAAAACTGTTCATTATGGACTTAGTGGTGGTTTAAATGGAACTGAGACAGTGTGGCTTTTAAGACTATGATGACTTATTTCGTCGAAGAATGGACAAGTTCAGTAAGGAGAGGATGAAAAGGTATTGCTAAAGACAATCATTAATTGACTGGTTTCGTTGTAGGCTATTTGGATTTTGTTTTGTTTTGTAGGTCAGGTCAAGGGTAAGTAATAACCAACGAAATTTCTGTCTTCTTAGTTCACCTTCATTTTATGAGTGAAGAGATGTGCATTGAAGGTGCTGACTTGTGAAACCTCATACGAATATTTACGTTTAGATTAGGAATGATGCATTTAAAATGTCAAAACGCTGCACATTGTGCTGTTGAGACTTTGGCCACTCTGCATCTTGCTAACATAACAAAATCCGTCAACGATTGTGAATGCCTGTGAACGGCACCGCTGGCAGACCCTCTCACATCCCACTCACCTCTCATTCCTGTCATGAACTTCAGCCCCAGCCTCAACTGCTGGATCAGCGACAGCTTTAGCTGAAAGACCAGGGGCAGCAACTCCTGACAGCCTATCCAGCATGGGGTCCTCGGCCAGCCACAAGCAGCAGCAGCAGCAGCCACAACAACAACAACAGCAACTGCAGCAGCAACAACCCGGAAGTTTTGATGCAAGCAGCATGGCACCGCCGCCATCTTCTCAGCCTAATGCAGGGCTTGCACCGCCTGGTGTGTATTGCACTGTTTTTGTTGTGCTGCATTCTCCTGCTGCTTTCCTCCTCACACGTACTCACGCCCTTTTTTGTTTGTTTGGTAGCAGTCTGAACAGTTAACCCTAATGTCATCCAACCACTCCCAGCTGTTTCCGTGTCTTTCATTCTGTCCCCTCAAAGTACATAAGAGAAACTGTAACTCTGTGTTTGTTTGAAAAAGAAATGTGGAAAACGTCCGTTTCCTTAAAGTTTTTTTTACATGCGTATGTTGTCAAAGTGAGTCTGTGTTATCATCTTGTTTCAGTTGACCAAGCGTTCAGGTGTGTTTGTACGAACATGTAATGTTTGAGTTTTCGACATTTTTTTGGTCCCAGTTACAAGCACTCCAATAACCACACGTTACAGAATGAATGATGCTGATAAGAGCTGTCCAATTACCCCCTGCTCAAGTGAAGATGGCTCTGAATGGCATTGACCACTGGTCTGTTGTTAAGTGATATTTTCATTATTACAGACTTGACTTTTTCACTAATGACTGGTGTGATTATTGCTTTAAACATTGATTGAAAGTATAGTTCAGACAAAGAAGGCACAAATGTTAACTTAAGTTATATGAAAATCAGACCATTACATGCCACATTTACTGTCTGTTGAACTAGATATACTGTAATGTCTGTCTACGCATAGAAAGAAGAATTTCCAATATATTTACCAGAAGTAGCGAAATAAGATAGGGAGTTCGTCAAGCTGAATTAAAGCGGCAATTACAACTGCAACAGTTTTAGTCCAAGTCAGCAGATACAGATCTCTGCACAAACTAAAAGGATTTTTCCTACTAAAAGTAGTCTATGATATTCTTACCTGTCCAAACAAATGTCTTTTCACCTACTTCGTGGAACATCAGGAAACCTCCTCCCCCCCCCCCCCCCACCCCCCCCCCCACTCTCACCCATAAAATATTTGGTAGTCTTGTGTTTCTTGTGGACTAACCCATTTTGTTGTATATGAGTGTTTCACAAAGGCCATATTTTGTAGCTCAAATGCATTAAATTTGTATTATGCAAAGATCTGCCTGTCTTTCTCTCCTCCAATATGTACCATCCACCCTTCGTCGTTCATCTTCCTGTGGTGTGTATTCATCATGTGTGAGTGTAAAGAAATTTCCGGTCATATTTTCGTTTGTTTATATTGATTCATATTACCCATCTTAAATGTGAGAAAAAAAGTCTGATTTTTAAGCAAGAAAACTTGGAGATCATTAAAGCAATTTGCTTATCTTGTTTTAGAGGGACAACAAAAATATTAGAGATGGATGGTGAGGCGGGGGGGGGGGGAGGGGGGGTGGGGGGACTGATACTTACAGCTGGCCAGATACTGTAAGCAACATAATTGAACAGGAGAGAAAGTTGTATCTTGAAAGGGAAGTCTAAGTGCTTAGATAAGACTGACACAGAGCTGCCGACCATCCCACTTTCGGCGTAATTTCTTATAGTCAAACGCAAGTCATTGTGCTATTCTGCTCGACTTAAGAAAATTCTGCTCACACACACAAAAAAAAGTTCGTTTAAGTTAGCACATTTGCCATTCGTATAGCCAAAGGGCTTTTTTGTAACTTTCTTTTGGTTCAGCTTCTTTCGCCGTCATCATGTCAAAACGACCTGCTGGACTGATTAACCCTCAGGCAGAAAAGAAGAAAAAGTAATTAGAACAGAAGCGCTGATTCAGATTCCTTTCTGCTGTCATGATGGGAGTGCTGCTGATCCTAGTCAACAATTCGGCCTGTGGAAGTGTTCAGCCTTGTCAGGAATAACCTTTTAGATTTTCATCCGTCAGGAATAACCTTTTAGATTTTCATCCCTCACTGGGTCAAGACACAACAGAGGCACTGGTGACTCTGAAGTGCAGAAGTGAGCCAAGACATAAGATGAAGCTTAGTGACAGTGCACTTCAAAAATGTAAAAGAGCAACAACGTGTCATTCCATGGAAGCACCTGACAAAAGGAAAGAAAATGAAGTGTCTGGAATGTCTCTGTTTTGTTTTGGGTGTCAGTGGTGTATGTATTCCTCTCAACCATCCGAAATTCCGCTCAGTTTTTTAAAAATGTTCCTCTCAAGTCTCTTCAGAGGTTGGCGGCTGTGCATACATCCCATTGTTGAGGGAAAATGTGACCCCTTCCCTGACCCTCACTCATGGGGTGCTGCGATGTGTTGGGCAGCAGCCGGAAGCCAGGGAGGTTACGCAGGTCAAGGAGCGGGCTCCTTCAGTCATCCTGTTCACCCCACAGGACAGTCAGGGCCACCGTCCACACAGCCCAGCGCAGCACAGTACCCTGCCCCTGCAAACCCAGCAGGACAGCCCCCTCCCTCGTCAGCCCAGTTCCCGCCGATGGCCAGCCCCTCGGCAGGACAGTACACGCAACCGGCGGTCACTGCAGGACAAGGGGTGCCGGCGCCGTCTCAGTTATCACAGCCAGCAAACCCTGCGGGACAGAGCGGCCAGCAGTCACAGTTACCTCAGCACTACCCTGGCTATGTGCCTTCACCTCAGGGTGAGACCTGGTGGATGGTGTGTGTGTGTGTGTGTGTGTGAACATGTATGAGTGGCGAACAATGTTGACTTGTGTACCTTACGTCTTTTGCTGTGAATCATTCCAGATTCTGTCTTTGAGTGTGATGTTCCAGTGGAAGATAATAAATTCCAGTTTAACCTTCATTGTCCTGTATTTCGTATGACAGAAGTCGCCTAGACTACTAAGTTTATATTGGAATTTGCTGCCCGAATTGGGTTACCAACTTTAAAAAATTGTAAAAAATAAACTAATGGATAAAAAGACTTCAAATTTTCAGCAAAAATCTATGGAAAGCTGAACTTTGGTTTGCACTTGTTATTTTAGGGGGATGTGAAAATATTTTTTATGGCTCAACACTCACACACCTGATTTTACCTGGAAATCACACCTACGTCAGTGAAATAGATGATAGACAGGCAATACAACACCCATCAACTTTATAACACCTACCTTTTTGGTGGCAAGTGGTGAGGTTCACCATCTGAAAAGAACTGATGGGTGTTGTGAGGTGTTAGTAGTTACACAGGTAGCTAGGAATACACGTGAAATTTTTGTGACGCTTTTAAGTCACATAGCAGTTACATAGCAGGAAAAAAATAAAAATAAAAAAGATAACAGGTCAAAATCATACCATATTTACTGAAAATGTATTGGAGTGCATGCTTTTTGATCTGCATGAGTTAGTTTGTGTTTGTGAGAAAAAGAATTCCTATGACTGATAATATTTCTAACTATATGCAGGTGTTAGTAGGAAGGAAGAAAGGCAGGCATCACAACACAAAACAACACTCAAATATTTTTGTTGTACTCACCATATGGTTCCAGATGTAATGAATTATATAATCCAAATATGATCACACACAAACAACACAGTCACTGGAAATATTTTGCTTTTGATCACTTTTGTCACACACGGATCACTGACATGAAATTTTCTGGAAGACCAGCAGCCATGCGCGTTTGTCTTGCATACCGGTTGGTTACCCTGACCATGAGATGGAATGTGTCCAAAGGAAAAACAAGTGAAAAATAATCAAAAGGTGTTCGAAGATTCACTTGTGGATGTGGGGGGCCCCTGTATGCATCAAACACACGAACTTCAGTCCGAAAGTCGTTGTTTGACCACTGCGATGACTGTGCACATCCACCGACATCAGAAGCACCTGCGTCGCCTATGTCCGAGTCACTGTCACTACTCGCATTCACTCCTTCTGCAACTTCAAAGTCACTGTCGCTGTCGACAGAGTCAAGATCAATGTCTGATTGATTCCAGTCGTCATTTTCGGTTGGAAACACATTCATATTGAACATTTGGTCCACAGTCAAGCTCATATCGCTGTCACTGTCAGAGCGCGACATTTCGATTGTAGTCGGAAGTCGATGGATGACCAAAAAAATCGATTAAAAATCAAAAAAGCCACAAACCGCTTTTGCATATGGCGCTGAGAAAGGTGGGAAAGACCCGGATAACGACCGGTTTGTCTTATTACTGTGGTCAACCCAAATAAGGGAGGCACACCGAGACAATCAGCCAACTGACGAACGGGCGGATCAGGAGCCTGACGGGTCGGGCGGAAAAGGGCGGATCGGGGACAGAAAGGTTAAAAAAACAAAAACAAAAGAGCAGTGTTTTTTTGTGATGAAATATTTTACTAGGAAAATTTAGAAAGGGTACGGTTGCAAAATGCATGGGTAAAAGTAGCTCTGGAGTGTTCCAGAATTCTGGAATCAAAATTTAAGGGGGGGGGGGGGGGGGGGGGGGGGGGGGGGGGGGGGGGGGGGGGGCTCTTCAGGAATGCTGATCTCAAAATCTGGAACAGTGTTCACTACAAGTAAACAAACAAGAAAGACAAAAATCCAACCAGATGTCTGACAAATCTGAATCAACTCGCCTAAATTCCATTCCTCAGTGTTATGCGGATGATACATTTCAGAACTGAATCAGAACAATTGTATTTGGCCGTCAGTTAGCCATTGAAATTTGAAAATCAGAAATGTAGCATTTCGGAGGGGCCATATTGAAATCGGCATCGTGCCTCATGATTCACTGTTAAAATATGAAAAGAAAATACCTTCTGGCATTAACATAATATATTTCAGAGCTAGAAAATTACATTATGGTTGAGTGGCGGTGGGTTTTGTTAGCATAAGAAGAGAAAGACGGTGAATGTTTTTAAATCTGGTTAAGTTGACCAGCTCGACATGTGACTGCCCTGTTGTGTAGTCTGTTGAAAGACTCTCCACTCTTCCTCTCTGTCCAGCCTCCATAGGGGAGGCCTTTGGGAGGGGGGGGGGGGGGGGAGTGGAAATGGGCATAAAGCAGAGTGAAGAAGCGACTGCAACCCTTTGAAGAAAATGACAACTTGTGGGCTAATGTTGTAGATTTGAATCCAAAAATGGTAACTCACAACGACAAAACATTGACAGTGAGAAAAGCAAAGGTAATCACAGTAATAATGCTGTCAAATAAAGTTCTCAGTTCACTTTCTATTCATACATTTCTGATTTTATATTTTGAGAACAAAAGACTAGATTCGACCAGCTTGGGATGGAGGTGAGGATGGGTGGGAGAATGGAATGTGCTGAAAGGCGGACAGTTGGCCCACATGTCTGTGATGCGTGTTGACTCCTCCATGGTATGTCTGCAGGCTATGGTCATCAGTATCCTGCAGGCCACCCACAACCTCCCCAGCCCCAGCCACCAGGGCAGGGAATGTATGGACAGGGGACAGCGCCCCCACTTGCCCCAGGACAACCTCAGCCCCAGCCTCAGCCCCAGCCACAGCCACAGCCACAGCCACAGCCACAGCCACCCCCAGCACATCAGCATCAGCCGTCCTCTGGGTATTCCACAGGGCCCTGGGGCATGCAGGTCAGTTGACAGGGGTGGTGAGTGTCAGCGTGAGAGCCACCTGTTGCCTCGTCTGTGACTGTTTTGATCAGCCGAAAGAGGAAACTTGAGTAGATCCTAGAAGTAATGTAGCTGTGTCAAGATGAGACAGCAGGTTTTTAGGGAATCGTAACATGAAAAAAAAAAAAGATCGTATCCTGGCAAACCCGTGGAAATTTGCCTCAAAAGGTCTGTCTAAATCCTGAATGATTCTTTTGAGCAGACACTGTATAAAACCAAAGTCAGAACAAATCTTAAATAAATGTTAGCGAACCGCCCAGAGAAACGTGGACAAACAAGTCACAAGACACGTTTATCCATGTTTCTCTGGCGGTTTGCTAACATTTATTTAAGATTTGTTTAGATTTCCGCCTGCAGTCGTCTCACTTTGCAACAAAGTCAGTAGTTTGAATTATTACTCTTTGAAAAAAAACCCACCCTGTAATTAAAAAAATTTGAACACAAATGATTTAGCAATACATTCACACTTTTGGTCAAATCATATTAAAATGAATTTTAGAATTGCATTTAAGATACCAAACAGATAACAGGATTGCAGTCGGTGTCATTACAAATTTCAGGTTGGCAGAAAGGCTACAGTTTGATGATTACTAGGTTTAGGGATTTTTTCCCACTTGCTTCCCTGATAATCCTGCAATCTGTTTGAACTGTTAACTGGCAGAGTTATTTCAAGGTTGTTGTTTTTTTGCTTTGATTTCTGCCTGCAGTCATTTCACTTTGCCATTTATCTATTTGGCCTAGCTTTTAAGATGTGGAACACACACGTGTCTCTGTTTTCATCATTTGTTGAATGTTTGTTCATGATGACATTAACCAGACAAGGGGAAACGTGAGAGAGCTGTATCCACAAAACCACAATAATTGACACATGTATTGGCAAGCTTCGAGTGATTCAAAGCTGGATTGTTGTTGTTATAGATCGAGTTGTTGATGCGTGTGTGTCCTGATTTATCTAAGAAACCTGAGCTGTATTAGCTGACACACTCTGTCTTGGACAGGTCAGACAAGTTTTCTGTTTTGGGAGCGGGGGGGGGGGGGGGGGGGGGGGGGGGGGGGGGGGGGGGGGGGGGGGGGGGGGGGGGGGGGGGGTTGGGGGGGGGGGGGGGGGGGGGGGGGGGGGGGGGGGGGGGGGGGGGGGGTTTGTTTCAAACCTTAGCTCAAGACAAAACCAGCCCCCTTGTGAGCAGAGGGAAATGGTTTTTTTTCACGGGGGTGGCTTCCCCGGGGCAAAGACTTAAGCGCAGCCTTTTGATCGAAATAAATGCTCCTGTCTTTGGACAAAAGGAGTATTTCATTGGAAAAAACAGAGCCCCAAAAAACCCCCACCCCCCCCCCCCACCCCCCCCCCCCCCATCCCTGCTAGGAACAGGGGCCTTTTTGGGGTCCGGACTGCTGGTCCGCCCGGGCCCAACCTGACTTACTCGCACAAACCCCCTCATGCGGGGGCATCCCTCGTCCGCCCCCGGGGGGGGGCCCCACCGGGTGGGGGGAGGTCACACCTGCTCTAGGTTTTTTGGAATTGGGGGAACCAGTGTGGAAAAAAGGGTTTCAGTTGCATGTTTTGAACTTCGGACGGAAATTGGTGGTGGTGGTGTGTGTGTGTGGGTGTTTTGGTGTGTGGGGTGGTCCCGGGGGGAGACCAGAAGGTGGGGGGGTCCCCTTTCCCTTTTCCGGGGCCGCCCCCCCGAAGCCGGGGGGGTTCCCCTCTCCTCCGGGCCCAGCCACTCCCTTTCAGGCACCCCCAAACCCTCAGGCCCCAAACCCTTCCCTCCGGGGGCCCCCCGGCTAGGAGCAGGCAAACCCTCGACCTACCCCCAGCACCAGCAGGGCTCCCAAAACGGGGCAAAAAAGGGGTCAACAAGATGTTTTTTAACATTCAATGCTACCCCTTTTCCCCTCACCCATATTTTTTCCAAAACCCTTTTTGGGGCCCCCCCCCCCCCCCCCCCCCCCAACCTCCTTTGGCCTTCTGATTTGATGTTACGCTGTGCAAATGAAAATGCCATTCTTGTTCTTAAATGGTTTTAAATGGCAGTCAGCAATTTCAGAAATAAATTTAAACTTGAGTTTTGGGAAAATTTGGGTCCCAAGCTTTCAGGAATATTGCCTTCCTGAGGCAAAGATGGAAATTTGAAAAGGAAGAAGAATTTTTTTTTATTTTTTAAGAGTTTTGGCTGCATATGAAACTGGTCCGTTTGTGGACCTTTAACTTATTTTATTTATTTATTTTATAAGTAGCTATCATTTTGATTGTGTTTTTGAGCTTTAGCCCTGTGAAAAATTGGTCCATACATGAAGACCTTTATCGTTGGTTTTGTTATAAGTAGCCAAGATTTTGATCCACAAATGGTTTAAACTTGGTTTGTCCTGTTATGAACTTTAAACCTGGTCTGAAACTATGGCCTTCAGCCAGGTTTACCCATGACATGGAAGTCATGTCCCACTTCGTTGACATTTGTCTGCCTTCAGGTTTTGTGGATTTTTGCTTTTCTTCCTTTTTTGGAAAGGAAATTTTATCGGTGATACACCTTCCTACGTCTGTGATGTCCCACTTGATAAGGGAAAGTGTCAGAAAGGTGCGGAGAGGTGTGGGCATGGTTTGGGTGAAGCGGCCAACAGGCAGGACCTACAGAAGAGTGAAAAGCTCGGTTTCAGGTTTATTCGAAGTTCAGCAGAGGTGGAAAGCTTGCAAGGACAGTTTGTTTCTTTCATATCAACAATTCAGTTTTGTTTAAGAACGAAAACCAGTTCAAAGAGACGCACAGAAGAAGCGATTGTATGTCTATTAACACGGTTGGAAGACTTGATGATTTTTTTTTCCATTAAAAAAAAAGTCTATTCCAGTTGGATTGAATGAAATCTTCCCCTTTTTTATGTTGTGGCCCCAGTGGTTGAGTGATTGAAGATGTACAGGTACTAGTGAGAGAATGAGTGTTTTTCTGTCTGACCCAGACATGTGGTGGTGGTAGTCATGGACCTCATGATCATCTGTACGTGTGCTAGAGGATAATGCGTTTGCTTAGGAAACTTAGCAAGATCCCAGGTTCCATAGTGGAGCCCGTCGTTGGGTGGATTTGTTCTCTACCTCTCCGCTCATCGTTCATCGGTGGACCGAGCGCTAGTCTTTGAGAGAAAGTAGTAAATCTAGGTCTGGTGTGCAGTGTAAGCTTCTGACATGTAGCAGACCTGCTTGCAATCAGGGAGCTGTTTCTGACAAATGTTGTGGACGAATGATGGTAGGCCCGTAAAGACCAGCAGACAGAAAAGTTGAAACATGATGCGGACAAATGATAGGTTAGCAAAGACAGGAAAGTTAAAAACAGACAGGTGACTCGTGGGGTACTGTAACGGCTCTCTTTGAGAGCATGTCAAATATTACACACACACACACATCTGAGGTGACGAAGGTTAGGCAGTACAGTGCCATACAACACAGAGCATCTCAATACAACAGCTTGATAAAAAAATTAAAAAAAGAAGACTGTGATGGCAGGGTGGAAGACTAGAGTGCGGTTGTATCCTGGTGTATCTGCTGGAACATTTTGATCCGTGACGGAAGTGCTGTAAAACTAGGAAGCTGAAAAGAAAATGACTTTTTAAAAAAGTATTCTGCTATAATGGTGCTGGTTTGCTGTTCTTGGTTTCTTTCGTTTTGAGATTATAATTCGATTTTTTTCTTCTTTTTTTCGTGCCTCAGTTGTGTAGAATTTTAAATTACGTGTGTGAATAATGCTGTTCATGTTGATCAGAGTGCGAGTCATTATATTGTTGCTGTTGAAAATTGACATGAGTGTGGTAACCATTGGAGCGGTTGACATTATTTTCTTTAATCGATCATTTCTGGTGATTGATATCGTTCTGAAAGACGAGCTTTCTGAGGCCAGTTCATTCTGCTATGGGAATTGTTTTGAAGTTTATTGCAAATTAGAATCATGCTTTTCATGCTTGAGGTTTTGGATCATGATTGTACACATAATGAGCAAGGATTACTTTTGACATGAATTGAATCCAATGAACAGGGTGAAAAAAAAATTGTTCAGTTGCTTTTTATTTATTTATTTTTTAAAAAGTGTATACAATTCAGGATATGTTTTTATGCGTGTAAGTGTAAATGAACTTGCATCCGAAAGTCAGCGAGGAGATACAGATGATGTATTACATAACATCATACTATGACAGATGGTGATTTGTTAGGTATGTGTGCGTGTGTCGCATGGTTATAATGCATGCATGTGTATAGGTGTGTTTGCCTTGCCTTCCCAGCTGCTTATGGGTCTATCATTGTCTTCCACGATTGCTTTGAACATATTTTGCTGTTCAGAGGGGTTGTGATTCTGAGTTGGAAGGGAGAGCGAAGGGAAAGTGATAAGAGAAGCAGAGACAGCATGATACTGATCGTTCATTATCAATTTCTGTGACTTGTAAGATGTGTGCATGGGTTTATTATAATAAAGCGTCAGCACCAGTGCTTTCTCTGGGGTTGAGAGCTGCATGCTGCTTGTTACGGTTGGTCAAAATCTTTTTTTTTTTTTTTGCTACTGTCTTTGTTTTTTTGTGGTATATATGCATGTGCAGGGATTGTATGTGCATGCACTTGTGTGTGCGTGTGCGTGTGTGTGTGTGTGTGTGTTGTTCAGAAAATGTATTACAGTGTTTGTGCGA
This sequence comes from Conus ventricosus, assembly GCA_018398815.1. Taxonomy (NCBI): domain Eukaryota; kingdom Metazoa; phylum Mollusca; class Gastropoda; order Neogastropoda; family Conidae; genus Conus; species Conus ventricosus. The sequence goes on from CM031610.1 coordinate 12,218,490, forward strand.
GTGGAAAGGCTCTGTTTCACTTCCTGTGAACTCTCTGTAGATTTTTTTTGGACACAGTCTTTTCATGACTTTTTTTTTGGGGGGGGGGTCATTTTTTTATCTTTTTTTTCTTCCAGTTTCTTTTTCTCAGTTCCTTCCTTTCTCTAGTCACAGTTGTCTTTTGAACAGGGATCATTTGTGCAATGTTTGCAGCATAGGGTGGAAGGTTGCTCTACTAAATCTTTTATCTACAAAATTATTAAAGACTACACACACACACACACACACACACACACTCCCTCACCTACAACAGATGCAGGATTGGATGAATAATTTATGTCGTTGGTATTCTACACTTTCCACACTCCGCTCTGATCATGGAATATATCAGTTTCATACTGTTCTTTTTTTCTTTATGGTCTTTGGTGGGATGAATCTCATAGCTGGCGTCCACTCCATTCAGCTGAAAATAGTTCAGTCCTGGACAGAAGAGCTGTGTTTATGTCTGTGTGTGCCTGTATATGGATGCGTGAGCTGCAGTGTGTGTATGTATAATGTGTGCATGTGTATGGACGTGCGAGTGGCAGTGTGTGTATGTCTTAGGTGTGCATGTGAGTGGCAGTGTGTACATGTGTATGGATGTGAGGGTGGCAGTGTGTGTATGTCTTAAGTGTGCATGTGAGTGGCAGTGTGTGCATGTGTATGGACGTGCGAGTGGCAGTGTGTGTATGTCTTAGGTGTGCATGTGAGTGGCAGTGTGTGCATGTGTATGGATGCATGAGTGGCAGTGTTGCGCATCACATACGATTCAGCGTAAATTTTGTAAAAAGAATTTTTTTTTTTAAGGTATGTAAATGGGTTTCATCGCACAAGATAAGCTGAGTAAAGGTGTGTGAAAACACATGTAAAGAGTATAAAGTTAAAAAAAGGTCTTGCCACATAACGGAGAACTCCTCAGTCTGCTCAGGCCAGAAATCACTGCTGACTCTGTGCCTTCTGTACTAGTTCCAGCATGACCTCTCAGTGTGGTCAGTGTGAACCTGGGTGTTTCTCACAGTACAGCCAGCCTTTCATTGAGACTGGTCACTGAGTTGACCTTCAACACTTCGATTACCAAAGTCCATACATGTCATTAGAGATAAACTACCAATTGTCCAGTGGCACAGGGAATAACCTCATGCAAAGATGCACATCTTCCAGATTTTAAACCGGAAATCTGAAATGGAAAATTTGTGTTCGAGTCCTCAGAAGATCAGGCAAGGTTGTGGCAGAGCATTTTCAGGATCAGTGAAATTAAAATCAGTATTCTGTTGCTGTTCATCTTCCCTTATGATTTATTTGGTGTATTGTAGAAAAAAAAATTGTTTGTGGCTTTTCCCATCATTTAATCTTAATGTAAGACAAGAATTTGTACTATTGGCATCTCTTCTTAAGTAGCTTGAAAGACAACATGAATTGTTTATCGGTGACGGTGCGCTCTTTTTGAGATTATGTATGTAAGTGTATGAGTGTGTGTGTGTGTTTGCACATCAGTTTATACAAAGGGAAATTTTCAGCAAAAATACTACAGGCTTGCAATAATAAAACCATAGTATACTACTAGATTTTGTTTACTTGCACCCCCCCTCCCCCCAAAAAAAAAGTTTATTTATTATAAATATATGTATATGTATGCATCTCTCTCTTTTTCTCTCTCTCTCTGTGTCCCTGTGTGTGTGTTTGCGTGTGTTGAATGCAGTATGTCTTGGAGATTGAATAGCATTCATAGACACTATTGCCAAAGCAGGTTGTTGTATCAATTGACAGTCTGATCCCATGCTACACAACCTTTCTGTAACCAGGTGTGTACTCCTGTATATGTGTACATGCTCTTAGGAGCCTCAATAATTGATAATCATCTCGAGTAAAATGGTTCTTTCTTTGAACAGCATATCTTTACTTTAACAAATACTGCTGAGTTAAGGAGTTCTTCACTAACCCATGTACAAATGTTAATAATTGATTGATATCTGATGTAACATTATGCTTTTTTTAAGCAAGAAAAAATTGTAAAGAGAACAAAATGATGCTGAATTCATGAACAAAGTCATGATTGTGTTGCAGACCTGCTTTTCATTGTGAGTTCAGGCAGCAGTCCTTTCCCCTGTTGTAGATTGCAAGTGTCGTTCAAGTCAGACTGCTTTATTGTATAGTCTTCTGCATGTATCATTCTTCCATCCTGAGTCAGTCTGAATGAGAAAATGTTGCAGAATTTGTTTGCCACTTGGTTTTGGTGGCGGTTTAAACATTTGACGCAATGAGATGAAATGGCAGAAAGAGGGGTGTGGGAGACCTGTCGTTGCTTACCAAGCTGCTTTGGTTGCAAAGCGAGACGACTGCAGGCGGAAATCTAAACAAATCTTAAATAAATGTTAGCGAACCGCCCAGAGAACGTGGACAAACGAGTCACAAGACAAAACACAACGCGTTTTGACCTCTTAGGTCTTCTTCAGGTGAGACGACGTTTTTTTATTCGCTTATGTCTCACATGAAGAAGACCTAAGAGGTCAAAACGCGCTGTGTTTTCTCTTGTGACTCGTTTGTCCACGTTCTCTGGGCAAGCTGCTTTGGTTTGAGTCCTCAGTTTTCTTTCAGTCAAATTTGCAAACAAACTGCGTAGATTTAAGCATAGTGCACCATTTGTCAGTTGTTCTTCTGTATAATTGAAGAATTTGTGGAGTCTGTTCTCTGTGAACTAGTGTCATCACAAGGTCATTGTAAGAACAAGGAAGTGATGTGATATTAGTTTACATTTATTCAGCTGTATTTCGTGTTACAGTGCTGTGAATTAGCGGTAAAGAAAAAAGCAGCAGCTGAATTCATATCCTACGACTTGTGTATAAAGTGTATGCATCATCTAGGTTGCTATCTTTCACAAGTAGATAAGATTCTCTGTCAACAACTGTACTGTTAGGATTTGATTTATCTTGGGTAGCATAGAATCACAGTAGCCATATATCACGGGACATTTTCAAAGAAGAGATAGGGTAAGGTATGAAGAGTAAGGGAGAGATATGCAAAGAAGCGGGAGATTGTTTGAAGCGACAGGAGAAAAAAACAGAAGGAGGTATGCAACAGAATTCTGAGACGGGAAAGGATTTGAAGAGGAAAGTCGGGGGTTGTTGCTGCTGTTGTCGTACCCTGGCTAAAAGACTCCAGGGATCATCCGAACAGCCGAAGGACTTGAACACTATGGTACAAACGTATTGGCTAGGGATGAGAACATTACGCGTGTGACCGTTTTTGATTACCCTGCCGTGTGGGCAGCCACACTCTGACTTCGCGAGGGATTTTGGAGACTGATAATGTTATGCTAGGAGCTTTGTCACGACTGAAGACAATCCCCACATAACTATGCAGAGTGTAGCATTGTAGTCTTGGTGTTCTAGTCTATGTCAGTTGGTCTGACACTGCCTTCAGCCATGGCGTAAAGTCGGGGGTGAAAAGTAATAAAATGAAAGGTGGGAAAACCATTGAGAGATGGGAAAAAAGGTCTAAAGAGAAAAGGAAGGTAGGGGAAGATATGAAGAGTAGGGAAAGTATGGAGAGGCAGGAAAAGGTAATCAGAGAAAGAAAATTAGGAGGTAAGGTAAGGTTGCTTACAGCCCAGCTGACCGCAAAGGGCCGTATCAGGGCTGTCACCACGCTGAAGTCAACCCACAAGTCTTTCAAAGAAAAAGAAAAGTAGGAAAAGATATGAAAGATATTGAAAAGTGTGTTGGAAGCAGGCGATCGAAGGAGAGGAAAGGAAAGAAGGAAAAAAAGTAGGAAGAGGTAGGAAAAGGTATGAATAGGAAGGGGAAAAGTGGGAAAAAAGTATAAAAAGAGAGGAAAGCAAGAAAATGTGTGAAGAGGAAGGGAAAAGAAAGAACAGGTATGAAGCAGGAGCAAAAAAAATAAAATAAAATAATGAGGTAGGAAACAGTATGGAGAGGACGAAGAAAAAAAAGATATATGGGAAAAGTTTTAAAAAGCGGATGCAAAAAATAATGAAGAGGAAGGAAACAGTATGGACAGGAAGAAAAAAAAATATAGGGGAAAGTTAAAAGAAAAAAAAAAGAGAAAGGGAACAGTAGGAAAAGGTATGAAATGAGAAGGGAAAAATCAGGAAAATGTTCTGTGAGGGAGGGAATAGTTGGAAAACATACAAAGAGGGAGAGGGGAGCAAGAAAGTGTGTAAGGAAGGAGAAATAGGAGAATGTATGAGGAGGGAGGAAGAAGTAGGAGAATGTACGATGAGGGGAGGGATTTAGAGGTTGGGGGGGGGGGGGGGGGGGGGGGCAGGAAAATGTACAAAGAGGGAGGGGAAAGCAAGAGAATGTACGAGGGAAGGAAAGTAGGAAAACACAGAATGTGGGTGAGAAAACGAGTGAATGTACAATGAGGACAGGAAAAGGAGAAAAAAATGTCTGAAGGAGGGAAAAATAGGCAAACTATGAAGAGGTAAGGAATACGTATAATGAGGCAGAGAAAAATATGAAGAGGTAGGAAAGACAGGAGAAGTATGAAGAGGTGGGGGACAGTACAGAGAGGTAGGAGATAGTATGGAGAGTAAGGCAATAGATATGAAGAGGTGGGAAAAGAGGAGGAAAGAAAACGTATGGATAGGTGTGAAAAGGAATGAAGAGGTAGGAGAACTTGCGAAAAGGAAGGAAAGGATATGAAGAAGTACGCTAAAATTTTGAAGAGATAGAAAACTGTATATAGAGGTAGGGTGAAGAAGAAGTAGGGAAAGATGCAAAGAGGTATAGAAAAAAATAGGTGAAGGTTTGAAGAAATAGGAAAGGGATTGGAAAGTGTGCTGGAATGATCGATGTGGATGTTGAATTCCAGATGGACAGTGTTGTGTATGTGGATGCCTGGAAATGGTCGGCCATGCTCACCACTGGGTTTGAGAGGTCTGCTTTCTTTGTCGTATTTCCAATATTAACCTGTGTGGAGCAGTCTGCTGTGAAGCCAAAGATCCAGAAACAGTAACTCAGTTTCAGATTGCTGTCTGAAAGTTATTACAATTCAAGCCAATCCTTTCGATCCTTGAAAGAGGGGCATTATACTTTGAAACAGGTTCTTTTTTACAACCAAAGTTAGTTACTTTTAGGAACTTTGATGTATGATTTGTTACTTGCGTTATGTGCATGGGACTGAAGTAGTGTTGCAGCTGAGTGGATGTATTTTCATTGTCTTTAGTGAGGTATGAGCAGTTGGTTCTGTACAGGGAAGATTGCTGTTGAAGAGAATTTTGCAGATAAATCTGCCTCTGGTATCAAGTAAAATATTTTGAACCTACTCGATTTGCAAGTGATCATGAATGTTTGCACTTGATGTCTGAATGTTACACTGCACAGTTATACTGTTCGCTGTGTGTGTGTGTGTGTGTGTGTGTGTGTGTGTGTGTGTGTGTTTGTGTGTGTGTGTGTGTGTGTGTGTGTGTGTGTTCCATTTGAAGTCCCCATCCCTGCCATCGTTAAGTTGGTTTAAATGATCAAATGTTAACCATGAGCGTGCACGTGCACACAGACAGACACACATGCCTCCCTTCCTACAACCATTCCCCATTTCATGCACACTCGCATGCACGAGTGCACGCACACACACACATGCATGCATGCACGCACGCACACACTTTTCCACCACCATTCCGTGTAATCGTCAACATCTCACAACCTTAATAAGAAGAGGCATCAGTCAGTACATATCCCTACCTTGACCACATTTCTACACACACACACACACACACTCGCTCACACATGCGCAGAGATACGGAGCAGAATTAAGATCTACAGACAGTGAAATTGAACTGGGTGCTCTCCTCTGAAGCTGAGGTAGATTCTGTGATTTACAGGGCAATGATCTCGGAATTGGAGGTGATGAAAAATCTAGAACTTAACAAACAACCTAAGTTTGAAAATAACGAATGAAAACAGGTAAAGAGGCAGATTCATGGAGAGAGAGAGAGAGAGAGACTGGCAGACAGGGGGATAGAGATAGTCAGAAAAGACTATCAGCAAAACTCTCGCTCTCTCTGCCAGTCTTTCTCCGAGTTTAAAAAAAAAAAAAATCAGTATCTGGGGGTCAGGAAAAATCGCTCTCCTTGGTTTTCTTTGTCCCTCCCTCAATGACGTGTTACAACGTCAGTGGGAACACCAACGTCCGTTTTATGCTGACATTTTGTCATTTTGGGGGCATTGATGAGTTGTGCACCCTTCTTATCTGAATCAGAGACGTACGTCGCTGTCGCCACGTCTTGTGGCATTATCGTGATGGGTTGGGGTGTGCGCAGCCTAGCAGGTTCTTCTTCTTCTTCCGAGTACTGGATAGGGTTCGATGAACATTAGTATCCAATGAATGGGTGATGGTTTAGAACTGGTTCCCTTTTTAGGGGTTTTAGTGGTGACCCATTGGCTCTATGAGTTTAAAAACTATGTTAAAACTATATACAATGCTGCCTTGGTGGTTTATGGCAGAAGATGTAGTCTTGTAGAACAACCTAGGCCTTGCTTGAATCTCTCCAGTGAAGGAGAGTCAGTGGGGCTGACAGGAAGGTTGTTCCATTCCCTTATTGTTCGTGGGAAAAAACTGGCATGAAGAATGGGGTGTCTAGTGTGTTCCTGGTGAAGTCTTTTCGCACCCGGGGTTCTAGAGTCTGAATTTCTGAAGAATTTAGATGGCTCTATATCTACAAGGGTGTTCACAATGCGATAGAGCATGAGCAGGCGGTTGTTAGCTCTTCACTGAAGGCAAAAATCTGGAGTGGATCCTGTGAGAGGGGACTTCCAAAGGCAAAAGTCTTGAGTGGTGTGTCTTGGTGGCAGCAAGACTGGCAATGTTTGTGGAGGGATCTCGTGAGAGGAGACCCCATTGAGGACTGGATGATGTGTCTTGGTGGCAGCAAGACTGGCTATGTGTGTTGAGGGATCTCGTGAGAGGAGACCCCATTGAGGACTGGATGATGTATCTTGGTGGCAGCAAGACTGGCAATGCTAATGGGATTTTTGTTTTGTTTTAAACACTGAACGCCGACCGGTGGACCCCTTTTAAATATAGCGACATAAGAATCAGAATATTGATTGTGGTCGCTCTATTGAAGAAGAAGAAGAGAAGATCCCATCAACGCACCCAGTCTCTTCCCGAAAAAAGACATTTATGTAAATATGTTTCCCCACGTTCAGACCCCATCTCAGCTCCCATCTCCTCGGCCACACGATGTTTTATAAGCTTGCGCGCACACACACACACACACACACACATCAGTATACACACATATACGACCCCCCCCCCCCCCCCCCCCCCTCATCACGACAACCTCGAAGACACCTCTCTCATTCCTATTTGGATCAACTATTCTCAAACGGTAAATTGTTCCATTTGCAACGTTTCCGGAAAGCACCTGATCGAGCAAAACGTAAACATAAGGTGGCTGCACTGAAAGGTAAGTTTTTTTTCTTTCTGTTCATGTGTTGTTGTTCTGACTAGTTTACAATTTGTCTGAACACGTCGAAACTTTAGAAATTTTCGTTATCAGTGCGATTTTTTTTCTCTCTCAAAGTGACGTTGTAAGTGAATGATTGATTACCACTACTAAGTACTAATGTGATTGACAGGCTCGTCATACTGAACACAAAACACTTGCATGATGAAAACAGCTCGCTTGGGACCATGAGATCTAACTGCAAGAAACGGTCTGTCATCCCACATGTTCTTTGTCACGGACTGTTGAGCTCTTCTCCAGAGAGCTGGAGACCTACTCGTTTTTTTGAGTGAACCAGTATTTTAGGAAGAAGAAGAAGAAGAGTCTTCAGGCCAGCCAGCCAGACAGACCGATCCCCGGGACACCAGTGGGCCACAAAGTAGAAACGCCATTCCCCCCCCCCCCCCCCCCCCACACACACACACCACACACACACCCTCACTCCTCCTACCCCGTGACGTTATGGGAATGAAAAAAAACAACAACAACTGACAAGCGCATCAACTTAGGTGGCAAGCAGGAACAAACTGCCCGCCACATCTCATACGGAGAAGCCGAGACCTGTAGTGACACACGGATGCTGTGCATACAGGCGAGCTCAGCGCGGAAGTGCAGCTCACGTGAGAAGTGTTCACGGACGGCCAGGTAAACAAGCAAAATGACCTCCGGCAATATGACACGTAGGTTCGAACAGTATGGAGCTGCTAACTTCTTTTTAGTTTAGAAGGTAGGTCGTGCTCAGGTGTTTGATACTACTGAGAGACCAGGGCTAGGACCTCCAGTTGAAAGCAGACAGTTTTGCCTCAGCACTGTGACAGACAAAGGAAACTGCGTACAAAACCTTGTTCGAATGATTGTTGAGTACGCATCATGTGTCTGGGACCCCCCCCCCCCCCCCCCCCCCACTGGCAACGAGATCCAGAGATCGAAAAGATCCAGTGCAGAGCAGCCAGATGGGTCACACACAGCCACAGCCAACAACCAGTGTAGACGTAATCCTACACTCTCTGAAGTGGCCTACGCAAGAGAAACGCAGACAGAAAAGCCAGAACTGGAAATAATGTACAAATTCCATCATAACCTCATTGACATCACTTCCAAGTACCTGCCCAGGAAATCACAGACCAGAAGAAGTTCAAGAAAAAACAACAGCTGCAGCTACGATATCCCGCAATGCAGGACAGACTACCGACATACGTCCTTCTTCCTGAGTACTTTCCCAGAATGGAACTAACTACCAGAGGATGTGGTGACGGCGGAAACCCTGGACCGCTTCAGGTCCAGACTCGCCTCTCACCAATAACACCACCGACAGCATCCCCCCCCCCACATCCCCCTCCCGCCTCCTACTACACCCTCCACCCCTACATCCTCCCCACCTGCTGATCAATGAGAATGAGGATGATTAAGATGATGCTACTCTAAAGCTTCCTTTCATAATATATCCCGGCGTCAGCCAGGCCCAAGAGATACAGGCACCTGCAGTGTTGGTCAGGAATTTGAGCAACACTCTCAGAAACGCATCTATTAAGTAGATGAAACTCGACTGTGTGTCCCAGTCTTCCCAACTGAGTCCACAGCAAACTCAACTCTGGGTTGGAGCCGTCGGGGCAGAAAAAACCCACATGACTCTGATGGGATTCGAACCCACGACCTCCCAGCCGGGAGTCCGCGACGCTAACCACTTCGCCACGGTGGCTGGTACTTGGAATGAATCCTGGTAGAAAAAAAACAACCAGCCAGTGTCTGGACTGACCCAGTAAGGTAAATTGTGTGTGTGCGTGTGAATGCGCAAGTACTTAAGTATATAAACAAACTTCTCCAAAGTGTAGAGTAAACATGTTAGACCCTTCTTAAAAGTAACTTCAAAAGCAGATGGAGACGTGTCTGCAGATTGAACCTGAGAAGGATGGGATCTGCCAGGTGGAAACAGCACAACAGGTCACCAGCTTCAGACTGAGCACAGAGCATAGTGAACCCCTCTTGCATCTTTACAGGACGAAGATACACAGATGAGTGCCCATGTGGCGCTGGTCCATGGAGACGCTAGCCCACCTGTCTGTCCATTGTCGGCTTCAGCAATGGTGCTGGTTTTCAAAAGGAGCAAATTATGCCCCTTGACATCTTGATGGAACGTCTCGTCTTCCTCATCATCATCCCAGTGGCTGCCAGTTAAAGGACCGCTGGCTGGTTGGTTACTTATCCAGAGCCTTGTTTTATCATTCCAACTGTTGGGTATCGTGTGACGAAAAAAAATATTCAAATTATTTATAGTTTTCTATATAAAAAAACAACAACCTAGAAATGTATTGATGCATGAAACGTAACATTTTAAGTCCTTTTTTTTTTTTTTTTTTAGTTTGGAGGTAAGGGATCAGGGGATGTCCAGTTAAGATTGCCGTAAAGGCTTTGTCATTCTCTTCACAGAATTTTGCATGCACTTTACAGAAGTTATGCTCAGAGTCACATGAGGTAACACTTACTCTGAAGATCCAGCAATGTTTTTTTTTTTTTTTTTTTTTTCCCCATTCTGAAATGGAAAAACACCTATACATGGACATAGAATGATCTGCATCGCTCTGCTTAGATAAGATAATGTTGCTTATAGCCCAGCCGACCGCAAAGGGCCACATCAGGCTGTTCGCTCTGCTTGTAGAGTGACAGTGTAAGATGAGGTTTAGAGAAACACAAGTGTGTGAGGCTGTTTTATCCAACCTTGGGTGTGTACAGATGGGTTTTTATTATGTAAATAAACCACTCATGTGGAAGAGGTAACAATGACATTCCTGACCATAGAGACAGATCGTACTTCAGAAGATAAGATAATGTTGCTTATAGCCCAGCCGACCGCAAAGGGCCACATCGGGGCTGTCACCACGTTAACGTACTTCAGAAGGTCAAGTCAGTACAGCATAGAATTGTTTATAACACACATACAGCCTAGATTGATTTGTGTTCAGTGCCTAGAACGTGAGTATATATGGATATAATATTATGTCGTCTTTCAAGTGTTGCACATTTTGTGCCATATCCAATCATGTTTTGGGACTCGAAGTCTGACAGGCATGCTGCGATGCCGTTATTGTGAAGAAAAAGTGCAGAAACTGCTGCTCTAGGTAAGTGCCCTTCACAAAATGTGTTGGAAGTCAAATGTGATTTTGTTGTTGTTGTAGTGTTGAAAATAGTCAGATGATTTGAATAACCCAAATGGAGATGAGGGTGGTTTTAATCCAATGTACTTGCCTTTATGGTGTACTCTGAAAAAAAAAGAACAAGATCTGAAATGCCTTTAATTCTCTGGAGGTCATCAGTGCAGCGTTCTCCAAAAAGTTGGTGGAGGGTATTCCTTGTGAAACAGTTCGTAGCTCAGGCACCTCTTGTGATTTTAAAGCAGTGTGCGATGCTGAAAAAGATGTCAAAGAAGAGGGTAAAAAAAGAAATTGTGAGATCATATTATTCACTTGGTGATGGAGGGTCTGTGTATATAAGTTCTGCCCCAAACACAGCAACATCACAATGATGGAGTTCTCTGCTCTGGGGTCTGTCTTTATAAGTTCTGCCCCAAGCACAGTAACATCACAGTGAAAGGGTTCTCTGCTCTTGGATTTGTCTAGGTATAAAAGTTCTGCCCCAAACACAGTAACATCACAGTGAAAGAGTTCTCTGCTCTGTGGTCTGTCTATGTATGTATGTTCTGCCCCAAACACAGTAACATCACAGTGAAAGAGTTCTCTGCTCTGTGGTCTGTCTATACATGTTCTACCCCAAACACAGAAGCATCACAATGAAAGAGTTCTCTTGTCTCTCTGGGATCTGTCTGAATGTAAAATGATACTGATATTGTATTGACCTGTAAGTTATCAATGTGTTATTCATTGTGAAATATCAAAAGTCATCATTGATGACTATTTTTATGATAGGCAGTTGAGCAGTTCTGCCTTTCTGCTAATGCAAAAATCACTCAGTGGTGCTATGGATTTATTTTTTTTTTTAGTGTTTCTTTCTGGTATGCTGTTTGTATCAGAAGAAAAAAAAATAGAGCCTAATTTTTCTTTTTTTTTTTTTTAATGCGTACTTGGAAAGGTGGAGAGGAGAAAATCATGTAGATTTACAGGTCTGCCATTTTTACAGGTCTGCCATTTTTACAGGTCTGCCATTTTTACAGGTCTGCCATTTTTTTTATACAGGTCTGTTATTTTCAGTTGTTCAGGGCACAAGTAGGTAAGAAAATCCACCCACCCCTCCCCCTCTCCAAAGCCCAAGTAAAGCAGCAATTGAGAAAAGTTACTATCAGTTGTGCTGTGACAAAATCAGCAGACATAGTTCAATAACAGCACATTCTGCACTTGTGCAGTTGAGGCCTAGCAGAGAGAAATACGGTATGAAACAATTGATTCGTTCATCAGGATATAAAGGGAGAAAAAAAATGTCTGATTGTGTTTAAGATTGTATCAGAAATTTTTCCACCGTTCACACTTTCCTGGTTACAGCTCTGCTTACCTGTTTTGAGATCTGATAGACCTGTCTGGTTACAGCTCTGCTTATCTGTTTTGAGATCTGAAAGAATGGTCTCTGGTTACAAGTTCTATTTACCTGTTTTGAGATCTGATTGACCTGTGTGGTTACAGCTCTGTTTTGAGATCTGATTGACCTGTGTGGTTACAGCTCTGCTTACCTGTTTTGAGATCTAGTAGACGTGTCTCTGCTTACAGCTCTTCTTGCCTGTTTGATCTGATGTGATTGACCTGTATGGTTACAGCTCTGCTGACCAGTTTTGAGATCTGATAGACCTGTCTAGTTACAGCTCTGCTTACCTGTTTTGAGATCTAGTAGACATGTCTCTGCTTACAGCTCTTCTTGCCTGTTTGATCTGATGTGATTGACCTGTATGGTTACAGCTCTGCTGACCAGTTTTGAGATCTGATAGACCTGTCTAGTTACAGCTCTGCTTACCTGTTTTGAGATCTAGTAGACATGTCTCTGCTTACAGCTCTTCTTGCCTGTTTGATCTGATGTGATTGACCTGTATGGTTACAGCTCTGCTGACCAGTTTTGAGATCTGATAGACCTGCCTGGTTACAGCTCTGCTTATCTGTTTTGAGATGTGATAGACCTGTCTGGTTACAGCTCTGCTTACCTGTTTTCACCCATAGACCTTATAGACCTTTCAGGTGACCAGGGCAGTTCCCTGACTGGCACAACTGCTGTGGCAGTGCTGCCTACCTGCTGTGTGATCTGTGATAAACCCCTTTGGTTACCAGCCCCTGCTGTTCCTGTGATCCACTTGATGCCACAGCCACATTCAGCCCTGCCCACCTGTTGGGAGGTCTGAAAGCGAGCGGGAGTCTTTCTGGGTAGTGAAGCTGGTGGATGTGATAGGTGCAAACAGCCTCTTCATGTTTCCAGCCAAGGTGGATGCAAGGAGAGAGCGAACAAGATGTGATGTTGAGGACTTTGGGGAAGGGGTGTTGTTGACAGGAGAAAGCTTGGAACGTAACTCGGCTACCAGATGTGGTGTTTGCTTGTCAGTATGTTTGTTTGGTTGGTTTTCAAGGAAAAAATCTTTCTGTCAGTCTGAGTCATTGATATTCATGGATTTGTATGCAGGAAAACGTGACTGCACAGTTTGAAGAGCTTTCTGTGAGCTGAATTTTTTTTCTTCCCCCTGGGATAGAAAAATACATTGCTTCTGATGAGGCTTCTCTTCACTGCAGGATACTGGAAGGCCCAGTGTTTAAAAAAAAAAAAAAAAATGCACGGGAACTGAATATGTTGAGTGGTTCTGCATGATAGAGGTTACAGGTTATAGTTTTGTCCGTTTATCACCTCTCTGGCAAGAGAGGATTTTATTCTTTTGA
>CM031610.1:12231933-12236933 GCA_018398815.1 Conus ventricosus
ATGACATGTCTTAGGTATAGAACAATACCACCTTGATTTAGCAAAACACTAGGCAGTGCTCTGCTACTGTGTAATGATCCCATTATGAGAAAAACTCAGTGAAGGGGGAGGGGTATTGATGGTGTGCAAATGGAAAGAGATAAGTGCGATCAGTCTGCAGCTTACTTCTTAGCCATCCTTTCCATGACAATGGTTGCCTGATGAACAAATGGAGAAAGAATTTCCTCTTGTCCGCCTGAAAATCATGCTGTCTTGGACATGCTAATATTTCAAGCCCTGATATAACAGAAACTGTTTCCTGAGGAGAAATACTCATTGCAGGCTTGAGATCTCCAAGTTCAAGAGGGAGGAAGTGGCGTGTGGATGTTTCACACATAGATTGTACTTTTCTTGCATACACGTAAAATCCCATCACCAACTTTCCGAAGAGAGGGCCAGTTTGGCTGTTGGTATGGATGACACGTTACACATGTATAGCATGCACCTTCCCCGAAGATGGTGTATGGCTGCCTTAATGGCGGGATAAAAAATGGTCATACACACAAAACTCCACTCCCTTTGTTGGGTAGATGGGATTAACACTTGTCTGTCCATATTGGGAGTGTCCGCAGGAATATCTGCCTGCGTACCCAGAAGAAGAAGTACTTTTCTTGTTACAATATATCTCACATTCCTGAAATCGTAGATCTAAAAATGAAGAAACAATGGAATTGCTTACAATGTCACATTCTTGAGGGCAATAAAAGCGTACAAGCCTAATGATTATAGCATGTGATAACATCATCAGAACTGCCGCTTGATGCGAACTGATTGAACATGGCTAGTGGCAGTTGAAGGGATTCAGGGATTTTGTCATATAGGCCTATGTGACCACTTACATAAATTGGCTGAGAAGTTGCACATTTTTAAGTAAATGAGCAGAAATGAAACAGTCCGTTTAGTTTATACAAATAGCCTAATCAAATGACACATAGGCCCTAGGCCTAATATTAGGAAGAAAGAGAGCTGAATCATAACATCAGTTTATTATTTGCATCAATTGTAAACAATACCGGAACACGTACCATAACTTTCGCAACAACTTAAAGAGCTACAACACTTGGTACTATACATTAATCAGTTTCCTTAAAATATAAAATACACAATAAAAAGGATACTATCCAGCCCCGACATCTTGATACTGCAAACAGATTACCACACCCGAGGGAGCAATACTTTTCCGTATCTTTTCACTGGTTCTTTGATAGATCGTCTGACTGATTCCCGTGTGACTGACTAAATGAGTGCTATTTTTGTCGAACTTTGCAAACTTCCGTCTTAGAAACGTCATCACTTTGTGGGCTTGGGGGGACTCGTGTAAAATAAAATACTTTTGCAAGTATATGTCAGTAAGAAATAATTCAGGGCACACTTACTCAACTTGTGACCAATAAAATAAGTAGTGCAGTGTATTTATGCATTCTTAAGATTTTCATAGCTCATATTTTTTGTTATGAAATAAAAGACTTAAGTAATTTTACAACTGCTCCCTAAAAGAAAACCGGAAGCACATGGTAGCCTACTAAGGAAGATGACTTTAGGGCAGTTTGGCCATAAGAATTAAGTTGGTTGGGCCAGCATGGCACAGGGGATCAAAACAAAGGAAGGCAAGTGTTTTTCTTTATTCTCATGCGTTTAGAATGAAATAGGTCAAAAACGTTTTTTTCAGCAGTGACTGGTCAGTGTGTTCGACTGTGGGCCAAAAATCTGCTAATGAGTCCATGCCACATGGCGCATGGGTTCAATCCATGAACAGTGGCTTAAACCACTGGCGTTGTTTACATTTTGCATTGTTACTAGCTTCATCTTTCATGTAGTCCATTGTCGTTCACTCACGGACATAACTCACTTGTTGAAACACTTGTCTGACAGGGATGGTGAGGGGAGGGGGGGTGGGGGGGGGGGGTCTTTCCTGAAGGTTTTTTGCCGACAGTCTCTCCCTACTGTTTCTTCCTGCTGTGGTAAGACTAAGAGGGTATCCTGCAGTGAATAGGGTACTGGATAGGTTACTTTCATCACACAAGACATACAAACAAAATTATATCATTTATCAGAGTTTAACCTCTTGAGTTCGATAGATTTAATACAGATCTACCTACATTATGCCACATTACCAGTCCTGTCCTGGTGATATTTAGGTTTAGTACAGATCTACAAAGTCTACAGTATACCAATCCTGCCCTGGTGATATTTAGATTTAGTACAGATCTACAAAGTCTACAGTATACCAACAGCCCTGATGTGGCCCTTTGCGGTCGGCTGGGCTATAAGCAACATTATCTTATCTTATCTTACAGTATACCAGTCCTGTCCTGGTGATATTTAGATTTAGTACAGATCTACATGGTCTACAGTATTCCAGTCCTGTTCTGGTGAGAGTAAAAATGATCCAAGACAGATCAATCTGTCCTTGTCACAATGTCAGTGTAGTAATTTTCCAACAACAGCCAGTAATATATGAAAGTTATGAATCAGCTTGAATTATTCATGAGCAGCAAGATCCTGTCACTTTGCAGTTGGTCAGTCCATGTTGTGAATTGAAGGCTGAGTTAGAGTATTACTGCACTGCCAACCAAGATTTGAGCCAAATGATCACTGATGATCAGAGATGAGAAAGATGAAAGTGAGTGTGGAAATGAGGGATAATAATAATAATAATAATAATAATAATGAATACTTCTTCTTCTTCTTCTGCGTACGCAGGCTGATACTCCTGCGGACACTGCCTGTATAGACAGGCAGTGGAGTTTTGTGTGTATGACCGTTTTTTATCCCGCCATTAAGGCAGCCATACTCCATCTTCGGGGAAGGTGCGTGCTATGTGTAGCGTGTCATCCATACCAACGGCCAAACTGGCCTTCTCTTCCGAAAGTTGGTGATGGGATTTTACGTGTGTGCAAGATGTTGTGCGTGCGTTCACACACGGAACCTCGGTTTATAGTCTCATTCGAAGGACTGTATGGGGAATGGAGTCAGAACCAATGTTAACTCCGAGGGAAAAATCCCCCTATACCGAAATTCGAACCCGCAACCCCAGGATCACGAGTCCGGCGCTCTACCAACTGAGCTATTCCGGCCCCCATAATGAATACTTATATAGCGCCTATTCTCGGCTAGAGGCCAAGCTCTAAGCGCTTTACAATCAACACTTGTTTACACAACGGGCTGCCTACCTGGGTAGTGCTGACTGAAGAGCTGCCAGCTGGCGCTTCATTCAGTCGTTTTCCCGTGTCATCCAGTCAGTATCGTTCAATATCGATCACTCATTTTCCTTACTTCCTTCATTCTTTCCATTTCTCACGCAGGGTGCATGCTATGTGTAACGTGTCATCCATACCAACGGCCAAACTGGCCTTCTCTTCCGAAAGTTGGTGATGGGATTTTACGTGTGTGCAAGATGTTATGCATGCGTTCACACACGGAACCTCGGTTATAAGTCTCATTCGAAGGACTGTATGGGAAATGGAGTCTGAACCAATGTTAACTCCGAGGGAAAAATCCCCCTGTACCGAAACGCCCCAGTGGAGGTTCGAACCCGCAACCCCAGGATCACCAAGATTATGAGTCAGGCGCTCTACCAACTGAGCTATTCCGGCTCCGGATAGACAGATAGCATAGTAAACCTCTCTCATTATGATACATATATGGGGAGGG
The DNA here is from genome assembly GCA_018398815.1 of Conus ventricosus. Taxonomy (NCBI): domain Eukaryota; kingdom Metazoa; phylum Mollusca; class Gastropoda; order Neogastropoda; family Conidae; genus Conus; species Conus ventricosus. The sequence goes on from CM031610.1 coordinate 12,235,627, forward strand.
GGGGAGGGGGGAGAAAATGAAAACAAGGAAGAAATGCCTGATCGTCAATCCTGGGAGAAATATTTGCAAAATGTTTTGAGCTTTTGGTTCTTGATCACACTTTTTTCTCCATTAATGTCCATGGATAGATGTACACCAGGTATCACATCAAGATTATTCCCACATATCATTTAACATGTCACGTGGTTCTAGCTCATCAGTTGTCATTTCAAATTATCCCTACATCATTTATCAGATCAAATTGTCCCTACATTGGTGACATCAGATATATGAAAACATCACTTATCACAGCAAATTGTTCATGTGCATCAAATTATTCCTGTGCATAATTTGTCACATCGTTTATCATGTCACATTATCACTAACATCCTTTATTACTCCAGATTATTGATATGTCTTATTTTTCAAATCTCATTATCACTATATTTATCACATCAAATCATTTAAATGCTTTATAAATACATGTCCACATTAGATTGTACCTACACATCATTTATTGTATCACAGTTTTACTGCACATGCATGCACACATACACACACTCACACACACATCACACACACACACACACACACACACACACACACACACACACACACACACACACACACACAGAGTACACACACACACACACACACACACACACACACACACACACACACACACACACTTACACACACACACACCGTACAAGCTCTTGATTTCATTCTTGTCCCTGTACATCTAACAACAGGCAAGGGGAAGAAGAGGCTTGCTGAAAAGAGGAAGAAAGAGGCCAGACTGTCAGATCTGTCGGATCAGGATGAGCCAGCACCAAAGAAGGCGAAACAAGATGTCGCAGAGCCACCAGACTTCAGTCATGTGCGCTTCAAATACTTGCTGCGCAGTTCTGAGACAGTGGTGACAGGTCAGAAGTCTCATCATTTCTTGATGCGTTATTGATTTGGTGTGAAGAACAAGCGGTCGTTCGTACATGTATGTTTCTGTCACAATCTGCCTGTGCATTTAATTTGTTGTATAGGTGTGTGTATCACTATCACTCTGTGAAGTTTTCATGTAAGTAGGCTGAAACATAATTGTGTGTGCAATGCAGATATTACTTTCACCAGATGTTACTATCATATTGGGTATTTTTTTTATAGCGCCTATCCTCGGTCACAGACCAAGCTCTAAGCGCTTTACAATAAACACACTACCTCACTCACTCAACAGGCTGCCTACCCAGGTAGAGCCGGCCAAAGAGCAGCCTACTGGTGCTCATTCGGTCGTTTCCCGTACCATTCAAATATCAGTCACTCATTTTCATTTA
>CM031610.1:12241933-12250598 GCA_018398815.1 Conus ventricosus
TGCGCCAGCGTGTGGCAGCAGGGAATCGTGCCGTCGTGCCGCTGTAGGCTGGATTGCGTTAATAAATGTAGCTGCAAAATTTTTACCATATATTCCTATTTTTGCCATCATTATTCTCTCACTTAATCAGCTTCGAATGAGACTATAAACCGAGGTTCCATGTGTGAACGCACGCATAACATCTTGCACACACGTAAAATCCCATCACCAACTTTCGGAAGAGAAGGCCAGTTTGGCCGTTGGTATGGATGACACGTGACACATAGCATGCACCTTCCCCGAAGATGGAGTATGGCTGCCTTAATGGCGGGATAGAAAAGGGTCATACACACAAAACTCCACTGCCTGGCTATACAGGGAGTGTCCGCAGGAGTATCAGCCTGCGTACGCAGAAAGAAAGAAAAAAAGAAAGAATAAATGTAGCTGCAAAATTTTAACCGTATATTCCTATTTTTGCCATCATCATTCTCTCACTTAATCAGCTAATGCCTGTCTGCCTGTCTCCTTCCGAAGTAGAATAACTCATTTGGTTTATCAGTTATTGGAGGGGTATGGAACCATTCATTATCTGTCGTTCAACTTGCAGGACGAGGTGGACATGCGCGCCTGCATGATTGCTCTGCTCATGACGCTTCTACAAGCTGAGGATGAAGAGATAACCAGGAGTCTGGTGGATCAGCGAGGTATGCCTGAGCTGATTTACATTTTGTGTGATACGGACAGAGATTGATTGAAAAGGTAATCATGTTTCTTCCTTTTGATAAGGTTGCTGCCTGTGGCGAACAGAAAAGCACACAGATGCCTTTTTTTTTTTCATCTGGTCCTGCCGAGAAGAGATGAGGTGGAAACGATATGCTAATGCAGTTGAGCGCGCATTGCATGAATTTCAGGGTCATGAATGTAATCTTGTGTGTAGCACTAATCAGGCGTAACAAATGAAACAGCAAGAAGTTTGTTACAGCTGGAACAAATAACATGCGAGTGTTAAATAGTATGTGAAAACAGTTATGTTAAGGCCAAATGATCACAGTTTACGCTCTACTGACCCATTTTTTCAACAGCTGTATCCATAGTAACATAAAGCCAGATTGAAAAGAAACTCAGATTTTAATTGCTGTTCCATTCATAATGAAATGTAAGACAGTCTCTAAATAAAACCCATCAAAACGCTACATGATGATCGCTCAGTGAATGAGCCATCCGTATGACTTCCAGTCTGCTTCTAATGATGACGGCAGATCCTGATTTCAGCTGATCATACCTGTGATCAATATGACCATCAGTGCTGACCACTTTCAAGATCAGCAAGAATTTTTTTCCCAAAAAATTTTGTTTGATTCAAGTGAGCAGCTCATAGCCTGCTCTTGAAAAAGCCATGAGACAGTCCTGACAATCAGCAACCAATCACAGAAGTCAACACAGCTGCCACTTGAAAAGGAACCACTCAAAACACAGAGAAACAGTTCTGCTAGCGAGAGGACTGATTGTTATTTTCTTCACTGGAAAGAGGTTTTGTGGGGTTTTTTTTCATTGAAAAGAAGCAGTTGTTGTTTTTTTCACTGGAAAGAAGCTGTTATTTTGTCACTGGAAAGAAACTTTTTTTCACTGGAAGGAAGTTCAGACCTGTTTACTTTACGCCTTTGGCGTAATAAATCACGATTTCAAACCTCCAATTACGCCATTACGCCTTCAAACATTAAATTCCGCCACGCGGATCGCCAAAACTACACTTTTCGAAAGCAATCATTCTCGTCGGTTCAACAACGCGATGGCCCGTTCACTCACTGTGCCGCCTGCGAAAGTTACAGTGTTCAGTTATTCCTTCATATCAGTGTACCGAAAGCCAGCATTGCGGGCAGGCATGAGGTTGAACGTTTTATTTCAAAATGGAGTGACTGACGGCGGCGAACGAAGCAAAATTAGGAATAGAGTTTGTTTAGAACTTACCGCCAATGACATTGACAAACAAAGCACATGACAAGACACGATGCATTTCAACCACTTGGGTCTTCTTCAGGCAAAAAAAAAAATCACATTTAACATTGGGGACAGTACAAACAAAGAACGAAAAACGAGAAAAAGAACAAGCAGTTCATCGAAGCAGCTGGAAAGCAGAAATCTATCGCGAATTTCATGATCCAGAGCAAGCATGATGATTCTGGAAATTCATTGGAAAAGATGACAACAAAAGCTGAAGCAAAGATGTGTTGGGACATCCTGGCAAAAAATAACCTGCCTCTCGCGAATGCTGACAAGTTTGTCAAGGCATTTCAAACGATGTTTCCTGACTCCAAGATTGCTGCAAGTAAGTATGACTTATTTATTTGGTATCCTCCAACTTGGCAGACATCCTTTGACCAAGTAAAGTGGTTCCAATGGCAGTTGGTGAGTTTTAATTTGTTTTTGTTATATTTTGAGTTGAATTTTCATGGTCATAATGATGAAATTTAACCTTAGAATGTGCACCAGAATGTGCACCAGATTGCACCATTTTGCTTCCCCCCCCAAATTTTTCCGGGGGGCATGCCCCCGGACCCCCCTAGCTATCTTGGCGCTTCGCGCCTTCGATTACACTTTTCCCCCAGAAGATTACACTTTTCAGTATTTGGGATTACACTTGGGTAGCCAAGGGGTAAACAGGTCTGGAAGTTGTTTTTCACTGCGAAAAAGCTGTCTTTTTTTTTTTCCATTGGAAAGAAGCTATGTTATATGTCAAAATAGAAGATTTGGTCTGTTTATCATCTTCATATGAAACAAATCTATGAACTTTTTGTTTGTCTGGGAATGTGATATTAACATGTAATCAAAAGTTCATGTATAAAGGCTGATGTCAGCCAGGAAATTTTGACATGGAGAAAGAAGGTGTGGGAGGGGAACACAGAATTTGTTTGCGAAAAACCAAATCATCATGTTCTTAAGACTCATATTAACGGACTCCGCTGTGGTGTAATTATATAATATATCCGAAGGATAACAATAAGAGCAGTAACTTGATTGATGGTCTTAGTGAGAGACACACAAACTAAGTAAGAGGAAAGACTGTTAGGTTTTACACAGACAGTACATGTACGTCATGGATCACAAATCAGTTTGAACTAGAAAATAAAATGTTTTGACGAAGATTTAGATTTTTTTTTTTTTCTGAACTTAAAAAATTGAAGTTTACAGGTTATGTTCGTGACACAGTCTTTCTCAACACGTCATTTGTGGTTTTGTTTTTGCTCTCTTTGGTTTGGTTATCATCACAATGTTCCTTTTACTTTGTAATTCAGGTATCAGATGTTTATCTTGATGGGTTTTTTTTCTTTTGTTTTTTTAGGACTTCTACAGGGTGTGTTGCTGGGACTGAAGTATGACCGCTCGGAGTATGTCATCCACACCATGAACACCATACACAGATGTGTAAGTAGGTCATCCACACCATGGTCATCCACATCATGAACACCATACACACATGTGCAAGTCTGTATGTCATCCACACCATGAACACCATACACAGATGTGTAAGTCTGTATGTCATCCACACCATGAACACCATACACAGATGTGTAAGTATGTCATATGTGAGATAACAACAGACTTGATCTCATTTCTTCCCTTTATATATGTTGTTGTCAGAGAGCTCTTTAGCGCTGCTTAAGTCGTTATTCTTTTTCTAAGACGTTCTAAACATTGTAATATTTCATTTGCACACTTTTCTACAACCTGGTTGCTTGCTTACTTTCTTGTGTTTGTTTTCAGATCATCATGAATGGAAGTATCGGCAAAAATTCCAAGATCTACCTGTTTAACTCTCCTGTGTTGAAGGAGTTACTAGTCCTGTACAGATGGCCAGGGCCCAGCCAATGGAAAAGTCAGCCTTCGGATGACGAGGTTGGTGTGTCTTAGTGTGTGACACAAACATCTTGATTTTCTGTTATTCATCAGTGTGTCTTGCTATCTGTCTTTGTTTCCTTATAGAGTCTTCTGCTTCCATGTTGAGCTGGTGGACAGTTTGTTTCAGAGCTGAAAGGGTGACTTAGCTTCCTCAAAGAAAGACTTTAAAACCTCTCTCAGAATGGGAAGAATCGGCAACATGCTGATCCAGGGGAGTCACTGTGATAGGTTGGAATTGGTTTATCTCCCTTGGTGTTGTTGACCTCTTTGTAAATTTTTGAAAAGAATTGTTAGTGTGTCTGCCAAACAACAGCGACAAACAAATTACAGATGACCTTGTCTTTGTAGTCTGTCTTACGTGAACTGGTGATCGGTGTGTGAATGAAGAATGGTGGCTGCCACAGGACAGATCAGTCTGGTGCCAGTGTGTCTTTGAGCCTGTTCTATTTTCTTGTTTAGTTTTTTTTAGACTGCAATTTTGTGGCATTTTTTTGTATTGTTTTTTTTTTTGCATTGAGATGGACGAGTTTTGTGTGTGTCACTGGCTTCATACCAGTGACCAATAGTCAAAAGTGAAACTGTATTTTGTTGTAAGTGTATTTTATTGTCATGCAATTCATGGCAGATCTAGTTGCAAAGTGAGATGACTGCAGGCAGAAATCGAAACAAACTTGAAGAATTATTGATAAAGCTCTGCCTCCCCCCCCCCCCCCCCCCCCCCCCCCCAAAAAAAAAAAAACAACAAACAAACCCTGACAAACGCTCAGGACAATGAAAATGAATGAGCGATCGCTTATCTTCATCCAATTCGGAGCGCAAGATGGGCATCGATTCAATCCATTCAGTTTGGTCAATAATTTTTCATATTCATTTTATGGTGGTGTAAACTTTGCATACATGATAAGTATGGTTCATTTTAGTGCATTTTATTACAGTTTAAACTTTGTATACATCATAAGTGTATTTCATCGTAATGCATTTTATTATAGTTTAAACTTTGTGTATGTTTGTTGATGGCCTGGTGAGTTGGGTTTGTGTGTGTGTGCAGAAGAAGGACTACACTGAGGAGCAGCAGAAAGTGGCTGGGTGGGTCCATCCGGTCCTGGTGGACCTCCTCACCAACCACAAGCTGGGCATCTGTTTCCGGGACAGATCCTATGGAATGTCCAACGAGTCAGTATATAATGATAATAATAACGAATACTTATATAGCGCCTATTCTCGGCTAGAGACCAAGCTCTAAGCGCTTTACAATCCACACTCGTTTACACAAAGGGCTGCCTACCTGGGTAGTGCCGACTGAGGAGGTGCCAGCTGGCGCATCATTCAGTCGTTTCCCGTGTCATCCAGTCCATGTCGTTCAATATCGTTCACTCAATTTCCTTACTTCCTTCATTCTTTCCATTTCTCATGCAGGGTGCATGTTATGTGTAACGTGTCATCCATACCAACGGCCAAACTGGCCTACTCTTCCGAAAGTTGGTGATGGGATTTTACGTGTGTGCAAGATGTTATGCGTGCGTTCACACACGGAACCTCGGTTTATAGTCTCGTTCGAAGGACTGTATGGGGAATGGAGTCAGAACCAATGTTAACTTTGAGGGAAAAATCCCCCTGTACCAAAACGGCCTGGCGGAGATTCAAACCCCAACCCCAGGATCACGAGTCCGGCACTCTACCAACTGAGCTATTCCGGCTCCCGGAATATACAGCTCAGTTGGTCAGGATTATCATACGTGCATACAGAATAACATCTTTAGCATGTGTTCTGGTAGACAACAGTAATAGATCCTCATGAAAATATCGTGAAATGCAAATTATATTTGGAAGATGTGCTGTGTAAAGTTGTACATATTGTAACAATTGACTTATCATTTGGATCTTGAAAAGATGAGAGAAGAAAAGTCAAGGCTCACAAGCCAGCTGGTACATTGGATACTGTGACTCTGAATGTATCTATCTAGTTAACCTCTTCACAGACCTGCCTACCCTTCCGTAATCGTCCGTAATTTTACGGAAATTAACCCCCCATTACGGAGGTACGATTTTCCGTGCGAAATTACGGAAAAGAAAATTGAAAAACTACGCAAATTTCAGACTCGAAAAATTGTCGACTGCTAGACCTTTCCGAGACCGCAGAGTAACTTCCCTTGACTCAAGCCGAAACCACAGATGGTTCGGAACTTGCGATTGGTCAATGTGGTGCTGTGGGCCAACACGACACGCCATCACATCTGTGCGCGCCATTCGAAGCTTTTTGTTCAGCCATTGTAAGACAAAGTTTCAACCGATTTTTTGCCGGCGATTGTGAAAATGGCGGAGAAATCTTCTAAACGTTTGCATGAAACCGATGACGAGGGTTCGAAAACCACTGTGCCACAACGGAAGAAGGCGAAGAAGCAAGTGTTCCGAAGTAAATACACGCGGACTTGGCCTTGTCATGGACCTGGATTTGTATACTCATTTCTGCTCGGTGTGCAATTCAGACTTCTCCATCGGACATGGGGGAGCAAATGACTGCAAGCGCCATATCTCGGGGAAAATGCACAAAGAGACAGCTGCGAGTGCCTCCAGTCAGAAGATCACATCGTTGTTTACGAAATCCAGCGAGAGCAGCCGTCAGACCCACACACGGAAGATCACCAACGCAGAAAGACTGTTGTGTGAGCTGATCTGCGAAAACAACTTGTCCCTGAGCTGTGCATGCTGACAAGATAGTGGCGAAAATGAAAAGGTCCTTTTCATTTTCGCCACTATCTTGTCAGCACAGCTCAGGGACACACACACACATATTTTTTTTTTTGTTTTGTTTTTTTTTTTGTGGGGGGGGGGGGGGGGGTTGTACATTAGGTTCTTCATCAGTGGTGTCATCTGTGGTGACTGCTGTGTAAGTTACAAACTGTCAAGTATATCACCTTTGAATTGACCTGAAACTCCTGTCCTGAGTCCGTCATCTGCCATCATCCCAAGGTATTTTAATTCTGCTTTGTTGTTTTTGTTCCTTTTTTACTGTTTATATATTTTTGTTAAAATGTTAAAAATGTAGTTGGAGTTTTGTACACATTATTTGTTCAATGTTAAAAATGTAGTTGGAGTTTTGTACACATTATTTGTTCAAAAACGCCGTGTATTACGCGTCCGTGGAATTACTGAAGGAAATGCAAAATTACTGAAAATCTCTGTGGTTATTACTGATGAGCACAACATGAGGTAGGCAGGTCTGTCTTCACTGCGCTGTTGACGAACGGCGCTCGTCATAAAAAGTGCCGTCTGCAATGCTCAGTTGACAAACGCTGTTCGTCATGATTCAACACTCAATCTGTTTCGTCCAGCATGGGACTTAGCAAAATATGATAGCAGCGAAGGGGTTAAGTATGACTACATCATTAAAATGTGGCATGGTCATTTTATTTCAACACTGTCCTCTGGCTCATATTTACCTTTTCATCTCCTGTTTGCATAGCTGCCAACTGCTACGAGATCGCTGTAGTTTGCTACGCCAAGAGAATGCTTGCTACGACGCTACTACGATAATTAAATTGCTACGGCGAAACAAAAAAATTCGAAGATACTTTCGTTTTGTTTGGACACGCTAAGTAACGTCTCTATCGTCTGTCGGAACTGCATTTCCGCTTTCGGTTTCACTGTAGCACGTAGATTTTTTTTTACAATTTGCCCTCTTCCTCTGCTTCATCTCTGTATAATAACATTTATAGATATACTAAGAGTACTGTAGCTTTAATGTGGTCCGTAAAACTGGTTATAGGCCTGATTTCTTTTTAGAACGCGCGCAAAATTAAGTTGCTACTGTCAAATTGGAAATGCTACTGTGAAAATTGTGAAATGCTACTGTAAGCCGCATGAGCAGGTTGGCAGCTCTGTGTTTGTATTTTGGGTTGAAACAGCAAAACATCCTATGTGAAGCAGATTGGTGACAAACAAATCTGTCTTTTTGATAAAGATGGCAGGTTGTTGATGAACAAATCTGTCTTTTTGGTAAAGACGGCAGATTGTTGACGAACAAATCTGTCTTTTTGGTAATGACAGCAGGTTGTTGACATACAAATCTGTCTTTTTGGTAAAGACGGCCGATTATTGGCGAACAAATCTGTCTTTTTGGTAAAGACGGCAGATTGTTCACAAACAAATCTGTCTTTTTGATAAAGACGGCAGGTCTGTCAACAATCTGTCGTCATTATCAAAAAGACACTTGGAAGTTTTTGCTATCCACCATGTTTATCAAAAAGACACTCGGAAGTTTTTGCTATCTACTATGTTTATCAAAAAGACACTTGAAGTTTTTCTTGCCCGCATACTTTTCTTCATATTTACCTGTCCAAAGAAATTGGCATGGAACATTTCTATACCATCAGGATCCCCCCACCCCCCACCCCCAAAGCAAAACCAAAAGAGCAGGCAGCCAACCAAGTCTCAACCACAAAGTCACCGAGGGTAATAGCCCTTGTTAAACTCACAACATTGCGCCCTCATCAAATTTAGGCAGGTTATTCACTGGGCTTTTGCATGGGGTTAAGGCGGTTTTTTTTTTTAGTGAAATATTTGATAACACTTCTTTTAGTGGTAAAATTTCTTTTTGATTTGAAGTGATAACAATGGTGTCTGTTCTGAATGATGAGCTACTGTGTGTGTTTTTATGTACATGCATGGAAGTAGTAGATCCTGTTCAGTTTTATGTTACTGTGTATTATATATGTGTGTGTGTGTGTGTGTGTGTGTGTGTGTATGTGTGTGTGCTTATGTGTGTATATATATGTGTGTGTGTGAGTGA
>CM031610.1:12251959-12359459 GCA_018398815.1 Conus ventricosus
TCTGTAACTGAGAATTCTTGGATAAAAGACAGAAAGAAGTGCTAGTATGAAATGGGGGGTTACACAACATGTTCGATTTTTTTTTTTGTTTTTTGGTCCTATCTTCTGCGCCACCTCAGTGCACTGCATCACTGCTGCCCATGCCGACACCCGTCACAGCCACAGCCGGCCCAGCCCGCCGCAGTCCGGCACGACAATCCACAAGGAGCAGTCAGTGTAAAGTCAAGAGGCAACCCACCGGATGAGACACTGCACTGTTGCCGAGTCACTTCAGTAGTGTTCAGTGGTGTCTGTTCGCCATGGACAGATTTCATTCCGTGCCCTCTCCGGTTGTAAAACTTCCTGTTTTGTTCGGGGGAGGGGGGGGGGGGGAGGGGCGAGGGGGGGGGGGGGGGTCCGTTTGTGAGGACGCGAGCTGTTCTTGGAAGTTGAGAGTGTACATGGACGGCCCGTACTTTGGTAACAGTGTCTGTTGAGATTGTAAACATAAATGATGCCTTACTGAATTCCAGTTACTTAGAGGAAAAATATGTTCAGCGCTTTTAGTTTTTCATCTGTTAGAGGTACAGTTGGATGGAGTAGCTTCGCTGCACGTCTATGGAGAGAATTCAGCCTTTTTTTGAGAGAGAGGAGAGAGAGAGAGAGAGAGAGAGAGCCCCCTACGCACACACACGCGCGCGCGCGCACACACAAAACACACACACACACACACACACACACTTCCCTCCCTTCTCTTCACTGTAAAACCAACCAACCACAAAAAAACTTTGGAGACCTGTATATCCACAATTTCCCGTGTTTTGTATACTTGTTTGGCGAAAGTACGACGAATACGACGAACTAAAACAAAAAGTGAAGAGAAAAAGAATAAATAAAACGAAAGAAAGAAATACTCCGGAGACGAAGTTCTTGAGCGGTAATTGCACTTGCGCTCATAACCATGGGGAGGACTTTGCCCAAATGAACAGCATCTCACGTTACACGCGCGAAATGGCGTCAGGCCATGAACATTTTGCCTTGACGTCTTCCCCTGACACATCGAAAAAAAAAAGAAAAGAAACCAGGTGACAGAGAATGAATTTATGCAAGAGCACGCTGATGAATCAGGTTTGTAATTTGTGTTAGGAGGGAGGTATTTTTGCCGTAGTTAATGCTAGGTGAGGTGGTTCTTCCTAAAACACTGGTTCACTCAAAAACGAGTAGGTCACCAGGTTGACTACGTGGTGAAGTTTCGCAGTGTAATGGCCACTGAAATCAAACGAATCACCTTCCCCTGCCTGCCCCCTTTGCATTTACTAAAACTGGAATTTTGCTTATAGTCGTTTTAAGGAAATGTGCTCATTTTTGTTGAAAAATATATCAACAGCATTGTTAGGGTAAATGAGTCTTGAACTGTCCTGACTTGTGGACTCACAAGACCTCAGGAAGTCAGCGACCAAACCACACTACACTACAGAGAGACCTTGACAAACTTGCTGACTAGGAACAAACTTGGCTCATGTCCTTCAGTTTGGACAAGTGTCACACTCTCCACTTTGGCACAAGACACAGGCCACACACCATCTGCAGGGCCAAAACCTCCAGCCCACGAAGGAGGAAAAGTACTCAGGGTCACCCTGTCCAGGGACCTGAAATGGGAACCCCAACAATGGTGCCAACAATTCTAAGCCCTTTGGGTTTTTTGAAAGAAACCGAAGAAGCCAATAAAACTAAAAGAAAGCCACAAAGCCCTTTGTGCGCCCAACCCCGGAGTATGCCTGCCAGGTGTGGGTCCCCATCAAGGGTGACAAAGGCCTAAAAAGGGCCACATCCGCAATGCCATGTACAATCAGCGCACTGGGCTTTAAAACGCGATGTCGGCAAATAGTTGGCCCTCTTCCGTAATTCCACCAGGGCGACATAAGATCAACTTGCACACCCCCTCTCTTTTACACCCCCCAGTAAACACCAGAAATCCATGAGCGCATACCCACAGAACCAACAAAGGGAACTACAAAAAAATTTTCTTTCTGCGTCGGGAAAAAATGGAACAACCTTCCAGCGAGCAGTGGCATCACCCTCGTTGAGGAATTGAAATCCGGGTTTAACCTCCTTCCCCTCCCCTCCCCCCCCTCCCCTGCCCCCCCCCCCCCCCCAACCCTATCCCCTTCCTCCCCTTATCCGTCCCACCCAAAAACAGGTCTCCTACCCCCCCCTCTCCCCCCCCTCATCCACCCCCCAGAGGCCTAAAAAATAGGGGTCCCCAAACCCCCTTTTTTCCCTTTTCCCAAACCCATTAAGCGATGATCCGGGCCTTTTCAACTAACTTTTAAATCTAAAACCCCCTTTTGTAGTGTCGGAATTTTCAGCTTGAAAAGGTGGACACTCAACAAAAAAGACCCGGGCAGTCCAGAGAGAAAACAATAATAAAAAATTTTTTGGGGGGTTTGTAAAGTGGTTTGGATTAGGGGCTGGAAGGTGGGGGGGTGTCCTTTTTAACATCATACGTACTGTCAAATAGGTCTAAAATGTTGCTCTTAAAACTGTCTTGTATGTTTCTGGTTTGAAAATAAACGGCTTAAAGAAGTATTCAGTTCAATTTGTAGTTGTATAAGGTGGGGGGGGGGGGAACTGTATTTCTTTAATTCTCCCCTTTCCCTACATCCCACTGCTTTTCACCCATTGGTCCCCCATCCCAAACCCCCCCTTTTCCCCCCCTAAAACCCCCTGTCCACACCTGCTCCCTCTTTCCTTTTTCAAAAAGCACATTTTTACTGTTTTGAAATGTAAATTTTGCTTCACTTCACACAATGCAAGCGCATGGTCAACACACACAACACCAAACCACACCAACCCACACACAGGGGACTGACGGGGGAAATATTCTGAAAATGATTGCCTTAGCAAAGATAACTTTTTTGTATTTTTTGACACTAATATGTTCTTCTTCTTCCTAAAATAGGGTTTCACTCAAAAACGAGTAGGTCACCAGCACGCATGTTAAAAATGAAAAAAATAAAAAAAAAACGTGCATCAGACTGTTCCCCCGGGAGCAAACTTGAACAAGGGGTCGCACTCGAAAACAATAAAAATGGGGGAAGAAAAAATAAAAAAAACGTCAATATGCAGCTAAAAACGTCGAATCAACCTGTTTTTTGAATGAGACGCCCTGTGGAATCTTAGGCACCCGGGCTGATTTCCAAAAACCACAAAGGGGGGGAAAAAAAAAGAATTAAGTGGTGTAATTTTTGAGCAGGTTTTTGGGGTATAACCATTGCCGCACCTTGGTGCAACTTTTATTCAAACTATTTTATTAATTCAATTTTTTAGCTCTCCTTTAAAAAGGTGTTAAGTTTAAAAAGTTTCCCCTTTCAAAAGGGTTTTTCCATTCTAATTTCCTCAGTTCTTCCTATATTCCCCCCTTTTCTCTGATGTGGTTCCCTTTTACAACCGTCTGCCTCTTCTAAAACTTTTAAAGGGTTTTAAAAAGTCCTTTAGGGTAAGGACCCCAAAGAGAAAAACCAAATTCCAGTACGGTCTAACCAGTGTTTTTTACAGTTTTAACCTTTTGGGGGCGTCATTGATTTCCTGAAAATTATGTATAAGAAAGCAAAGTGTTATTGTTTTCTTACTACTAAATTGTAATGTTTTTAACTTTGGGAACTATCTATAATCCCCCTAAATATTTTGCAGCATTAGTTTTTTTAAAAATATATTATAATAGAATAATCTTCAAATTGGGGGGCTTTTGTTACATTAGAACATTGGCACTTTTGGGGATGAAATTCCATTTTCCAAAATTTTTCCCCCCTTTTGTAAAGCTTTAGTCTTCTTGTAAATGGTATATCATTCTTGTTTCTGATTTTCTATTCTAAACTGTATCAAAAAAACCTTATATAGTTCCAGGGGGGAGAGATTTCTTTATTCTTTATATAAAAAAAGAAAAACAAGGCCCCCGAACAGTTCCCGTGGTACACCACAAGACTGTTTACAATGGGTGACGACCCTTCCCACAACTTTTTGGTTCTCCCAAAAGGAATGATCTGGGCCCATTTTTCAAAGAAACCCCAATGCCTTTTCAATTTAAACAGCAGGCCCTCATGGGCAACCCTTATCAAAGGCTTTTGAAAAATCTAATAAAATTGCTTTTATTTGCGGGGCGTTTTTTAAAACAGTTCTAAAAACTTGAGAGTTTTTATAATTGGTCCACAACTCCCTTTCCCGTCTAAAACCCCGCGGGGGTTATTAAGAAGTCATTTTTCAAGATGGGCCATTATGCTACTATAATTATGTTTCAATAGTTTAGCTGTATGGAGTAAGAGATAAGGTCTTGTTCCCTTTTGTTGGGCATTTATTCAGTTTTTTCCCAATAGGAGAAAAAAAAACCCTTTTGTGGTTGGGCAAATTTAAATTGCGTTTTTAAAAAGGGGGGGTTGGGCCAAAAAAATTCAGAAAATCACATTGAAAATGAGGCACCATTTACCACATTGATGGGCCCTGAATCTTGTGGGGGGGGAGCAGTAATTTGGCAGCTTCCATCCCCTATAGATATTTGGTAAGATTTTTAAATTAAGAGTAAGTTATTGTGTCAAACCCGGAAAGGGAAAACTTCGGGCAGTGTTTACTGTACTCCCCTTAACCCCAGTATACTTTAAAAGTTTTTGAATCTGACAGGGTTTTTGTGCTGGTCGGCAGGTTATTGGGGATGAAGTCTAGAAAGGTTTTTGTTATGAAGTTTGGACTTCTCTTTTGTCCCACTTTTTTCTTGCACCTGGGGGGATCCAAAAATTTTCAGTGTTGAAACTGACAATCTCAAAAAAATGTGACTTTTGGGGGGGTATTTTAAATTTAAATGTAAAAAAATATTGGTCTGTACCAGATATATTGTGTTTCAGTATTTTTCTAAAAAGTTGTTGGCAAATTTTCAACAGCCAATTCTTTTAGTTTTACTTGCAGGGAAAATTTTAAAAGGGGGTGTTACACGTAAAGATAGTTAAGATGATTATTTATGGGACTTTTTTTTCTGTCATAAGCCCAACGCTTAAAATACATAAGGTTAAAGAAAAAAAGATGAAACCAATAAATAAATTGCAATAAGTCCAGGGACTACAAACAAGAGTGCATATTGAAACACGCGCAGCAACCACACACCAAAACCCATGATCCCACACATCGTGACAAACAAAGGAAACAACAGCAGTGCCACAACATAACATGCGCGCACCCCCCCCCCCCCCCCCCCCACACACACAATAGTTGATAAAACACACACACACATTAGTTTGCAGAATCAATTGATGGGCAAGGGAAGGGGGAAAAAAGAACGCTGTTGATAGGGAAAAGGGGTTTTAAGATGCCCTTTAACTACCAGCCCCCTTTTAAAAAACCAATCAGGGAATAAAAACGTACAAATTTTAATTTATAGAACTCTGAATACAATCTACCTTTTTCAATTTATGAACTGAAATCACTTGCAAACCCGCAACGATTCTGCCCCCGGGGTGACAATGTTCTTACCAGGTTTTAAAAAATCTCCCGAAAGCTGCTCCAGACCCTCCAAAATTTTCTCTTATCTGGGCCCCCAGGGTGCTTTCCACCCCATTTTCAGAAAGCCTGATAGAAGTGTGTATTTCAGTCGGGCCAGACCATTCTGCATGAAAATCTAGATCCCGTTCACCCTAAGGGCTTCGATTGGTTGGTCATTCCGCACCACCCCTTTTTATAGTGTATGTGAGGCCGGGGAACCCTCCCCTCAAACGTCGGTTGAAACTTTTCCCAAACTACTGTCCGGTCCTTTTTGAAAACCCCTTTAAAACCCTGCATAGACTGTTTTTGACCCAAGTTTAAAAAAATTCATGACCACCCCAGTTCCCTTCCCCCCAGGGGGTTTCCCTTCTTCCCCATTTTTAAAAAAAAGGGTTTTTTATCCAAATTTTAAAGATTTTCTCCAAATTTCCTGACGACCCCCATGGATTTCTTCCCCCAGAGATCCAGTTTTATTTAGCCGGGGGGGGGGGATGAAAGATTCCATTGTTCCTTTGGATACAAAATCCTTTTTGCTGAAAACTGTGTTCAAATTTTCCCTCCTTCAAACAATTTTTCCCGGGGGTTCCCAAACTGAGGGGGAGTTGCCCTGTGTGTTTTGTGCATGACCCCCCAGAGAGGACCCCAACACTCCCTCTACACGCTGAGCTGACACCTTGGTCCTGGCCTTAGATATTCCAAATCAAAAAAAAGATTTCCTTATTTTTTCGACTCCCTTTTGCTTTGGAGGCCATTGCCGGCCCTAATCTTAATTTAAGCGCCCCCAATACTGAAAGTTTTTGAACTGTACACTTCCCCAAAACAAAACAACTAATTTTTCTTGGGGTTCCCCCCATAGGGGTTTGAACAAAAGATGGTTGCCGTTGGGGGGGGGGGGGGGCCCCAAAGGGGAAAATTGATCACTTTAAAATGTCCTCCCTGATCTGAAACCCAAAACAAGCCTATGTCAAAAGACCTCTGGCAAGAGGAATGGACTTGAAAAAGGGATAACAAACTATTTAAAATCCGCCCCAAAACCTGAATGAGTTTTTACCATTTTCCCTAGAGGCGGCCGTAAAAAAGAAACGGTCCTGTGCCACTTGCACACATGCCACTCGTTTATACCCATAATCTTTTGAAAGATGAAGAAGCTCCGTGGTGTATTCCATGAGTTTCTGAGAGTTAACATTTTCATCAGATTTAAGATTTTATGAAGGAAAGATTTTAAACTGATTTCTGGTGCATTTTTAGAAGATGTATTTTAAAGAGATGTGTTTAAGTGTTGTTTTTTGTGTGGATGACTTGTGAACTGATCTTAATGTGGTGACAGCCCTGATATGGCCCTTTGCGTTTGGCTGGGCTATAAGCAACATTACTTTACCTTACCTTCTGCTTTGGGGGCCATTGCCGGCCGTAATCTCAAGCACCCTCAGTTTGCTGATTTGGGGTTTTCCCAGCCATGGGGGCATTCGAGGCAGTAAAGGGGGTTAATCAACTTGCCAAAAGTCCCACAAAGAAAGATTTTAAGCAGATTGTCTATACTTCCACTGACCTGAAACCCAAAGCCCAGCCTTATGTCAAAGACCTCGGGCAAGGGGAATGGAACTCACTGACAGATAAATTATGCAAAATCCGTGACGTCTGAACCTGAGTTTTAAGGATGTTTCCAAGGCGGCCTTAAGGGGACTTTTGAGGGGAAAATTCAGTCCAAAATCGTTTTTAAAATGTGTTTTGGGTTTGGGGCAGTTTTGGTGAGTTTAAACCCTCTATAATCACTTCCTGGTTGCTTTTTTACATAACTAATACCCTAAATATTTTTTATTATTTTATTTGGGAAAAGGTAGTTGTCCTACAATTCACGATAAAATTTTCATTTTTACATAGAAATCGCCATTTTCGCCACTTAGATACCGATACTTTCTTTTTAAAACAATTGCGGTGTGTAACCACTTGTTTGAAAAGCTCAATATCTAAACCGGTCACTGACCCGTTTTCGTCTGCACTAGAACAGTGTAGAAGCTACAAGAATAGAAACATGACGTATAGGTTACTACTAAATCAAAGCTCCTGGTTGGCTGAATCGATCACGTGACGTATTGCGCTTCGTGATTGGCTTTGTGCCTGGTAACTTCAACATCCGGCTGACGCAAATTCTTAGCAGAACATTTCAAGCACCGCCGACTCGACTGTTTTACTACTTCTAAAAGCGAATCAAAGATACAAAAACAGGAAGAAAGGTTAAAAACAGCCTCTAGAAAGGTTCGAAAGTTTGGTGCACGAAGGAGAGGCAAAAAACGGCCGTTAAGCAGTGAGAAGCCTCAACAAGCGAAGGCAGTCCTTAGTTTGGCTGAAAACGAACCACAGCCATCAACTTCGACCGGGGGTATCCCATCAACTTCGAGTGGTGTCACAGCAGTAGCACGAAACGAAAACATATTATTTTCAAAAGGAAGACACTTCTAGTGATGCTGAAAAAAGATTCTGAGGAAGAAGGTGCAGAGGTCGATACCCCCACTCCTGAGAGCTGAACTTGCTAATGAATGTGGGCTGCTTGCAGACGATCTCGGCCGACTTTCGTGTCCAGAATGCCACAAAGCTGTAATTGAACTATTTTTTAGCAAGATGAGAGTGAAGGTGTGTGTGTTTGTGAATAAAAATAAATGACTGTGTGTTCACTGCCCATTTTTTTTTTATTCACAATTTTTTTGAACATTTTAGATTGTAAACTCTGTGTGTGTGTGTGGTGTGTGTGTGTCCGTTTGTGTGTGAATGACATATGTGTGTGTGTTTGTATGTGAATTAATTGTGTGTGGTGTGATTCTGTGAATGAAGTGTGTGTTTTTGGGGATGTGTTTGTGTGTGAATGACATGTGTGGGGTGTGTGTGAGTGTGTTTGTATGTGAATGAAGTGTGTTTTGTGTTGTGTGAAGGTGGTGTGTGGGTTGTTTCACTGTTACTATATTTTAATTTTCACTTTATAAGATTATACATTTTTGGTGTGGTGTGTGTGTGTGCGTGTGTTTTAGACGCTGGCGGTGCATGAAGAAGGAAAGGAGTTCCGCCAGGGTTCTGCCTGCTACGTTGAAGTTTGCTGCTCTGACTGCGGGAAGGTGTCTTGGGACTGGACTTAAAAGAAGACTGGCTCCACCCACACAGGTTACAATATCAACCGACGAATCGTACTTCTGCATCGGTATGTGGCTTTTCTTTTTCACAGATCAGGAGACAGTTCGCTTTGTTAGGCTTACCACCACCCATGAGTGAGTCTACATGGTATTTTTATAAGCAGAGAATCCATACTGGAGTGAAGCGATCAGTAGACAGACACCTCCAGGAGGCTGCCAACCAGATTAGGAGGATTATGCAGATATGAACATTGGTATTCGAATGAAGATGGTGGCTGAACATTTCTGTGTCCATCGACGGCTCCTGGCATAAGAGAGGACACACTTTCATAACGGTGTGGTGACTGTCATTGAGACCATGACAGGCCTCATAGTGGATTTTATAACCTTACAATTACTGCCAGGAGTGTGAGTCTGGACCAAAGCCAGAGGACGCCAATTATGAGCAGTGGGCCCATGACCATCGCAGCAAGTGCCAGAAAAACATTGACTGCTCTTCAGGTGCTATGGAAATGGAGGGAGCTGTCAAAATTTTTGAACGGTCAATGGATCTTCATGGTTTTCGATACACCGAAATGTTGGGAGATGGCGACGCCAAAACTTACAAGCGTGTGATTGAAGCTGACCCATACGGTGGCTACCCCATTTAGAAACTAGAGTGTGTGAACCATGTTACAAAGAGAATGGGCACCGCATTGAGAAACTTGGTTCAGAAAAGGAAAGCTCAAAGCCAACCAATTGGTGGGCGTGGCAAGCTTACTGACGCCAGGATAAAAAAACTTACAAACTATTTTGGGTAGTGCTATCAAAACTAATGCAGGGAATCTTGAGGACATGAAGAAAGCAGTGTGGGCCAGCCTCTTCCACACCATCAGCCAGATACAACCCCAAAACCCCACCATGTGTCCAGAGGCGCATCATCTTGGTGCTTCTTCAACAGAGCATGTGCAAATGAAGCGCAACCACCCCCACATGACCATCCATTGCCTGCTGACATTGGAGATGCATTGCAGCCCATTATTTAAAGATTAGGGGATCCCTCTCTTCTTCGGAGATGTCTTGCTGGAAAAACTCAAATGCAAATGAGAGTTTTCACTCTTTGCTCTGGGAAAATCTGCCCCAAAAAACGGTGGGCCACACTTCGAACTGTTGACACTCAGCACTCAGTATAGCTGTCCCGAAGTTTAACCAGGGGTCTACAGCCTTGTTGGACATCATGCATCAGCTGGAGCTGATGAAGACACCACTGCAGAGTATGCTGAGCAGGGAAAATGTGGGAGAGTGAAGAAGGCCACCAAAGGAGTTTTAGAGGATGCACAAGCAAAGCGAAGGAGAATTGAAGACATCGCCGAAGGGAACGCCAAGCACATCTGGAGCGTGAAGGGCCTGCATATGGTGCTGGGGACTTCTGAATGCCTGTCATGACTTTCTGTGATACCAGAAATGGCCCGTGGGGTTGTTGTGAAGTAAGATATCTTGATATTGTCCAGTGTACTACATTTACAAACAAAGTAAAAATCTTTTGAACCGTTTTCTCAAAACGTACATTTTCGTGTGGGTACCAAATTGCCCCCCCCAACTATCTTTGGCTACAATAAAGCTATAGACCTGAAAATTTGTACACTTATGTAAAAATGGCTGCTGTGTGTCATGAAACATCAGAATGTCTGTAAGATAAATAGTTTTCATGATTTTATTTTTTGAAATGGTTCAGCACAAAAAGAAAAAAAATTGTCAAATGTAGGCTAGTACCATATAACTACTAAAGCAATAATCACTTTAGTAAATAGTTATTGACACAGGAGGACAAACCCGGTGAAACAAAAAAAAACAATCAGAACTCTCTTGTACATAATTATCTGGTACTTTATGGGTGGGGCGGATCGCTACCATTTTGTCTAGTAATGATTTATGAATAAATCATAATTTTTTTCTAATGCATATATCAATCACAAAATTGCACAAGTGTTCCCTTTGCTATTAAAGAAGCTGTGTGCCAAATTTTGTATGATAAACTGCATTAGAAGCCACAACACAATTTTTAAAGAATTTCCACTCAAAGTCCCCCTTAAAGATGAAACAGGGTTTTTTTGCCGTTTACATACAGGCCAGTATTTTTACACCCATTATCTTTTTAAAGGAGAAAAAGCTCCGTGGTGTATTCCATGTCATGTTCCACTCACAGTGAAACATATTCTTTTAGAGTGTTGGGACTTGCACAGTGTGAGACATAAACACTTTTCAGCAGACTCCATGAAAACCTTGTTCAGAGATGTCCCACCAGATGTTTTTTGAATTTCTGAAAGATTAACATTTTTTCATCTAAGATTTTATGGAAGAAAGATTTTTAACGAAGTTTCTGGTGCGTTTTTTGGTGCATTTTAAAGGGATGTGTGAATGTTTTTTTGGTTTTGTTTTGTTTTGTTTTAATGACTAACTTCAACGTGGTGACAGCCCTGATACGGCCCTTTGCGTTCGGCTGGGGTATAAGCAGTATTACCTTGCGTTACCTAACTGGTTATGATCTCCAGGTTGGTGACCATGTCTTCATACACAACTGGATTCCGGGCTGCAACAAGATCCAGGAGTTCGCCCCATGGGCCGGCCTTCTCGTGGCAGGGGTGTTTCTAGACCAACCTGTTCAAATCTGTCCTTTAAGGTCAACTCAAGGAAAGTCTGGAAAATAATCCGTAAGATTAAGGGAAAGTCGGCTGCATCAGTTTTAAAATGTTTGCAAGTAAACGGATCGATTATTACTAATAAAAGGAGGTTGCTAACTTGCTAGCTGCTACTATTCATCAAAATTCGTCAGCTGATCATTATTGCAAGGAATTCCAGCGTATCAAAAGATCAGAGTCAAAATCTTGTTCCTTCGAGCCAGATAGTTCTGAGGATTACAACTGCGTTTTCAGCATGGATGAGTTAAAGGACGCCATTTTGAAAGCCAACAACTCGGCTCCTGGACCAGATGACATTCATTAATTTATTCAACATTTGCCAGCTGAGGGTTTAAAAGTGTTGTCTCTGTTTATTCATGTTTGGTGTTCAGGGTATTTTCCGCCTTCTTGGAGGGAGGCGGTTGTTATCCTATTCCTAAACCAGGGAAGGATCATTCGGATCCTAACAACTATCGTCCTATAGCTCTCACTAGTTGCTTATGTAAAACTATGGAGAGAATGGTATATATTCTCGATTGTTATGGCAGTTAGAATGTCTGGGGGCCTTAGATGTTTCCCAGTGTGGATTTCGGAACAACCGCAGTACTACTGATCACCTGGTTCGTTATGAGTCTTTTATCAGGAATGCTTTGATCAATGGAGATCATGTAGTTTCTATTCTTTTTGATTTAGAAAAAGCTTATGACACAACATGGAGGCATGGAATTCTTCAGGACTTGAAGGCACTTGATTCAAAGGTAATTTACCAACGTTTATTGCTAATTTTTTGTCTAACAGGCATTTCAGTGTTAGACTTCATTCAACCTTTTCAGATCCTTTTGAGCAGGAGATGGGTGTCCCTCAGGGTAGCATCCTTTCTCCACTTCTGTTCAATCTGAAGATTAATAACATCGTCCAGTCAGTAAAGTCTGGAATTGATAAGTCATTATTTGTTGATGACTTCTCCATCTCTGCCAAGGGGAAAACTTTGGCTGCAGCTGAGCGTCAACTTCAATTGTGTGTTAATCGTGTTCAGCAGTGGGTTACTGAAAATGGATTTAAGTTTTCAGCTACTAAGACAGTGTATTCATTTCCATAGGAAAAGATCTCAGGTCTTAGAACCAGCTATCAGTCTCAATGGTCAGGTAATTAAAGTTTCCAAACAAGTGAAATTTTTGGGGGTTATTTTTGATAATAAGCTTTCTTTTTTGCCTCACATTAAGTACATTAAACAATCTTGCCAGTCAGGTTTGAATGTTTTGAAGGTTATTAGTCACACTGATTGGGGTGCAGACAAGCGAACTTTGTTGCGATTGTATCGGGCTTTGGTGAGACCAAAGCTGGATTATGGGTGTGTGGCATATGGTTCTGCACGAAAGTTTTACTCAAAGCTCTTGATCCAATCCATCAAGGACTGCGGATTGCTCTGGGAGCACTTCGCACATCTCCAAAAGAAAGTTTGTATGTTGAATCGGGTGAACCCCTCTGGAGCTAAGGAGGTTGCGTCTTTCCATGAATTACTACCTGAAACTGAGGGCTAATCCAGAAAACCCTGCCTATGATATTGTCATGAACCCGCCTTTTAGAGCCAAATATGACTTAAAGCCAAATGAGATTCCTCCACTGGGTATTCATATTTTGCCCCATTTCGGGGCAGCTGGCATTGACCTTGATGCTGTTGATGATGGTCCATTACAGACTGATTTACCTCCTTGGAAAGTCGCCAATCCAGAGATTAATTTATATTTAACTCAATTTCGAAAGGTCACCTCGAGTGTTGCATATAAACAACTTTATTTTGGGCAATGTGAACTTTATAAAGATTTTATCAAGATTTTTACTGATGGTTCTAAAAAAGGTGAGAGGGCTGCAGCAGCCATTGTGTGTGATAACGATTTTCAGGAGCCTACTTTGTTAAGATTGCAGGATTGGTCATCTGTTTATACTGCTGAACTGAAGGCTTTAAATCTGGCCCTCAGTGCTGTGTCCAGATCAGATCAGAATGATTTCCTTATTTTATCGGATTCATTGTCGGCTTTGTCAACAAGAGAAGTATCACATCCAGTTTTGGCGGATATTCATGATCTTCATACTCAGCTGTCTCTTCGGGAAAGCATATAGTTTTCTTGTAGGTCCCCAGTCACATGGGAATCTATGGTAACTCAGTGGTGGACAAAGCAGCCAAACAAGCTCTCGGTGCAAGTCTTTCCAGGAGGCCTATGCAGTTTGTTCCTCACTCTGATCTACGTCATAAATCCATTTATATTGTCGTGAACTGTGGCAGAGTGAATGGTGTAATCAAATTCATAATTGTTTAAAATTTGCCCAGATTTAACCAATCCTTTCCCATCCGTGGTACGTAATCTTAAAGAGGAATCGATTTTGTCACGGTTACATATTGGGCACAGCTATATAACGCACAGTTGGATATTCAGAAGGGAAGACCCCCATGGTGTGTTGCGTGTGACAGCTTGTTCAGTGTTAATCATTTTTTGACAGAATGTGCTGATTTGATGTGTATCAGAGAGAAGTTCTTTTCCACCAGTGATTTATCGGTTCTTTTTCGTGAGATTTCAGTAGATCTTATTTTTTCTTTTTTGAAAGAGGTAAACTTATTTTACAAAATATAGGGTTTTAATAATGTATACAGGTGTCGAAGGAGTTGAAAAGATAATTGTGCTTTTGTCCTCATAAATTTTAAGTGATGTGTTAATACTAGTGTGGGCATTTGTATCAAGAGACTCGGATATGATAGCTGAGGTCCTGATTTGGCTCCTAGTAGTCCGCTGGACCCTATAAACACTAACTAACTAACTAACTATCCAGGAGTTCTGGCAGCCTGACCCGCACTGTCACGGGCAACCACATGAGCAGGTGTGTGCTGTCCTGCCACTGTCTGGTGGCACTGTGAGAGTTGTCCGCCAAAGAACCTCCTAGTCCTACCCACCAGTCTCCCAGCAACAACCCGTCCCTTCTGCTGTCACCCCAGACATTGACTCTGAAGAAGTGATGTGACTGCCACGCCCACGTCCGAGGGCACGGGCACCACTGGGGCCTGGTCCCCCTCATCCTCTATATGATCCCTCCATCAACCCCAGTGTCCGCTCCATGGAGGTCACAATGCCTCAAGAATGAGGTAAGGGTGTACAGGACAAAAACTAAATTATTTCTACGTGCATGCATGCATAATTTGTAGATGCAAATTTGTACATGTCTGCCATCCATAGACTGAAATCATGACCTGCGATTATGCATGAAATCTTTTTCACACATCATTTCTTCCCATGTTCATTCATTCATGTTTGCTTGTAGCTACTGCTTTATTTTCATGAAATGAATGGTGTTCCAAACCCAAGGTGACCATACTCTATAACTGATGCACAGGCTTGGATGCACAAACAGAACGCATGACTTTTTGGTAAGATAAGCAGAGCATGACTGGTAGGTGTCCATGACATTTATCCCCCCAAAGTTCAAAATTCCGGTATGGTGCCGAGCCTCTTCCAGCCCCAGAATTGAGCTCAACTTGCCATCATGGAAGATGGGTTTCAGTGTGAAGGTGGGAGGGATGGGTAAGGGGAGAGATGGGAGAGACTGGATGGTGGAGTAAGGGGAAGGGATTAACCCTCTTGCATTCGCATTTTCCAGCCTAGAACTGCTCCTAGTATTCGTATTGTTTTGAGAAATTTAAGCTAAAACTCACCTACTGCCTTTGAAAGGCTGTAGTGGACAAAGTTTCCACTGCAGCACTGTCAAATTTAGTATGCAAAATTCTAATACATCATATTTCATAATGCAGAGATGTCACATGTTTGGGATGCATGTGGGTGTCATTGTCATCCTGTTTGTCACAAAACAATGGGACATCAAACGTTGACAATGTTACTATAATACACCAGACAGACAATAACATTGTCGGCATGCATTTGTTAGTATAAATCATCAAAGGGTGTCCTACCTCAACTTGTAAACAGCAGTCCTGGTTCAGTAAATCCAGTTTGGGGTGTCACTAAGTGTCACATGATTGTCACATACTCAAACATGGGGCTAGGTAACTTTACGGGGGTTTTTTTCGTCCTAAAAGGTGTGTTTGTCACTACTTAACGACTTTTAACACCGGAATATACAGTCACAGAAAGAAGTAAAATCCATTCTTTACACTCTAATGTGGTGTCTGGTCACACACGGCAGGAGGGTGTCACCACTGTCACATGTCACCAATATGGTAAACACTACTCTTGATCCATGGTTTCTACCAAGTTTGCTGCATGGCAGAAACCGTGTTTTCGACATCACCCCACTGATCCGTGGCTCGCTAAACCGAAGATCAGTCGATCAGTAGCACCAGAGTGTTGGCTGACGTTTGATCCCCATCATGACGAGCACAATTACGTATGCGCGCATCTCCGCAGGTGTCGTATCCTGCCAAAGTAGGTCAGGTTGTCCCCGCTTTGCCATCTGCTGCCTGGCGTACAGGTTCGTCTGGTCAGCAGCTGTAGTAAAAAACAACTGCAGCAGGAAGAGAAAAAATAACCCAGAGGTGTATCTGTGTCTGGCAAATCATGATTTGGCCCAGTCTCTTCCTCAAAAGCTGAACCACAGGTGCGGAAGTTGCCTGTCGCCACGTGGTCACAAATGCAAACAAAGGCGCATCATCATCTTCATCACTTTCTTCGCCTTCTTCTCCCTCTTCTTCCTCTCAAACATCCACATCACTTTCATTTAACTCCTCTTTCATATCTTTCTACTTCTTGTAATATATCATCCAACTCCTCTTTCGTATAATAAAAAAAATCGGCGTCAGTAGAAGCGCTAGCAGACGCCATTTTCAGAAACAAGGCGATGCCGTCTGCAGCAATGGAATGCGGTCAGTTCACGACCCTAGTCTTTGTGATTTGAGTTGTTTCCCACACCCCATACTACTAAGATTTCATTGGACCCTCTCAGGGATGCACGTTTATTTTTGGCCAGCCCTGACTTAAAACAAGGTCGCAGTGTGTGAGGGAAAGTAACGCGGCACGTACGGCCGGTTGCGGCCGGAACGAACAGCAGGGGAGACAAACACAGCGGCCGGATACAGGCGAAACGAATGCAAGAGGGTTAAGGGAAAAGGGGTCAAGATGGTGGATCCCAGTCAGGCCAGGAACATACAGGCGGAGCCCAGTCAGCTAATGGAGAATCTTTTTTATCGACATAGAAGAATGGACGAGGAAAAGACGGTGCCTGAAAAGAACAAAATGAAATATGGCATGCAATGATAAAGGGACACAATGTTTATAGTGTAGTAAATTTGAATGGGAAATATCAGGTGGTTTGGTCATTAAGGTGATACTCTAGTCACTCTTATCCAGTAAAACTGTATGGTGACAGTGTCCACTACCAGTTGTTCAATAGCAGTTCCTAGCAGCTGTTAACAACTGTAAGTCGGTGGTCAGTTTCCCTGCAGCCCCTTTGATAACTGCTGTTGGACCACAAAGACAGCAGCCGGAGGTGCTGCTCTCACAGGAAACGGTGTACTGTGCCATAATAAAGTGCCACAACTTTTCTGTGTCTGCCAACATGTGGACTGATGATGGTGGACTTTCTGTACTCTGTGACCAGGGACAGCTTTTCCCCTGCAGGCTGCACACAGCATCACTATATCCCCTGAAACACTAGCACTGTGACTAGGGACAGCTCTTTCCCTGCAGGCTGCACACAGCATCACTGTCTCCTGTGAAACACTAGCACTGTGACCAGGGACAGCTCTTTCCCTGCAGGCTGCACACAGGATCGCTGTCTCTGAAACATAGGATCGCTGTCTCTGAAACATTAGCACTGTGACCAGGACAGCTCTTTCCCTGCAGGCTGCACACAGGATCACTGTCTCCTGTGAAACACTAGCACTGTGACCAGGGACAGCTCTTTCCCTGCAGGCTGCACACAGCATCACTATATCCCCTGAAACACTAGCACTGTGACCAGGGACAGCTCTTTCCTTGCAGGCTGCACACGGCATCACTGTCTCTGAAACACTAGCACTGCGAGTGTGACCAGGGACAGCTCTTTCCCTGCAGGCTGCACACAGCATCACTATATCCCCTGAAACACTAGCACTGTGACCAGGGACAGCTTTTTCCCTGCAGGCTGCACACAGGATCACTATATCCCCTGAAACGCTAGCACTGTGACCAGTGACAGCTCTTTCCTTGCAGGCTGCACACAGCATCACTGTCTCTGAAACACTAGCACTGACCAGGGACAGCTCTTTCCCTGCAGGCTGCACACAGCATCACTGTCTCCTGTGAAACACTAGCACTGTGACCAGGGACAGCTCTTTCCCAGCAGGCTGCACACAGCATCACTGTCTCCCCTGTAACACTAGCACTGTGACCAGGGACAGCTCTTTCCCAGCAGGCTGCACACAGCATCACTGTCTCTGAAACACTAGCACTGTGACCAGGGACAGCTCTTTCCCTGCAGGCTGCACACAGCATCACTGTCTCTGAAACACTAGCACTGTGACCAGGACAGCTCTTTCCCAGCAGGCTGCACACAGGATCACTGTCTCTGAAACACTAGCACTGTGACCAGGGACACCTCTTTCCCTGCAGGCTGCACACAGCATCACTGTCTCCTCTGAAACACTAGCATTCAGACCGCTCATGGGGAAAGGGAGGGGAAAAAGGAAATATACCTACAACATAAGAGAAAAAATCAGTTGATGGAAATAAGCCAAACAATCCCCTTGAGAGATCCAAAGCATGGGACTTTCTGTTGTGCATTATCCACAAGGCCACCTGAGCACCTCTGACTGACCTCTTGTTTGCTGTGCAGACTCTACAGCGATATGGTTCCAGACCTGTTTACCCCCCTATTCACTTGCTCAGTAGATTGGACCTCCCAAGTCAGTAGATTTGCATGTCAAGTCAGTAGATTTTTCATGGCGTTTTTTCTTCGCGCATTTCTTCTTAGGCAAAGAGTACAATATCAACTCATAGCAGTATTTAATTGAGAGTATAGATGACAGCTTTAAAAAGTAAGCTAAAATGTTATTAAAGCAAACAAAGAAAGAAAAACAACAAAAACTCACCAAAGAAGCGCTGAAATAGCCCATACTCTCATACTTGCAGAACTTAGGTCATTGGTGTAGGAGGTGGGGATAGGAGGAAAAACCACAGTGCTTGAATGCCATCTCACTTTGAAGTAGGGGGTGGGGGTAGGAGGAAAAACCACAGTCCTTGAATGTCATCTCACTTTGAAGTAGGGGGTGGGGATTGGAAGAAAATACAGAACTTGGGTATTTACTATTATTTCACTCTGAAGAAGGGGTAGGTGGGAGGGAGGTGGTGGAGATGGGGGACAGACATGACTGAAAGGATCTCACTGCTTCAGGCTGCTGGCATAAGCAGACTTCAGCTTCTTCAGAGAGGTTTCTGAGAAACTCTGAATCCTCCACCAAGTCATTGGGGTGGACTAGAGAGAGAGAGAGAGAGAGAGAGAGAGAGAGAGAGAGAGAGAGAGAGAGAGAGAGAGAACAAGAGATTACAGAGACAGAGAAAAAAACAAACAGAGAGAGAGAGAGAGAGAGAGAGAGAGAGAGAGAGAGAGAGAGAGAGAGAGAGACCTCATCTGAGGCAATCTTGCTGTCCGGACAGATCCACTTGATCGCTCGCACAAGCTTGTCAGCTGACGCCAATGGCAAGTTGCATTCAGCGATCACGCCACACAACGTTGCCTCGGAACGAGTGATCTGGAGTTCCAGCATGTTTTTTTTTTTCCTCTTCCGCAGGTGAAGCGGCCATAAAAAACTGAGTTATCCGTCCACCATCGCTGCTTGAGGCGTTCGACTTGTGGTTGTCAGTCTGGATGTGGCGTTTTATGTCGTGCTGTCCGCCGTGCCCAATTCCGAAGTGAACATTGCACTTTCGGCAAAACGCAAAATCTTCGCCTTTGGGTGATGCCACTAATCCCGGAAAATCTTTCGAGTACGATGGTTTGAATCGTTGTAAATATTTCTTCTTTTTCGCCGATGATTTTCCACTTCCATGGCTATCTTCACGCCTAGTAGTGTCATCTTCACTGTCCGTTTCATGGAGCTTCGCTTCTTTCGCCGCCATCTTGAATGCAGATACTTTTCGCGCCTTTCGCACTAAAGAGTGACAAGCATCTTTGTACTGTACGCTAGGCAGCATGTGTGCTGCCGGCGTGATGCTAACCTATCTATGTGTCGCTTAGGCCTAGGCCTAGTGCCGTAGCGCGAGCGGACCTCGGGGTTTCTTTCGAAAGTGCCTTGTTTCAAACTGCCGAGTGCGTAGACGGCGCAAACCGGGAGAAAACCAAATCGGACATCGGGAATCGATGCTATGACCGGGAGACCGGGATGTGACCTACGAAAACGGAAGAATCTCCCGGCGAAAACGGGAAGTAAACAGGTCTGTGGTTCCCAGGATTCCATTCAAGCTTCGGCCAGCCAAGGACTTCAGCACCTCACGCCTTGATGCCTGACTACACTGGTGTCTGCCGTCCAAGGACTTCAGCACCTCACTCCTTGATGCCCAACTACACTGGTGCCTGCCGTCCAAGGACTTCAGCACCTCACGCCTTGATGCCTGACTACACTGGTGTCTGCCAGACAAGGACTTCAGCACCTCACTCCTTGATGCCTGACTACACTGGTGCCTGCCGTCCAAGGACTTCAGCACCTCACGCCTTGATGCCTGACTACACTGGTGTCTGCCAGACAAGGACTTCAGCACCTCACGCCTTGATGCCAGACAAGGACCCAGACCCTCTGTCTTTGTTCCCGACTCTGCTGTCGGTGATACAAACTGTGCAATGTGAATAGATGTGCTCGTCATTGCTGATTTGTGGACTTGTGTAGGACATGTACGTCATTGTGATGTTTTGGGGCATTGTTGTATTATACATCCATTGTCATTGTGATGTTTTGGGGCATTGTTGTATTATACATCTATAACGTGTGTGACTCGCTAACGGTTTTATATTTGAAAGGGTCTAAAGATGTTTCCTTTCTACTCTTTCCATCTGTCATCTGCTGTTCAGTTTCCTTGTTTCCTGTTATCTCTTCACCTCTGGATCACCTAGTTCCAAAAAGACGTTTGAAGGTAATTCCAGTTCTGTTCCACCGGTGGTAATATATGTTCTTCCAAAAGACCTTTTAAACACCGCATATTGGCTGAAAACATATCTTTCGCACCAGAAATCCACCAGCTCTCTGGCATACAAGACTTCATTTTTGAGGATTTGGAGACTGATAATGTTATGCTAGGAGCTTATCACAACTGAAGACAATCCCCGCATAACTATGAAGAGCATAACATTTTGATGCAGCCTTGGTGTTCTAGCCTACGTCAATTGGCCTGACACAGCCTTAAGCCAAGGCGGAACAAAAAAGGTCAAAATGCGTCTTGTTTTGTCTTGAAATTTGTTTGTCCCCGTTATCTGATGGTTAATTTAAAACTTGTGGACTTTTCAGTTGTCTGTTATTATAGTCAGCCAATCACATGGGGCCTCTTCAGGGCTGTCAACAGGCAGGAAATGGGGTTGCACGGTATGTGATGTGGTTGGCTGGTTCGTCACTGGAAGCTCCCCACCTTTCCCAGGGGAACAAGCGGAGTAGAGGATGACAACACTGGCATTACTTTGTTCTGGAATCTTGTTTCTTTATTTTCTTTTTTTGGGGTGGTGGTAAAACATGGACCATCTGGTAAAAAGATTGTACATGCTGTCAAGAGTGGATGCTAGCTGTCCTCTACAGTCTCTGAATTGACCATGATTCTTGTGCTCCATTTTTTTTGGGACATTTTATTATTGTTGTAGTTTTTCTGATCTGGGAGAGAATCCATCAGAATGCCTGGCACTGTCAGTACGGCTCTTAACCACCTGAAGGATGTCAACTACTTAGTTATCATAGGATGGGGTCTTATCCACCAGAAGGATGTCAACTATTCAGTTATTATAGGATTGGGTCTTGTCCACCTGAAGGAAGTCAACTATTCAGTTATAGGATTGGGTCTTATCCACCTGAAGGATATCAACTACTTAGTTATTATAGGATTCGGTCTTGTTCACCTGCAGTATGTCAACTACTTGTCCACCTGAAGCATGTCAACTATTCAGTTATAGGATTGGGTCTTATCCACCTGAAGGAAGTCTATTCAGTTACAGGATTAAGTTATCCACCTGAAGCATGTCAACTATTTTAGTTATCATAGGAGTGGGTCTTATCCACCTGAAGGAAGTCAACTATTCAGTTATCATAGGATTGGGTCTTATTCACCTGAAGGAAGTAAACTATTCAGTTATCATAGGATTGGGTCTTATCCACCTTAAGGATGCCAACTGTTCAATCATAGGATTGGGTCTTGTCCACCTGAAGGAAGTCAACTGTTCAGTTATAGGATTGGGTCTTTCATGGATTGTGGCTTTTTCAATCTAACCATTTCAGGATGCCACCTTTTTCCCCCATTTTTTATAAACAATATATTCATTTTGTTTAGCATCAAGATGTCAGTTTTTCAACCCCTTTTGGAATGCTATTGCAAAATCTGAAGCAGGTAGAATGGCTGCAATGCTCGGCATGGACAAGTTATATTTGAAACATGGCAGTATTGTAACTGTTTTCACAAGTGACCTGTTTTTTCTTTTTGCGTTTTTTTAAAAAATGTGGTACCTGGCTTGACAAGAAAACTGACGGTTGTTACCGAGTTTAGAGATGTGGACAAAATCATTGAAAAAATCGACTGTTGGGTAGGGAGTTGTTGCCCACCCTACGCCATCAAGATCACGTGACATTTCTGCCCTACACTTTTTTTAAATTATTCATCCCTTTTCCTTCTTCAGTAGTTCGTTATTTTCCTGCTCCCAGTTTTCTGCACATCCCTCGCCCAGCCTTTCCATGGTTTCTCGTCTCCGTGCTTCTGCTTCCATTGTTCCCTTCCTATGCTCCCCCACCCAGGGGAATGTCTCCTCGGTTTGAAATGGTCACGAGATTGGAATTGCTGCCAGTTTCCTTTGGTCAGTTTTTGGCCATTTCTCTGCTTTACCATGTGGTCTTGTTTGGTACGGCTTGGCCATTTCTGTTCCACTGTGTGGTCCTTGTTCTGGAACTGACTTGGCCATTTCTGTCTCCACTGTGTGGTCCTTGTTCTGGTACTGACTTGGCCATTTGTCTCCACTGTGGTCCTTGTTCTGGCCCGACTTGGCCATTTATCTGTTCACCTCCCCGACTTTCTATACTCCAGTTCTCAGTGCTAGTTACCTTATCAAGGTTTTGTTTATTTCCTGTTAATTTCAACCGTCGGGGTTTACCGTTTTAACAATCTGCTCTGCAGCCTACCCTGTTCCACCTCCACACATAGGCACTCATTTGTCCGATTCATTTTGAATTGTAATTTGTTTTCCTCATTCCTGTCCCATTTTCCCCGGCATTGGTTTCCTCACTATCAAATCTTTCTGCATTCTTACCTGCCCTTGGACCCGTGTTTCCTGCCTTTGTAGACTGTTCTGAAAACTGTCTGAAATGTCAAATATTGTCATGTCTGGGGGGGGGCCTTAAGTGGCCTCAAACATTTCTCACTCCTACCCATGGTAGTGTGCGTTGTTGGAGATGATGGAAGTCCCCCCCTCTCTCCCCGAAACCAAGCCCCTCTAAATTCAATTTATTTCATATGCTGTATAAAAATAAGGTTGACACCTTCCTAAATTCTCCCATCCAACTGTCTGAATTGCTGATCTCATTGTGCATTGGGAAAAAAAAAAGGCAATGTCAGCTATGAAACTTATGAAAAATAAATACATAAAACTTGTGGATTGTTGGTTTGAAAGTGGCAACAAAATGGATTAACAGAAAATATGCATGCCATGGTAGAAGCAAATTTTTGCTGGAAAAAAAATTTTGGGGGTGGAATGCACAATCTCCAAGTTTGGAGATTAGAGGTTCCACCCCATGGTAAAAGCAAATTTTCCCTGAAAAAATTTGGGGGGGTTTAGGTTCCACCCAATGGTACAAATCGGTATACAAGCCTCCTTTAGTTCAACCATTTTTGGATAAGGTTTTGCAGACAGATTGGGACATGTTAGGTTCAAAGCGTTCTGTTAGAATGTGCTGCACAAAAATTACACTGCATGCATCGAACTTGCAGAAGATCATTTGACCAAAGCCACACCTTAATGTACCTGAAAGCCATAACAGAAAAAAAAAAAAACTGCATTAATGGCCGAAACCTGCACACTGTAAACACAATTTTCATCGACTGCATCACTAAATCAAGAATCAAAGCCTCCAGGGCACCCAACGGAAATCCAGCAAAATGTGTATCTGGGAACGATCATTGCCTAAAACCTTTCAAAATACACACAATTATACCGAATGACTTGTGCATATTGTTACCAAAAAAACCTGGATTAAACACATCAGTAATTCAATCCAGTGTCCATGGTACCAAACATAAAATAAAGCTACTGTATTAAATGAAAGGAGATTCCTCCAGCCATTTTTTGGGGAAAAAAAATCGAGGGAGGGGATAGAGGGCGGGGAGTGAGTGGGGGAAGGAATCCTTGAACAGAGGGTAGGGTTATAAAGATCGTTTAAACCAGTGGGAAGGTAAAAGTATTTCAACCCCAACAATCGAGTCAATTGTACTATATTTGTTATATGGAAATTTCACTCTACACCCCGGGTAATGAACAAAAAATACTGGAAAGCTTTGCGTTACTACTGTGTTCTGTTATTGTTTTTAGGTACATATTTGACAAGATTCCTTTGTGTCAACCTGTGAAAGACAAGACAGGTTGTAAACTGCCTTTCTTGGGGAGAGATGATCAGGGATTGTGTCGCCCACTTGCCAGACCTTGTTACAAATGATTATGAGAGCACTGATCATGGCATCTCCTTCCTTCACTAACTCTGCTGGTATGTTATCCTCCCCCAGTGATTTTCCAGTTTCAAGGACTTGGGCGGTGGTTATACCGACTACTAGACGCCGTCAATTAGACGGCCGTCAACTGAACAGCCGGTTTCATCAAATCCTTCTCTGGGCTTACTGGAGACGGGTGAACGTGGTTATACTGAGCCGTCTTAGACCGTCTGACAGGTGAAGGGACAAAACTCGTGATAGATTTTTGGGATGAAGAAGTCCTTCGGGTCCAACATGGCCACCATGGATGAGGAACGACCCGTCGGTTTCATTCTAAAATATGCCACAAACTTATCGTCGTTCCACAGCTGAGGCATAAGGTTATGATGAGCACCATGCATGTGTCGCAGTTTGTTTATGGGATGCACAGACAATCGACGATTTCTTCTGTCTTTTTGTCCGTTTCTCCACCACACACCACTTCTTCCTTGACATTTTCTCCTGTGTAGCAGCGGCTTGGCACGTGTGCGGTTCATATAACACATTTCCGTTCAGCTGACGGCGTCTAGTAGACGGGTCAGTATACACCGCCTTAACTGCTGCCTCTACTTCTTCACGCAGTACTGGGAAGTTGTCACTGTCCGTTACTGGGAGTACATTCAGGACTTGTGCGTCTCGGCAACATTCCCTGTATGGTGGAAACTCATCCTTGCTTAGAGGTCATCAGGTCGTTCACAAGTTGGTATGCTTTCCTGTTGTTCTTCAGCAGGTTGTCCTCAATGTCTCGGCACTGCTTCTCTATCCATCTCTTCTTTGCTTTCTTCATATTTTCTTTCATCTCCATCTGCTTCCACATCAAGGATGGAGAATGCTGCAAATTATCGTGGCCTTTTTGAGGTCAAACTTCAGCTGTGTGTACTTCAGACGTAGCTGGAAAGTCGTCATCAACAACTCAAGGTCACTTCCTACATCAGCTCCCTGGAAGTTGTTTTCACGATGTTCACACTTGACTAAAAATCTCGCTTCACCGTGATAAATCAACCTGGTCTCCTACCTGCAGTCATTCTCTATGACCTTCAGCCTACAGACTGTTTCAATGACACGCTTTCCGCTCCTTTCACTACATAGTGCATCACAAGCATGTTCTTTCTTCAATGATTTTGGAGCAAGAAGAGGCGTTACATTGTACAAACACTGTTTCGGGGAGAGAAGACAGTATTTTTTTCAAGCCTTCATGATACAAAAACAATTTGAAGGCACTGGAAGAAGAAAAGTGGACATATCGATGAAAAAGAAATCGATCACTACTTGTGCTCAATACATCAAAATATTCAATTTTATATATTGCCACTCAAAATCTGTTCTTTTTCCCCCGTTGAAAAAACGACACATAAACAAAGGAAAATCACAAGCAGTAAAGAATATGATCACACTTATATAAAAATGTTCCTGCTACATGCATCAGTATGTACAAATGTTAAAAATCACACTGAAGAGAAAATAGAGAAATCACTATACAAGTAGAAAGAAAAATAAGCATCAAAAGCAAGTATTCTTCCCAAAGGTTGGTATTCTCCAGCAGGTTAGTATGGGCGAGTAACAAGATAAAGCGGGTCATATGAAGACACATAACCACATGCATAATTCTGACTTGTAGCAATGTTGTGCACAATTCATGTGGAGTATTTCGGTTGAATATTGGGAGATAACCCATGCACATTTATATAAATCTGAACTGTTGCAATGGTGGTGTACAATTCATGTGGAGTTCTCTTGTAGAATATTGATGGGAGACATCCTCTGACATCGCCACCTCCAAGAAAAAAAAATGTAGAGAAATGAGGCCACAGGCCAAGCAACAAAGTGCACAGAAGATGAGAAAAAAAAAGTTACTTCAAATCCCATCAACACACATAAAGAACTGAGGACAAAAACAATATATATATATAAAATCACATGTAAAAAAAACATCCACTTTACCATTCCCATCACTACTGCAAAAAGCACAGAAGAAAAATCTTTCCAATGCACTCATTAAAAGGCAAGGCTGTCGAAACTGAACATTTTTTTCCTCGCTCCTGTGAACAGAAGCACACCAAGGACCTTGACATTCCTGCAAGATCTTTGAGAACATCACAATGGCAGACTGGAGAAAGGGGCCCTTTCAAGTGGCCACATGTGAAAATCTTTCAGTTTATTTTATTTTCCTTTTTTTGGCTACTGATGCTGCAGCAACGTTCAGTTTTACTCAATTCCACTCCAAACTGTTGGCCTACGATATTTCCTCTATCTTCCGTCCCCTGGCCCCTTCCCATTCATCCGTAAAACAGCAAGCCTTGTTTGTTGGAAATATCAGCTCACCAATCATGCATGCACAGACACCTCCTTTGTCGTCGCTCTTTCCCCCCTTTGTTTAGACCCCAGTAAACCTGAAGTGTTGTCCATGATACAGTTTTCAAACAGAACATACCGCACCATGTTATAAAAAAAACAAACAAAAAAATCAATCCACATGACAGATCTCCGACACAGGAAAGACAGCTCGAGCCGTCATGTTTCGGCAATATTTGACAAATTGCACTGCACTGCA
This sequence comes from Conus ventricosus, assembly GCA_018398815.1. NCBI lineage: Eukaryota > Metazoa > Mollusca > Gastropoda > Neogastropoda > Conidae > Conus > Conus ventricosus. Next base: position 12,278,694 of record CM031610.1, read on the forward strand.
CACATATTTTGAACCAGAAAGTTAGGCAGCTTTCTGGAGAACAAGAGTACTTCACCTTTGTTTTAAGCAGTCCATTAAAAAAATCCGGCACCGACCCTCCCCCCCCCCCCCCCCCCCCCCCTTCAATAGTCATATTTACACTCATTTCTTGAATCTTTCTGATTGGCATTCAAATGTCTCAAATCTCTACATAACCAATATCGTTTTTCTTTCAAGAATCGGAGAGAAAAAAAAAAATACTGACCATAAAAGTACAACTATAAACAGCCATGACAAAAAAATCATAACATGTTCTGAGGAGTGTTGCGGTACTCGCACATCACCCTGGAACAAATCAGGGAGAAAACTATTGATCATGGCCAGTTTTCACAGCAGAAACAGCACACAAGAGGTTTGTGCTCGTTGATCTCTGTGGCTGCTGCATGATCTGATATTGTTTGCTTCCTATGAGTTGCTTCCGGTGCTGGGGCTGCGATGGGATTAACCACAGTGTGCTGGCGGTGAATGAAGAGCCGGAATGAGCCAGGTGGGAACAATGCCACGGAAACGGCGGAGATCTCGTCCAACCTCATCTCTGTGACCCAAATGGTCGTAGGAGACATGAGGGACAACTCCATCGATCTTCTCCAGGAGAGGAGGATCAGTTATCAACAAAGAAAACTTTCTTTAAAAATAATTCAGAAGATTCAAGCATTTTCGACATGTGGAAACGGGTGCAGATGGACGTGGAAACGAAGGAGACCAGGGAAGGCAGGAAAGCCGTGTGTCTCCCGTGAGGTTTTGTCATCACCCTGTTCTTTGTACAGCGCTCTGAAGCAGCAGCTGGTCTGCCCATTTGTTTCTTGTCCCCCATGTTCATTTCTCTTTTTTACACAATTTTCCGTCATTAATCCGTCTTCCACTTCCCATGACCACTGTTGTCTATTTGTGATGTTTGTCCATACCCAGAACTGAACCGACCAGTAGTCTCAGCACTGCACCTCAGTGCTCCTTTTTGTTTTCTTCTTTTCCAAGTGCTAGTCTTGATCGCTCAGAATGATGTTCAGAATGCATCAGACTGCAAGACTGCACCAATTTCAGCCTTTTTTCCAAAATTGTTCATAGCAGCATGCTCACGCTCCTATCCTCGCCAGACTGGGTTTTCCCATGACGCATTTTTCCCCATTACACGGAGTTTCTTCCCTTTTCTCTGACCCTTTCAAGCTCGGCGAATGAGCAAATGTCCCCACCTTCCTCCTAAATAAAAATGGACAGTTGCCATTTTAAACAGCTACTTCTCCCAACTGGTCCCCCTACCTATTCTAATATACATATCCAAGATTTTCCCTTTCATGAAAACTATCAAGATTTTCACTTTCATAAAAAATATGATTTTCACTTTTATGAAAACTATCAATGTCATTCTACCAATGTAACTGGTTGTTCCAACAGAACTCTAGTACAGTGCCATATATATATATATATGATTTTAAAATGGAAAATTAAAAGCTACAAAATTGTTTCAAGCCAAATGCTCTCCTCAGGGTGTGCAATCTGGGCACGCCATCTGTGTTATTTAGTGTGGGGTGTGCGAGCTCTGCGCATGTGGCACGTGGCCATTTTAAAACCAGATATGCAAACCATTAACGGTCCTTCAAAAATGAAAAATATAAAAACTAAACAGAGCTAAGTAAATATATTTGGAAGCTTAAAGATAAGAAAATAGACCACAACATATGGAAAATTATAAAAAGAGCAACACCATACAACATATTTCTTAAAAAATGCAACTTAGTACTACAGAAAAGTGGCTGATATTATGTAAACCCCATCTAGCATCCCTGAACTCTAAAGTGGAAATGATAAGCAATTGCAGGCATAAATGGAAATCCTTGTCAATGCACCATCCCTTGGCACGTTCCCCCTGAACGCGCCCCAAAAAAGAAAAAACCTACAGACCACGTGCCACACGCGCAGAGCTCACACGCCCACACACCACACTATATAACACAGATGGCGTGCCCAGATTGTATACCCTGAGGAGAGCATTTGGCTCGAAACAATTTTGTAGGTTTTAATTTTCCATTTTAAAATCCTATTTTAAACTGGTATGTCGCTCCCTACTTGGTTGAGCACTTTTAACATTCTGAGTGGCTTTTTAACTCTAATTTTATATACATAATATATAATATATATATATATATAAAAAAGAACTGCAAAATCAAAGATTCGTAACTCTACCTTCTCCATTCAAAAGATAATCTAAGAACTGCAAAGTCAAAGATTCGTAACTCTACCTTCAAAAAGATCATCAACACCTGTCAAGCCTGTTTTTCCAAGGGAAAACCAGTACCATTAAAGACATTTTTTCTCACCATTTCAAGCAAAACAGATATAATACGTACATGCATAACAAAATAACTTTAAATGACTAGCGAACATAAGCAGCTACGCAAGGTTATCTTTTCCATCCATAAATTACAAATGAATAAATACTTTTCATCATGCACATGTTTATACTATATGTACCGTAAAGTTCGGACTATAAGCCGCGACGTTTTCCCCCAGCTTTAAACCCTGCGGCTTAAACAACGATGCGGCTTATTTGCGGATTTTTCCGATTTCAGAAGCATCACACCCACGTCTATTCTTAGCTTCTCTGTAACTCACCATATCGTGTTTACTGTTCATGAATTTTTATTATGCTTTTAACTACGATTTTCTGTGTAATCGTGTAATGGAATCAGTAACCCGTTCAGAAATACGGGAATCGACATAAGTAAATCCCATTACTGATATCTTTTTTCATCAGTTTGTCTTCTACAAAAACACGATCGCTTCGAACGGCGCAGTGTGTTGGCCGTTTCCGACCTGTTTAATCTTGACTAACACTAGCTGAATTACGAACAAAATAACTAAGCACTGGCAGGTATTAAGCGAAATAAAACAATCGAATCGTTTCATTAATGTTCTGGTTTGTTATTATATGCGTTATCTTACCAAGTGCGTCTTGCAATTCAAAAACGATTAGCGCATTCAACTCGGTCATTGTCAGACCTTGGCTTCGTTCCGCCATTGTTGAAATCGTGGACAGGGAGTGAAGGTTTGCATTTGATACCTTCCCTTTGATTGGCTTGCGCTTTCGAGTACTCGACCGATCGCTTAGCTTGATACACCAATGAATGCAGGAGAGAACTGCCTTTCTAGCGCATCGTTAATGCGTTGTTTTTTTCGTTATTTTTTTAAAGCAATGATGTTGGAAAGACAACACTTGTAAGAAGCCTCATAAAAACTTCGATTCTAATTGATTTAAAACACATCGTACTAAAAAAAAAAAAAAAAAAAGACTGAAGAAAAGCTGGAAACATGCTCTTGTATTCTGACCTATTTAAACGCCAATGAATGCAGTGAACACATTGTATGTGATGATTTTCGACACTATGTGAACTCAACGCTCGGCCAGCTGCCGCCTGCGGCACATCGGACTGTGTTGTATATATCTGCGGCTTATAAACCGGTGCGGCTTATTTGTGAAAAAAGTTCAGATTTTTAAAAAAATTTAGTGGGTGCGGCTTACATACAGGTGCGCTCAATAGACCGAACTTTACGGTATATCAATATGTCATGTAGCACGTTGACACTATAGCAACAAACATGATGGGCACCACAAAGAGCAGTCAGTCCTGCATACCACTGAATAATAAATACTCAAAGCACCTTACCAAGCCCATTACTTCTTTTGACTGGTACACTTTGTTTGATATACAAAAACGGATCCAAAAAAAAATTATGTACAAACAATTGCCATCTCTTGATCAACAGTTCACAATCGTGTGTTAACCAGCAGAAATTCCACAGTACATCCCCTTTCCTTTCTTCAACCTCACTGCACTGAAGTTGATGCAGTTCAACTCTTTCTATACTAAGAAGATGCCATCTCATCGCACCTGCCATGCACAACGCTTTGATACGAAGAATGCAATGTGAGCGCACCTCAGTTTTTAAAATTCATACGTCAATGGTCTTGTGCGATTCAACGTCGGTCAAACACTTGCTTTCAATCTTTTCAAGGTGTTAGTTTCATTTGTTGTACACATGTAGCCAAAATTTCACATCGGTATGTTATCACATTACTTTCTAATTTTTGTTGTCGTTGATAACCTATAAAATCTGCCAGTGCAAAGGGAAACAATCACCCATAATAGAATGAGTTGAAGATTAATTTTAGATCAGCCCCCATTACAGGTGGCTTCATTTTACATCTGGAAAAGAAGAAAAGAATGAGGATAGGAAAATGATGATGGGCTGAGGATCAGTACAATATCTTTGCATAAAGTGTGGGTATGGTATAAGTGTGTGTAGTGTGTGTGTGTGTGTGCACCCGCGCGTGTGTGCATGTGTGTGTTCAGCATAATAGGCAAAGTAGGTCTAGGAACTGTCATCAAATCAGACTAGTGGATTCTTTTTTTTGTAAACCCACTTTTCTCAGAGATTCAGTTTTTTTCCTCACAGATGCTATTATGTTTTTACGACAGGAATTATTTTCAAAATATTATAGACCTTAGAAACAGGGATTCATAAAAAAAAAAACAACAAAAATCATTGTTTCACAAATAGATTTTGAAGAAAGTCTACTTGTAAAAAGTAGAAAATTTGATATATTCTAAAAATTCGATATACAAGAAATAAAAAAAATTAATGTTTCATGAGAAAGTCAATTTCTAAAATTTTAAAAGTTGAAAAAATTGAAACTGTCATATTCTAGAAACTGCATGCAGAAAGTTTTGCTTCATGTTGTGAATGATAACCTAGTTAAAAACTCATTTGAAAAACCTAAGGAACTCACTACCTGGGTTTTGAACTTGTGTGTGTGTACAACTGCATTTCCATTTGCTTACTGGTGTGAGTTTTATATAGTAGACTTTCATGCAGTCTTCCGACTTGGACTTAACGAAAACAGCATTGTAAAATAACAAAAACTGTTGTCCGTTTCATACAACAGGCCAGATGTTACCCCCTTGTCAAATATTGAGCACTGTTGCACTCAACAGATGAAAAAATATCTGCAGGACATTTGAGTTGTAGCCCAGAAAGTATAACAATGAAGTACACCAGATGAAATCGCGAATATTTTTACCTGAATGATACTTTTTGCTATTGTTTCATGTGTTGAAAAAAGGTTTGGCACCTTCTGTGTTGCCGACATTTTTTTCAAGATACTTTGGCGATTCTGAGTTAGTCTTTCACAGACTGTCTGCTCTCTTTGTAAGTATTCTCAGCCTGCTTGCAGCCATGTCAGAGTTCAGGCCCCTGACAATTTTATACTGCCGCACAGCCAATGCCACCGTCTCTCACTTCTTGTCTTTTGCATCGTCCACCAGGTGAGTGCCAATGTCCTGAATTTTGAGGAAGATGGTTCCTTCCAACGTGCCGTCCACCAAGTAAGGGGAGTTGTCCTCCATGAGTTTCTCCACCTCCACAAACTTTTCCACGGACAGCGTGTGGCGTTCTTTGCTAAAGGTCATGTTCCAGCTGTGGGTGAAGGCCACGTACTTGAGGTCGTTCTGTTTCCCTAGCAACATCAGCGTGATCTCCACCTTCATGGGCAGCAAGTCTGGACGACGACGTATGACCTTGAGGGTCACGTCGCTGGTCTGCCGGCCCATGTAACTGCCGTATATGGTCAACGTGGTGAAGTACCCTCGGGGGAAAAAGTACACCGAGAACAAGGTCATGTCCTCCTGCCTCTCCCGGGACGAGGACACGAAGCGGTGACGAGCCTTGCAGTCCAGAGAGATGCGAGACTCGATTTTGGCGATGGTAGCATAGCCAGGAAGACTGAACTTGTGGGCCACACAGTACATGTCGCTGGTGTAGTTGCGGTAGGGTTCCGGGGGTTGGCGCAGTTTGTCGTCGTCGCCGCCGCTCACATGGTCATCTTCATCCATGGCCAGGGAGTGTTTGCGGTAGGCCAGGTTGAGCTTGCCGGTGAACAGATCCTTGTGATCGGTGCACAGCGAGGACTGCTCCACCCTCAGCAAGTACTTGGGGGGCATCATCATGAAACGAATGTGGGGCAACACCTCCCTGCACACACACACACCATCACCACGTGGTTGTATGGTCTTTCAAACACAACTGTACTATTTTGCAGCAGAACACGATGCATCAAACAATCAGAAGAGTGAAATGATGCTCTCTATGCACATGTGTCATTTTTCTGTTATTTGACATAACCATTTCAGGATGCTAGGGCCAATTTTACCTCCTGCATCCCATTCCCCCATGTCAAAGCAAGGCAATTTTTGGTCTGTACCTTTTGGGGCATCAGAACAGCAACGTTTTCAGCCATTGATACTTGCCATCATTACATCGTTTACGAGAGTAGTGGAGTCGAAAGCAAAAACCAAAAATCTCAATGAAAATTAGAATCGCTACAATCAGTCCATTGCGAACTAACATCACTCCATCACATCACTCAGTCAACCTTCTCCAGCACACTGCTCGCAATCACCAACACGACCACATCACCACAACACGACCACATCACCACACAACTAACATCAGCATGACTAACCACCACAATTCCCACCTGGCTGGAAAAAGCCCATAGTTTAAGCAGTATGGAAAAGTCGAAATACTAAAAGACATATAGATGCAGGAATTAGACCACAAAAAAAAAAAAGAGTCCTTTTCCATCTCCTCTTCACTGATAATGTACTGAATAAATTTAATCTTGTGTTCAGATACAACATAAATTGTTCTTTTTTTCCTAATAATTTTTCAATGGGCACACATAACGAAAAAAATTCTAATAACTGGCATTTAATCAACAACATCAAATTAAAAAAACTGGCACAAGTACAAGAAAAGCAACTGGACGCCTGGATGTACACTTGGGGGGGGGGGGGGGTTCTTTTTTCCCTGTTCCCGTGCCCTAGTCCTTACTGCCACCACCCAGACATCACGCTCCGTCACCTGAGGTTGTTCTCCAGGTGCTCCTTGTTGTAGTCGTGGAGCAGCCAGTGCTCCACACGGCTCCACAGCACCGCCTCACTCTCCACCACCATGTCCGAGGCCGCCAGGAATCCCAGCAGCTCCGGCAGCATCATGAACGGCCAATCAGAAGCCTGCATCACTGTGTCAAAGTTGGACAGGATGAAGCCCAGGCACCGATCCCGCAGGTCGCTCTGACCGGTCATCTGACAGGAAAGGAGCACTTAGTAAGTTGTTTTTCTTTCAAATACGGTACATCTTCCTCTCGTTCATACTGTTACAGTTTACCCGAGCAAAAGTAATACATAGATGGGCACAAACACAAAAAAGTAAAGACTTCACAGTTGCAACACTCTTTGCCTTCTCTCTTAAATCAGTGAGGAATCAGCAGATGCAAACATACTGAAGAACGCTTCACCAGGTTTCTTCAGTTCTGTCGGCTGTGTGTCATGGCTGGAGTGTCGGCAAACCCTTTACCTGTCATTCTGCAATGTTGTCAGTCAATCCATTTCATGTCTCCCCCCCCCCCCCCTCCTCCATCCCTCCATTTCTCCTCTCCCTCCTCAGAGAAAAAAAGTTATTTTTGATTTTCATCAGGAAATTACATTTTAGTTGTGTTTTATGTATTTATTCATGTTTTAGCTTTAATTTCAGGCCTAATTTTCCATTTTACATTCAACAAAAGCCTTTCATTTGCCTTTTGAAATGCATTTTTCTTTCAACTTCCTGGCCCCCCCAACAGGGGCACTGCCCCCAAACCTTGCTAGGGCTTTGGCAGCCTCTGCCTTTCAAGTTTTCACAAATCTACTGGTAGCACCCACATCTCAGGCTGAAAGACAATGCATGGGAGACCAATCTATCACGAACACTGAACAAAATACAAGTGATTCACATTTCTTAGGATTATCTTTGGTCTTTTCATTAAGCTAAGGTTGCTAGCTGATCAGTTTTGAAAGTGCTGTAATTTGGACAAAACTTGATAGTCTGCAGAGATCTCCGATTCATGAAATATCATTGAATTAAAAAAAAAAAAAAAAGCCAGGTCAGGAGCAAGCACACTGAAAATTGATAGAAAGTTGTCTTTTTCACACAGAGCACAATGAAGAAATGCGCTCTCACACACAAACACACATACTGTTTGCCCACAACACTGTACTATTTCAACATCACACAACAAGGAATCTCCCATACACAGCACCAGCAACCATAGTGCAGTGGTTAGAAATGTGAGGGAGAGATGACGTTGCTTACAGCCCAGCCGACTGCAAACGGCCATGTTTAGGCTGTCACCGTGTTGAAGTCAACTAAAGTCGTTAAAACCAAACAAACAAAAATTCATATACACAGCCCTTTAATATACAATTTCTAAAAAAACACACTGGAAATTTCAATAAAAAATCTTTCTCCTGTGAAATCTTAGATGAAAAATGTCGATCCTTTCACAGTTGCCAACTGCAACATGAAAAGTCCTGGATTCCAGCCCCATCAACGACATTAAATTTGTGGGATTTTAAAAAATATATATATATATTTTTTTTACTTTGCAACAGGCCTACCCAGAGCTGAGTGTCACACGAGCTCAAATGGGCAAACTGGAACCATGTGGACGAGTTTTGTCTCCAGGTGTGTCACTCAGACTTTAGCTCAGCATTGTATCTCTCAGGCCTGGGCGGCATTAGGGTTTATTTCATGAAAAGAAACCTAGGGCGCAAACCTGTCATCTAGTTCTAAAACAGCATGGAACTCTGTATAGCATCATCTTGATTACCGTCATCCTAATGGACAAAACAAAACAAACAAAAAGTATCAAATTCCATGGCTCTTCGTTCCATCTCTCATGCTGATCTCGGTTTCGATTTCCTCTCCATGCCCATGTCTGAGCCGAGTTCGTGTCATGTTCATGGGGACTGTCACAGACAGAGGTGTTCATTCAGGCTCACTCCATGACTAAACAATTAATGTCAACAGATGGGGACATACGACATGAGAACAACACAAAACAAAAAAATGGGGGGGGGGGGGGGGGAAGAGGGCAGGAGGAAAGAAAGCCATCCTTTTTTCTTTCTTTCCTTCTTTTTTTTTTTTTTTTTTGCGGTCCCATCTTCTGCATTACCTCAGTAGCAGTGCACATACGTCGTTTATTCTGACACCCTCTCCATAGCCAAAGCCACTGCCCGGCTCACCACAGCCCCGGCAACCGCAATCCACAGGGAGCTGTCAATGTCGAGACGTCAAGAGGCAACCCACAGGAGGAGACACTACACTGCTGCCGAGTCACTTCGGTGGTGTTCAGTGGTGCCTGTTCTGTTCCAGCATGTGCAGCCCTACCAACCCCCCTACTGATGACAATAATTGCTTAGTCACAGAGCTGGCGCGAGTGAGCTCTCCCACCGGAGGGCGCCAACATGTCCGTCCAACGACAGCCCCATGGACTCGCTGATACTGTTGTGACCCCTGCGGAATCAAACCAAGGCCACAGATGCGGAAAGGACATCGAAACTGAGATCACTGTGAGAGCAGGGCATGAAAGGTCACAGAATTCGAGACTTTCTTTTAATGCTGATCAATGAGAACGAGGATGAAGAAGATGACGCTAGGGATTTCCATTCTGGTCTGAGAGTGCAAGACAGGGCTGTCCTCAACGCTTACAGAAAGCCACGCATTTCATCCAGCATCATACCTGTGAGTACTGGTACCAGGTGAGGGCGCGATTGGTGTCAGGTGACTGCACGATGTGCTCCAACATGAAGGTCAGGCAGGACCGCCGCAGGCATCCCACTTCATACTTGTCGGCCAGCAACAACAGCGGTAACACCGTCATCGTCTTCAACACCACTTCTCCCGTGTACAGATAGCTGTGCATCATACAAACACACAAAATAACCACAGCTGAGCACCAAATAATGGTAACACCAAAATAATAAACATGGTGCAATCTCTCCTATGTTCTAATCCATGCCCGTAACCACTGCATAGAAAAAAAACAACATGCTGGTCTGTAAACAAATTACACAGCCTGTAACCATTTGTCACAAAAATATCATTAAAGCTAGCTATGTCCTTCTCCTGAAACATACCTATTTATTTTAATACCATGTGATTTTTCTTTTCCGTTAGTACACAGCCGTCCGGCCTGGATGAAAATCGCCCTTTAGTGTACAGCCCGCACGCACTGCTGTTGACCCACGCTGTGACCTTCAACACTGTGCAGCGAAAGAGCAGAGCGTGGGAACAGCACCCTGGCACTTGCAGACTGTGAGAAATGCATCATTCTTGTGCTGATATTTACTCTGGTGTTTGATGCTTTTTGTGCTACACATGTATAACATGTGCGAGTGTACTCCTTCATTGCACCGTTTTTTCCCCCGAAGATGGAGAATGGCTGCCTTAATCAATGGCGGGATAAAAAACGTCATACACACAAAACTCCACTCCTTTGTTGGGAAGATGGGATTAATACTTGCCTGTCCATGTAGGGAGTGTCTGCAGGAGTATCAGGCTGCGTACGCAGAAGAAGAAGAGAATTGTTCCGTTTTATACAACTTGTACTTTCTGTATTTGTGTTCATCGCTCAGTTTTATACAGTGGGAATTGTGCTCCTCATCAGTTGGCCAGTCAGTGGATAGCCCAGTGCAGCAGTGCTAGAGTGCCACATCGTAGCGTGGGAACCGTGGTGCCGAGACAGATCTTTTTGCCTGTGTTTTTTTACTTTCTGTCCGTCATACATCTACCAAGTGTTTTCTTTTAGCATTCTCCCTCTCTTTCTCCTCTCTCTCCATACATGAGAGCGAGTGTGTGCAAGTGAGTACCCAAGTGTGCCTTCATTGTAGAGTGAGCCGTAACACCAGTGATATTCTGTGTGTGTGTGTGTGTGTGTGTGTGTGTGTGTGTGTGTGTGTGTGTGTGTGTGTGTGCGTTGTCTATGCGTGTATATACCGGTGTTGTTGGTGCATGGGTTACTGACAATCGTGTGTGTGTGTGTGTGTGTGTGTGTGTGTGTGTGGTGTGTGTGTGTGTGTGTGTGTGCTTGTGCGTGCACACTCTATCTCTCTCATACTGATATTACGAAATGGTGTAACCCAGTCGTTGAGTAGGCTTACCATGAAAATGAAAGTGCGACAACAATTTGCACTGGCATGTGTCGATATATCTGACACCCGTTTCAAATGGATCATATTCAGTGATTCGAACGGAGGAAGTACAAGGTCCGGTAGGAAGTATTTCATTGTTTATAATGGTCATCTGCATGTGTGGCATGCTAAAATCTTGCTTTTCTAAAACCATGGTGTGGCTGTGATAGAATCAGTATCGGCATGCTTCACAAACACGTACAGCACACAGATAAACAAGCAAAACATGCCCAGGCCGTGGTAGGGAAACTGCCGCCGTTTTCCCTGTGAAACTGACCAGTGCCAACAGTGACCGTTGTTGGGGCCCTCTACCAGCTATCAGGTAAGTGTACGCGAATAAATCTCTGCCAGTTGTAAAGGAAAGATATGCATGTCCAATATGTTTGAGTTTGAGCATGATTGAAAGGGGTAGGCATGCTCTCCACTGCGTCAAATTTTCAGTTCACTTTGTGTGTGTTTGTCAGTCTGTTTCAATTGTTTTTTTGTCAGCAACTCTTTGTGCTGTGTATGAAAGAACACCCATTCATGTTTGGTATCGTTCTGTCAGTCAAAGACCCAAGGATCCAGTGACATCAATCGCACACAGTCCGCTGCTTTCTGGCACAAAGTGTTTATGAAGAAACACAGCACACACAGTCCGCTGCTTTCTGGCACAAAGTGTTTATGAAGAAACACAGCACACCACTTCCAACACGCTATCAGCCAGACGGTGAGTATCGCATTACGAGTAGGGAGGAAAGCTTGCAGAAGGTTAGCCCCAGGCAGGTGGCAGCTATGTGCTGCAGTGCATGTTCAGTCAAAACGCTGTCGCTGTCGCTTCTACGCTTTCCTCTCGCCTCTCCTCCCTGAACAGTAGGAGATCAGGGCCATTTCCCTTCTCTTCTAAGTAAGTAAGTATTACTCTGCGGACAAGTGTGAGTAATGATGCTAAAAAATCGGGCCAAGTTTTCAATGGTAGAATCTGCTACATGCGAGTCTGTTTAAACTAAATGTTACTATCTACTCTTACCTTACTAGTGCATGCATACACCCTGCCATATACCCTGCACAACTCATACCATGAAAATACTATGACAAACTTCCTATGAGCAACTCCATTCAACACAGAGTCCATTATACAAGTAGTTCCACATGCACATATATAAACATGCATGCACTAAAAAGTAAACTTACATATACCCACAAGCATGACTGAATGCATGCACACACTTGTGCTCATATACACATACTTGTAAACAAAGTACACAACTGTTCCACTTCCAGCCAAAAAACACCCCAACAACCTAAAAGTCCTTTTAGGTTGTTGGGGTGTTTTTTGGCTGGAAGTGGAACAGTTGTGTACTTTGTTTACAAGTATGTGTATATGAGCACAAGTGTGTGCATGCATTCAGAGTAAAACGCCACCAAGATAAATGTACCCTTTACAAAAACCACCGTCAAACTTTATCTGTTACAGAAAATTAAAAATACGCCGTGTTCATGGCAATGCATGACTCTACTCAAACATGATAAAACAACTGGCAGCAAATACCATGCAGAAAGCCACAGGATTCACCTACCCCAGAAAATGCTCGAACTCCGCCACGCACTCCTCCTCTTCGGTCAGACAGACCTCTGGTTGTCGGGCTTCCTTCCATCGGCTCTCGCTCAGCATCGCTCTGAACAAAGCCACCACAGCTGCTTCAGACAAAAACGTTTCCATCAGTGCTCTCACCCTGAACTCCCCATTTTCCCCTCTTCAAAAAAAATCACACAAAACACAAAACAAAGATATGAACAGCCAATGTGAAGCAGAGGTGTGAAAAAGTGATCGTTTCACTTTCAGAATTGTTCAAAATCAGTTAAGAGAAAACAAAAGTCATGACAAGCATATAGTCTGGATCAAGATCATTAACTGATCAACATGTTTATGGCATGTACAGGACAGGCACTTCTCCCTCTTTTCTACACCGTCCCTCTTCACTTCTTTCTTTCCCTTGAAATTTCGATCACCGGTGATGAATGGTTTTTCCTCCCGGAATTATGGCATTTAAAACATTTTTGTTATCTGAAGCAATATATCGCCTAGAGAAACCCAAAATAGACACATTCACCATAAAAATATTATTATTTAGAAACAATGCGCAGAATGTTGGGAGAAAAAAGAACATCCGCCATGCAAAAACCTCAAAAACTGTTAAGCAAAAAAGGGAGGACAGAAGAGAAAAAAAAAAGAGAAGAAAAAAGGAAAAACAGCATGGGCGCCCCCCCCCCCCCCCCCCCCCCCCCCCCCCCTCCTTTAACACCACACTTATTTTCTTCAAGACCGCTTTAATGAAGTAACACATCTACATCACATATCTGTGCATTCAAAGCACAGCACTATTCCTCAGACATGGATACTCCACAACTCAGGTGTCTGAAGTCCAGGACGACAAATTGTTAAATATACACACAAAGGTGCCAGCGGGACCTAGAGAAGTATGGTTCCACTGGGGTGCCTTCGGTCTGGAGTTCAGATCTGTTTGTTGTCTGTGGTAATGCAGAGGACAGGCTTATCTTCATGAAAACTGTCAGATGTTTTTCCCCTATTTGTTTTGCATGCTAACTGGACTTGATTCACTATTCTAGCATTAGTCTTACATCAACACACACACACACACACACACACAACACACAAACCCTTTTCCGACAACAGAGAATTTCCAGAACCAAAAGCATCACTATTTTCATTATTCATTATACTTCTGAAAGCTTTTATATTGTTTCACATCTGCTCGGAGACGGTTTACAACTCTTAAGCTACCATTCGACTAGTGGTTTCGCCAAGATCTAGCACCTGCAAATTATAAGGTGTGGGAAGGGGGGAATGCATTTCCTGGTGCATGTGCAAAAAGGATGTGACAGACTGGCTTAGTGTATGGCATACTTGCTAGTGTATGTGTACTCTTCTACAGATGAGGAAGAATACATGCACACTTAAGAATTTCATCTAACATATAATATTCATTTGTCTTTGTTTGCATTTGTTATGTGTGTGCATCTGTACGAGTGCTTTTTTCAGTTTATATTAATATATTATAATAATATAAGCAACTATCATCTGAACTGCTAATCTGCACAGATATATCTAAACGCATACTGCCCTCACAATTGTACGCGCAGGTGTTCGCATGCAAAAAAGCATCTTATAAATGAAAGCGTACCTGTGCAAATACTGACTGACACCAATTTATTGTCAGATAACTCAAGGTTGTACTGACAACCTGTGCAAATACATTCAAATTCACAAATATATGGACATGCACAGACATGCATGCATACATATCTGGTCCTGACATGAACAAGAGTGCGCGCTCACACACACACGCACACACACACACACACACACACACACACACACACATGCAGATGTAAACATGCACACAGGACTACAGTACTGGAGCAGGCAGAGTCAGCAAGGAACTCAAGGGCTGCTCAACAAGCGCTTCGGGCTGATGCTTTGTGGCCAGGCATCTGCCAAGTCTCAGGCGTGATTGGCTCCGTCCAACTCTTTCCGCACTGCTCCTCTCATTCAGCTGTTACCCCAGTCCACGGCGGCCTGATGGTTCAGCGCACACAGTGCAGCTTTTGAGACTGGCCCTCACAGTGACCACTCCCTCTTTCTGGTCAGTACTGAAAGCGAGAAACGTCACACACAGACTGGTCCTCACAGTGACCACTTCCCTCTTTCTGGTCAGTACTGAAAGCGAGAAACGTCACACACAGACTGGTCCTCACAGTGACCACTTCCCTCTTTTCTGGTCAGTACTGAAGGGGAGAAACGTCACATACAGACTGGCCCTCACAGTGACCACTTCCTCTTTCTGGTCAGTACTGAAGGGGAGAAACGTCAAACACTGCCTCACAGTCACTTCCATTCTGTAGTACTAGGGGCCCTCACAGACTGGCACATCACTTCCCTCTTTCTGGTCAGTACTGAAGGGGAGAAACATCACACACAGACTGGCCCTCACAGTGACCACTCCCCTCTTTCTGGTCAGTACTGAAGGGGAGAAACGTCACATACAGACTGGTCCTCACAATGACCACTTCCCTCTTTCTGGTCAGTACTGAAGGGGAGAAACGTCACACACAGACTGGTCCTCACAGTGACCACTCCCCTCTTTCTGGTCAGTACTGAAGGGGAGAAACGTCACATACAGACTGGTCCTCACAGTGACCACTTCCCTCTTTCTGGTCAGTACTGAAGGGGAGAAACCTCACACACAGTGGAGCTTTTGAGACTGACCCTCACAATGACCACTTCCCACTTTCTGGTTAGTACTGAAGGGGAGAAACGTCACATACAGACTGGCCCTCACAGTGACCACTCCCCTCTTCCTGGTCAGTACTGAAGGGGAGAAACATCACAGATACTAAGAACTTGTCTAAGCAGTCAACACAGACACAGCATTTAACTTGTCAGTAGTGAAATACCGACTTGCGACTGCTGACACTCAGTAACACGAAGCAAAACACAGCTGTTGTCCGTCACAGAAGATCTTCATCATAAACAAGAAATGGATGAACGGAACGACTCCTGAGACCCGCAGAGCTCTCTGTTGTTGAGCCTACCTTTAGAAAACAGAGAGTGAACAAAGCTGTTGGACCAGATCAGATCTGTAGAAGGCTTTTTACACAACTGTGCTGCTCAACTGTCTTATAAATGTTTTTAGTATGTTGTCCCCCTCTCTTTGGAAAAACTCGATCTTCTCTCCGGTACCCAAATAAAAAAATAAATTAAAAAATCCAAAAGAACTGAATGACTTTCGGCCCGTAGCATGGACCTCAAGAGTCATGAAATGTTTTGAGCGCGTTGTTTTGCACAGGTTACTAACCAAGACACAAAATGCACAGGACCCACTTCAAATTGCATACAAGCAAGACGGATCCACTGATGATGCAACAATCACCTTCTTCACAACGCATACACCCACTTAGACAAGCCACGTTCCTTTGTACGCATTCTATTTATTGATTTCACACTATTCAGCCTCATCTCATGGCTCTCAAACATCTTAAACTTGATGTCTGTCCTGAGCTTATTGAGTTATTCTCTGGATCATAGACTTCCTGGTCAAATGATCCCAGACTGTCTGCTTTCAGCGCTGTCTTTCTCACTCTCGCTTTACATCTACCGGTTCTCCTCAAGGTACAGTTCTTTCCCCTGTCCTCTTCACTCTTTATCCCAATGGCTGTTCTGCAACTAATTTACCCCTTTCATCAAATACTTAGATGATGCAGCCATTCAAGACCTCTCCAACTCGCACACAACATTCACTGAGCAAGCTGAACTGTTCACAACCTGGTGCAAAGAAAACTATCTTGACCTTAATGTTAAGAAGACTAAAGAGAGAACGTGGATTTCCGAAGAAACCCCAGTGCAATTCCTGATCTTTTCATTAATTTCAAAATGGAGTGACTGAAGGCGGCGAACGAAGCAAGATTAGGAATAGAGTTTTTAGAACTTACCGCCATGACAATGACAAACAAAGCACAAGACAAGACACGATGCATTTCAACCACTTGGGTCTTCATCAGGCGAAAAAATAAATCACATTTAACATGTGGGACAGTACAAACTACGAAAAACAAAAAAAGAGAATGAAAAATGACTCATCCGTTAATGTCCATGAAGGAGGAAATGACATGAGGCCAGGGGGATTATGGGAGAGGAAACAGAGGGGGGGGGGGGGGGGGGGGGGGGGGGGGGGGGGGGGGGGGGGGGGGTTGTCCAGGTAGGGGGGTGTGGTGTGGGATTATGATAGGTTGTGTGTCTAGTTTTATTAGGATGGTAGATATCTTTGTGATGGTTGATAGTGGTTGTGGATAGATTTGTCACGTGACAAAAACCTCAAAGACCTCCTCGTGCGATCCAGTTTTGAACAGACAACCACAGCTACACCACCAGGTACTCACCCCTGCTCCAAACCCAACTGCAAAATCTGCCCCCTCACCAAACCAGACACCATCTTACAGGGCCCCAAAAACTCCTCCTCAGTCAAACGCACATTCTCATGTCAGAGCCGCAACATTATATATGCCATCCACAGCCAGCTGTGTGGCAAGATCTACATAGGGGAAAACGTCACGCACACTTGAAACACGCATCGCTGAACACCTGGCTGATATTCCGCCACCACCGACCCAAACCCGTCCGCCCTACACTTCAATCCACACCCAACACAACATCGACCATGTCAAAGTTATGGCACTCTGGCAGTCACAGAGTGACAGCTTTGAACGCACAACTCAAGAATCCCATCTCATTTCCAAACTGGGCACACTACACCCCCACAGGCATCAATATCCAACAATAACCAAACACACATACCCACCTCTTCCACATCAGTTGGCAATATCCCCTACCAACACACACACACACACACACTTACATACACCACCACCACATCCCCTTCACTCACTTCATACAGTAGTTACAGCAACCCTCCATCTATCTAATCTTAATTTTGTTTTGATCCTTCCCCTTAAATCCCCCCCCCCCCCCCCCCCCCCCCCCCCACCCCCCCCCCCCCCCCCCCCCCCCCCCCCCCCCCCACACACACACCTTTCTTCTCTTTTTTTTTTTTTTTTTTTTTTTAATCTATCCACCATTACCACAACCATCACAAAGATATCATACCATCCTAATAAACTAGACACACAACCCTATCATATCACACACACACACACCTCCCTGACGCAAACCCCCCCCCCCTCTGTTTCCTCTCCCATAATCCCCCTGGCCTCATGTCTATTTCCGCCTTCATGGACATTAACGGATGAGTCTTTTTCATTCTCTTTTTTTGTTTTTCGTAGTTTGTACTGTCCCACATGTTAAATGTGATTTATTTTTTCGCCTGATGAAGACCCAAGTGGTTGAAATGCATCGTGTCTTGTCTTGAGCTTTGTTTGTCATTGTCATTGGCGGTAAGTTCTAAAAACTCTATTCCTAATCTCTTTTCATTAATTGTTGTAAAGTTGAGCGTGTGAATGAGTACAAGTACTTGGGAACAAATATTGACAGCAAGCTCACTTTTGATTGCAACGCGCAAGCAATAAACAAAAAAAAATGTCAGTCATGCCTAAAACGGTCTTCAAAAGCTCAGAATCTATCGGAGTGAACGGAAAGATAAAAAAAACAACTTTTATAGAAGTTTCATTGAGTCTGTTCTGATGTTTGGATTGATATGCTGGTATGCAGGTCGAATGTGAAGAACAGAAATGTATTGGAACGAGTGGTGAGAGCGTGTGTAAATGTGGTAGGTGAGCGTCAGAAGGAGACGAACGAACTTTATGCATGCCAAGTAGAGAGTAGGCGAGAGTGATTGTGAATGACAGGATGCATGTGCTGGCCAAATTACTTCGAGCTCTTACCATCAGGCAGGCTGTACCGCACCCCAAAGACCATCACTGAGAGAGCGAGGCTGTCAGTTGTGCCAAGAGCGATTGAACTAATGAATGGAGACATAGTTAAAAGACTAGGTGCATGGATGGATGCTGAATGTGTAGTGTGTGTGTATTATAAGTATGTGCATGAGTGGGTGTGTATGAATGATGGTGTATGTGATGGTGATGTATGTGTGCATGTGCCCTGTGTGTGTTGATGTGTCAATCTGAAAGCTAAACCCATCCTACATTGTATTTTTTTTAATTGCATACTTATTTCTATTACCCGATCATTATGCTTTTTATGTCAATGATTTTCTAATCTTATGAGTTGTGAGGTTGAGTACTGATGGTGGTGTGTGTGTGTGTATGTGTGTGTGTGTGTGTGTGTGTGGTGTGTGTGTGTGTGTGTGTGTCTATGTGTATGTGTATGTGTGTGTGTGTGTGTGTGTGTATATAAGAAGTCTTACCTGTGTGCGCAGATGTGTTAATATCACACTTTACTTATTCTTACACTGGTTTTTTACTACATACTTATTTCTATTACCCTATCATTTTGCTTTTTATATCATATGCTTTGTGTGTGTGTGTGTGTTGTGTGTGTGTGTGTGTGTGTGTGTGTGTAAGTGCATGCATTTGTGGAAATGTGTGTATGTGTCAATAAGAAATTTTACTTATTCCTGGATTGTGCTTTTTACTACATATTACCTTGTCATTATGCTTTTATGTTATACGTGTTCTTTGAGTCGATTGATGTGATATGATTTGATATGTGATATGGTGTGTGCGTGCATGCGTGTGTGCATGCATTTGTGTATGAATGTGTGCACAATTGACTATCATGCGTGTGTGTGTGTGTGTGTGTGTGTGTGGGGGGGGGGGGGGGGGGGGGGGGGGATAGGTGAAATTTCTTGTATTTATGCGTTATATACCTATCATAATCAGTGTAATCATTATCATATGCATTATTATATTTATGCTCTACAGTACTGTGTCAATACTGTTATTGTCTTAAATATATAAAGACTTTTAGTTTTACTGCTGATCATACAACAAATTTCTCTTTTATGCGATAATAAAGTATACTGAACTGAATTGAAAAGTTTATACTGGTTTCTGATTAAAATGAAAAATGTTTTATCTCCGAGTAGAGATTTAGATTTCTGCCAGCACTAATCCCCCCCCCCCCTCCTTCTCTCCCCCCCCCCCCCCCCCCCCTTCCTCCCCCAAAGTTTACTGATGCCATGAAGATCAATCTATTGTTCCTTTCTCGAGTTGCTGAAAACAGTGAAGCTACTCCGTCGTCATCACTCTCAGATCACATGATTCGACACAAACAATTCTTTTAAACTAAAAGTGATACTCTAAATCGCTGCTTGGGATGGAAATAACTGCGTTAAGCCTGAAAATCAAAATTTTACAGGAGACGAAAAAAAACGGATTATTTATCCCCACAAGATATACTCCGAGCTGAACTATGGTACAAGTATTTAGATTACAGCATGTATATTTTTAGGATAATGTGATTGGGACTTGGCTATGGTATGCCCTTGGCCCGCTCTGACAGTATACCCCAAAATCTCAAAAAAGCAAAAAAATCGAGTTACGGCAGTTGTATTTCCGGGCAGCGAAATGATTGTCATGAAGATATGTTCATGATATTTGATCTCCAAAGAGTGAAAATGTGTTCAAACACTGCTTAGTGCACTACTACAGATCTCATTCTTCTCTCTATTTACTTTAAATGAGAAGGCAGAAGGGAACTAACAACGTGAACATCAAGACAGATATATATGACAAGCAAACACACACACACAACTACAGTTGTCTCTTCACTTCTTAACTTAAAAAAAAAAGGATACAGATAGAAGAGAACCATGTAAAGCAGAAGGATGGGTGTGGCTTCAAACTAAGCGTGTTGTGCAAACCGTCACGATTTCCGGCATTGTTGAAAAAGCCCTTGCTGGCTTTCCTCATGACCAGTCATTTATACTATAACATTTTTTTAATATTACAGACTTTTTTGCAGTCCGAGATACAATCAGTTTGCCTGAATTCAAACAGCTTGTAAACATTTTTGATACATTATACCAGACGCCTTTTACGGTTACAGTAGTTATGCTCTTTATTGTCTTCTCCTCATCCAAGTGGAACTGACACAGCGATAAACTGAGAGACTGGCAGTGGATCAAATTACGTGCGAACATCTGACTTAAAACAAGATTAATGTTGAATAAATGAAAACATCACTCACTCAAAGACGCCGCTGGCAGTGATCAGAATGAATCTGTGGGCATGGTAGCGTCGGTTGCCCACCCTCAACACAATGTCACTCAGACGCTCCTGCAGGAAAAGGTCTCTGTAGCGCTGAACTAGCTCTTCTGTATCCTGCACTTTGCGAGTCGTCTTCCCGTCTACTTCACCAGTCTCCACCCTACGCACCTTGCTTTCTGTTGCCATGATGGTGTGGAGTCTATGTTTCACTCGGCTGAACACATTTCCTGTAAATGTGGGGAAAAAAACCCATGATTTTCTCATGCCTGAGCTACAGAACACACTTTACTATATCTGAAAAAAAATGCCGACAAGATGATTAATTCATTAAGCCATGCATTCTTTTATGTAATCAGTGAGTGACATTGGACAGTGCCTCACTTTAAGACTTCCTTTCACGTTGCACAGATCTCAGTAACCAAAAATGTAGCTCTGACATAAATGTTAAAACTGACAACAAAAAAAAGAAAGAAAAAAACAAAACAAAACACCACCACCAACAAAAACCCTGCTCATTACAAAGCAGTGAGCACTCTCTGAGACACAAACATACATTTGGAAGTCTTTTCAACACGCTCAAACTGAAGCTTACAGTTTTGACTTATTTTGAGGCATCCACACTTACCCATCTGCCAAAGGGGAGAATCACTTCACCCATTCCAGGCAAACATAAATGACAACACAGGTGCCTGGCGTGCATGTCTTGACAAATTTCACCAACACAGGGTTACTTTCAGTTTCACATCCGCAAGATGAATAACACCAGTTGCTGTTTTACCACTTGGGTACAACCTTACAAGTACAACGTGAGCCCCACCGGCCCATTTCTGGATTCAGTGACAAGTTCACACTTTTGGGTATTTCTACGTTACTAGAATAACACATATTTTACACAAGGCAACGTAACTACAACAATAACTAGACAAACTGAAGGCGTCTTTTTAAACACGATGTTGGCAATGACTCGCTAACAATGTGAGCATTCCAGTGTTTACCAAATCTACCGGTATCACTATCGCCGAAGAACTGATGGCAGATGAGTGAAGGAACGAGGCCGACCTCGCATTTTCGTGTCTAGCGGTTAATTCACGTAGCATAACCGTCTTCTATTCAGTACGACTCAACTGCCTATTGTCAGTCATAACCAGGTCTGCCCAGCATATTCGCAGGTGAATCTCTTCTCCTACTTCAAGCTAAACAACTGACGGAGGTGGTGTGTTCTCTGAGAAGTTTCCGGTAGGCCTAGTCACAGTGAATGTCAAGGTCTTTGTTCCCCAAAACAGCCGGCGTGGCCAGTAGACTTCAATAATATGTTGCTATTCGTGCCACACCGACTTTTTCTCCCACACGGCTGACCCGACCTGACCTGACCGCGTTTCGCTCGAAAGGCAGCGCTCTGCGCAACAGCGCGTGACGCCGACAGCTCACCGAGTCCGCCATGGTGCTAGCTTTGGTTTCTGTCGGTAATAATGAAGACAATGCATACCTGTGGCGTTCTACACAACAATGCTCCTGACGCTGACAATTAAACACGCCTATCCACATCAGTCTTACCTGATGTTTATATTTTGCTCACTGTGAATGACGCTTTTGTTTGCGCATGCGTAAGATTGCAACAGGAAATAATAAAGGGGCGTGCAGCCCACGCCACTTGATGAATCATACCAGGGAGAATTTTAAAATGATTATACACATCGTGTAGAGCTAACTCAACAGGAATTTTCACACTGTCAAAACAGTTTAGGAGAGTGTTGGTACTAGGCTTTCGAAATGCACAAGCACCTCATCAGTAAAGTGTGTTCGTTTATATACTTCTTGATGTAATGCCTACAATCATCCGGTTGATTATTTTGGCATACTAAAAACTGGGTCTGCGCAGCGGGAGGGGAGGATTGGAGGGTGGGTAGGGGAGGGGGGGCTAATGGAGGGGGAGGGTGGAGGGGGATCAGTGAGCTCTTGACACAAAAGTGTCAAGAGTGGTGGCTCCAGCCACCTCGTCCGGCAGATTGTTCCAGTCCCTGATGGTGTTGGGGAGGAAGTGTGACAACTCGTCTCGCGGTGACGATAGTCGGTGCGGCACTGCAGCTGGCGGAGTTGGTGTTTGTTACCCCTACGCTGTCCGACAGGGGCAGGTTGGTCATGGCTTTGGCGGTCATCGAGTACTTTATACAGCATGGCCAGTCTGCTGGATCTTTGACGCTGTGGAGTGAAAGTTGTTGTGGAAGGGTCGTCATCCATTGTAAACCAGTTTTGTACGGTGTACCACAGGGAACTGTTCTGGGGCCCTTGTTTTTCTTAATTTATATAAATGACATAGTAGAAATCTCTCACTGGAATACTATAGGCTTTTTGCAGATGACAGTTTAGTATATACAACAATCAGAAGCAAGAATGATACCGCATTCTACAAGAGATCTAAACGCTTTACAGAGTGGGAAAGAATTGGAAAATGGAATTTCATCCTCAAAAGTGCCAAGTGTTGCGTATATGTAACAAACGCTCATAATTAGATCAGATTATCTGCTTGGCTTAAGGCTGTGTCAGGTAATTGACATAGGCTAGAACACCAAGGCTACATCAAAATGTTGTTATGCTCTGCATAGTTATGCGGGGATGTCTTCAGTTGTGACAAAGCTCCTAGCATAACATTATCAGTCTCTAAAATCCCCGAAGTCGGCGTGTGGCTGCCCATGTGGCGGGGTAATCAAAACGGTCACACACGTAATGTTCTCATCCCAGCTGATGCTTTGTACCATAGTGTTCAGTACTTCGGCTGTTTGGATGATCCCTGAGTCTTTAGCCAGGGTACGACAACAACAACAGATCAGATTATTCTATCCATAATACTATTCTTAAAGAAACTAATGCTGCAAAATATTTAGGCGTGATTATAGATAGTCGTCTCAAATGGAAAGAACATTACAATTTAGTATGTAAGAAAGCAAATAACATCTTAGCTTTCTTACACAGGAATATCAATGACTGCCCCCAAAAGGTTAAAGACGACTGCTACAAAACACTGGTTAGACCAGTACTGGAATATGGTTGCTCAGTTTGGGATCCTTACCATCTAAAGGACATTGATAACCTTGAAAAGATTCAGAAGAGAGCAGCACGGTTCGTAACAGGGAACCACATCAGAGAAAAGGGGAATACTAGGAAGAACATGAGGAAATTAGAATGGAAACCCTTAGAAGAGAGAAGAGCTTTTATTAAACTTAACACCTTTTTCAAAGGCAGAGCTAAAGTAATTGATATTCCAATGGAACAACTAGTATTGAATAAAAGTAGCACCAGGAGTGGCGGTCAATGTTATACCATACCTGCATCAAATATTGACAGCCACTTACATTCTTTTTATCCCAGTTCTGTACGGCTGTGGAACTCACTGCCGGGTGCCATCAAGATTGCCACAAATGCAATCTCATTCAAAAAACAAATTGATTCGACAGTTTTGAGATTTGCATATTGACGATTTTCTATTTTTACTTCCCTGATATTTTACTATTACCTGGGCCTGAATTTGGCCATTGCTTTTATCTTCTTGAATATCGAGTGCGACCCCTTGTTGCTAAATTTGCTCCAGGGGCCAACAGTCTGAGTCGCACTGTTTTATGTTATTTTATTTTACTTTTTAACATGCGCGCTGGTGACCTACTCGTTTTTGAGTGAACCAGTATTTTAGGAAGAAGAAGAGGGCCACTGGAGTCGGTCGAGCATGGCGGTGACACTCGATCTGTTGTGGTATCTACTAACCACAAAGCGGGCTACTCGTCGCAGAACCGCTTCCAGCTGTTTTACGTGTGTGTCAGAAGAGGGGTCCCAAACTGTGCAGGCGTACTCTAAAATGGGGCGGACATAGCTTTTGTATGCTGTCTCTTTCAGGTTGGTGGCGCTGATCCTCAAGTTGCACCGTAAGAAGCCTAAGGTCTTATTGGCTTTGGCACAGATGATGTCATTGTGCTTGTCCCATGACAGGTTGTTTTGAATGGTCATCCCGAGGTATTTGGCCGACGTCACTGTCTGGAGTGTCTGCCATGCAGTTGGTACTTGCTGGTGAAGGGCTGTCTCTTATGGGTCACTGGGAGGGTGGTACACTTGTCTGGATGGAATGACATTCCCAGCTTCTCTCCAAAGCTCTAGCCGATGCAGATCTTTGCAGTCGGTTGGTGTCGTGGTCTGATGTCCTGACCCTGTACACAGCGGTGTCGTCGGTGGAGAGTCTGGTCCGCACAGTGAGTTGCTCTGGGAGGTCGTGGATGTATACTAAAAACAACGACGGTCCGAGGATTGATTATTCTGACACTTTTGTGTGTATGACCATTTCTTATTCCGCCATTAAGGCAGCCATACTCCAACTTCGGGGAAGGTGCATGCTATGTGTAACGTATCATCCATACCAACGGCCAAACTGGCCTTCTCTTCCGAAAGTTGATGGGATTTGACGTGTGTGCAAGGTCTTGTGCGTGCGTTCACACACGGAACCTCGGTTTATAGTCTCATTCAAAGGACTATATGGGGAATAGAGTCAGAACCAATGTTAACTCCCAGGGAAAAAATCACCCTGTACCGAAACGGCCCGGCGGAGATGCGAACCCGCAACCCCAAGATTACAAGTCCGGCGCTCTACCAACTGAGCTATTCCGGCGAACTCTACCTTACCGGGTCAGTCAAGACACAGGCTTGGGGGTTTCGTCAAGATTCTTCGCAAGCCCATCAACAGCACGGGGTAGCGGCGAGTCTGTCGCTATCACTTTGTCAGTGTCAGTCCCCAGGCCTAGCAATAGTACTGTTTAAACCGTCGTAAACCGTCTACGGCTGTCCTGTCGCAGTGCTAGGGCAAAACTGTCTCCTAAGAAGTGGAGGCCCTAGCACTGGTCTGCCACTTGTGTCACTGTCAGCACTACGTAGATCCTGAACTAACTTAATAAGTTAGACGGTCCGACCTCTTGGAGCCCATGTGTCGCACTGCCGGAGTTCGTCTGCTCATTTACCTGACGAGGTGCACTTCTGCCTAGCTCGCCTCTATGCACAGAATCCGTACATCAAAACACAAGACAATGAGACGATGGTGCATTACAGTTCATCAACTGCAAGTCTTACAATGGAGGTAGAAGCTGTGACACAAGCACTCAAACTGGCTCGCCTCTACAGACTAGCTTAGAACTCAACAAGTCATGCAGGCAAGTACTGCATACATTGGCCCACATATACATGGGCCAGTTCCCACCAAACATGCACACACACACGTGTATATTCTGATTCACGAACTCACAATGTTAGGTACTCAGGTCTTTCTACGAGGTTGGAGTATGGCTGCAGGATAAAAACCGGTCATACACACAAAACTCCACTCCCTTTGTTGGGTAGATGGGATTAATACTTGCCTGTCTATATAGGGAGTGTCCACCATGAGTATCAGCTTGCGTATGCAGAAGAAGAAGTACTCAAGGTCTGACCAGCACCTTGGGCTGATGTGCAGGTCAGACGTTTTCCAAGTCATAGCCAAATTTCTTAAATTCTCTCACTTAGTCATTAATTCATTTATCCATCAACTTTAAATCATCCGTGGTGTGGGTCTGAAACTAAGAAGTGGTGTAGATTATTAGTGTGATGGTGTGGAGGGGTAAGTGGTGTGCAGGTGAAGGGAGGCAGATGGTGATATGCGCAGGAACCAGGGACACAGCCAGTCAAGAAGACACAGAGACGAAGTGGAGTTTCTCTCTTCTTTATTTCTCTCCATGGCAAGGAGCTCGAACCAGGAACACTGCCTGGGAACTCTCCCTCTTCAGCACTCACCGCACTGAGCGCGCTCTCTGCACCTCACGTCAGTCGCTCACTCTCGGGACACTAGGGGAACACTGATCGCACTCGCGAAATAGTTGAGTTTTACGTCCTCATAGCGAAAGCTTTTAGGGACATGTCTTTCATTCACGGTATGTCTTTGTGAAATCGAGAATTATTCACGGTTTGTTTGTCGAACAATTAAAAATGGCGCCAAGATTAATTTGGTCGAAATACAGTTTTAGGGAAAATATGGGCTTCTCAGTCCAACACGATTGTAATGAATAGAATACATTAATTTTTGTGACTTCAGCGATGTATCACACAACTAGGTAGGTTCTGAGGTATTCATGATTTAAAGAATTTACACAATAAATGAGAGTCAACCAAGGGAGGTAAGGGGAAGATAACTTGTGAACAAACTACTCGCTTACGACGGGTGACCAAGAAATATACTCTGTTAGCACCCGGCTACAATAGAATAGTCCGCTCGCAGTGACACCAACATGATGAAACTGAATTGCCTCAGAACAGTGCACCACTGCTTGTCACCATCACCATTTGCTCACTAGGCTCTCCCCACAGTCAATCCAGTACCGTCTCCCACCCAGTCTCGCCAGAAACCTTGTTATCGACATAGACAGGGACCGGATCCCAGACTGTCTACACCCTTCACAGTGAAACATACTTGCTGGTCTGACCAGCATACATACTCTTTTTTTGGTCTCCATCTTCTTCGCTTCAGCATTCATTATTCTGATGCTTTTTATATGGGGTGGAAGGGCGTGAGGGGGGAGGGGTGGGGGAAGAGATGAGTTGGACTAGTTTAAAGAAGAGAATATCAAGAAGTGAATGAACCATTGTAGTGCATAAGCACAAACCGAGTCAGGAAAGCCAGGAACTCCCATTCTCTTTCTGTGTGTGTGTGTGCGAGTGTGTGTGTGTGTGTGTGTGTGTGGAGTCATGCCTCTTTTTTTTATCCCCATTGATGATCTGCGAAGATCCCTTTCTTCCATTAAGAAAGGGTTGAAAACCGTAGTCGCACCTTCTCGCCACGTTATGTGGGCGTTTCCTCAGGGGGACATGGGGCAGATTGTTTTCACTAACGCGGCACGGGAGTGGAATACTGGCGCTATATTAAAACTAGATCTCGGCCTCTCCAATCAAGGAAAGCCGCAGGCTAGACCAGTCCAGATGGAGGAGTAAGGCCCCACCGAGAAAGGAAGGAACTCTGTGCAGGCCCACCGGCGCGTGGACACGACCTGACACTGCTCCAAGCCTTACCCCAGCCATGGGATAAATGGCAAGAGCCGAAGTCGGATGTGCTGGTCCTGACTTGTCAGGGGCGTAACGGCAGCACAACGCATCCCCGCTCACATGACAGACAACCTTGGAGAATCTAGATATGGTGCTCGACCGTCGAGGACCCGCCAGGGTGGAAGAGTGCCGGGCCCTGTGCCTCAAAGGGGCCCAACCAAAGCTATGGTACAGTGGAACACTTCCTACAAGACTGTCCAACTCACCATGACCTGAGAGCAGAGACCTGGCCTGCTGACCAACCGATGAGGGAAGAAACTCTACGGATCTCTGGAGGACCTCCGCCGGACGGCAGCCTTCATCAGTGCATCTGGGGTTCCTGTCTGAGCGAACGAAGAAAAAGAAGAAGAATCCCCATTGATGTCAGTCCAGTACCAATATGCGATAGTTATGACATTTTAAACTGGGGTGAGTTAGTGCTAGACTGGTGCTCCAGAAGTAAGAGAGAAAAAAAATGGAGAGGAGAGAGAGAGGGATAATGTATAGGTTTTTGCAGCAATAAACAAATCTGAAATTTTAGTTTGTCCAACTAATCCGATTGTGTGTTAAACTTACTTTCAGCATTCATTATCTGTTCATACTGCCCAATCCTCTCCATTTAACTCACCTACCAATTATGTGAACACACACCAGGCAGGACACCTCATGTCCTGGAGAGAAACAAAAACCATCCTGAGAAACGGCTTCAGAAGAGCGTGGCGCCAACACCTGGACATTGAGACTGAAGAGGACAGCATCCACCAACTCGACAAAGCGGCTCAAGTGACCATCTTCAGGCTGCCAACAGGACACTGCCAGCTCCTCTCCCATCTCTCAAACTCTGACCAGTGCCCATGTGGCACAGGCTCCCAAACTCCCACCCACATCTTTCAGCCCTGTCCCTCTCCCTTTGAAAGCTTGTGACGCCAGACGTGGCCCAGTCCAGTTGAAGTCCAGGAAAAGCTCTGGGGACTGGCGGGCTCACTGTGGCGGACTGTAGACTTCGCCTTACTAATTGAATTGGGATCTGGCATGGCAGGGAACACAAGAAAGAAAGAAAAAGAAAGTTTTTACACATACACACACCGTGACACCCACATACAGATGCACATACATATGTGCATGCACACACACACACGGACACAAACTAAATACATTCCGGCAGCAAGGTGTGCTCCCATGGTCACCTATTCAATTCCACCGACACGCCCCAGATAAGCATTCAGGAGACTGGTGAGTTGATTTTAACGTGGTGACAGCCCTGATGTGGCCCTTTGCGGTCGGCTGGGCTATAAGCAACATTATCTTATCTTATCTAAGCATTCTGGAGTGTAAATGTATCCTGTTCCGACGTAACAATCAGCTGGGCCAGATGCAATGCTTCATCTACTCCGGCATTGTCACCAATGGCTCTAGATGCTCCATCTGCTGAAGCAGAAGCAATGAAAGTGCAGACATAAACCTTGGAGTCACACACACTCACAAGCACGCACGCATGCATTGTACACGCACTTTTCTCCCTCTGTCTCTCTTTACAGACATGTACATGTGCGAGTGCGTACGCACACACACACACATACATACAGCGGACATGGGGGATGGTGGGAGGGAATGAGGGAGGGGAGGAGGTGCGAGCGTGTATTTCATTTGATAAACATTATATATGCAGTAAACATCAGAATGAAAGAGTTGGTGCATCACACATTTACTACAAGAATAAACCAGACGTGTTGTACCAAATGCTCAAAACATTAAGATGAGCAAGAGAATGTTGTTAAAAAACACATACAATGCTTGGTGAAAGCGAGCGTTTCTGAAAAAAAAAAAAATGACAGTGGGAAAAAAATAGGAGTATGGAGACCCCACTGTTCAACAATAACGAAAAAAGAAAAAAAAAAGCAAATAAAAAAAAAGTGGAAGACAATGGAGATTGGAGGACACCGAAAAAAACCAACAAAAATACAAACCTACCTTGGAGTTGTGCGCGATGCGTCTACATTTCTGGACGACTCGCCACAGACGTTCTCACCATCGTGCCTCATGTCAACAGGGACTCCACCAACCCTTTGGCATACTTTTCTTTTGTGTGTGTGTGTGTGTGTGTGTGTGTGTGTGTAGACCTTTGTTCTGAATGTCCTTCCTTTCAAAGCACATTTACTGATGGCTCCAAATCTGAAGAGAGGATAATTGCCTCTGCTGTGCACTGCGCAAAAGCTCTGACCCAAGATTTTATGGAAAAAAGATTTTTAACGAAAATTTCCAGTGTGTTTTTAGAAGGTATATTTCAAAGGGTTGTGAGAATTATTTCTTTATTTTTAATGACTTGTGAGTTGACTTGAACGCGGTGACAGTCCCGATATAACCCTTTGCGGTCAGCTGGGCTATAAGCACATTCTCACAACAGCTCTCTCATAAAATGTTCTATCAAACACTTTCCCTCAAGCAGCTCCATCTGAACTGCTGGGTCCACAGCGTTGGTCCTGGCACTGTAAACTGGTCTCTAACTCAAAACAAAGCCTTTCTCATTCTCCCGACTCTTTTCTGCTTTAGAGGCCATCGTTGTCCCAAGTCTCACCCTCAGCTTGCTTGAAGCATTCTCAGCTGCTGAACTGGTTTGAACTGCACACCTCTCTGAAATCTGATGGTAACACTACAGTTTTTGCTTGGCCGGTGGTTCCTGGTCATGTATGTCGTGGACGTTTGAGGCAATGAAGTGGCTGATCAACTTGCCGAGTATGTCACAAAGAGTTGAACAAATTCTCCATTCCTCGCACTGTTCTGAAAACCAATGCTGAGACTTCAGTGTGTTGAAGACGTCTGGCATGAGGAATGGACCTCGCAGACGGATAACAAACTCTTCCAGATCTGTCCAAACCTTAAAGGAATTTTACCGCGTGCCATTAGCGACCATATAAGAAGGAACAATCCAGTGCTGTTTGCACACAAGCCGGTCCTTTTATACCCATTCGTATCTTTTAAAAGGCAGAGAAGCTCTTTGGTACATTCCACTGTGTACTGCTCATGATAAAACATTTTTTTTTTTTTTTTTTTACAAAGCTGGGACTTAAATGATGTTAGACATCAACACTTTAAAAGATTTCATGAAAATCGTATTCAGAGATGTCCCATCTGAAGTGATTTTTTTAGTTTCTGAAAAAAAGATTAAAAAAAAAAAAATCATATTTTAATTGTTACATAAAAAATGTTAATGAAATTCCAACATGTTTTTAGAAAAATGTGTTTTGATGAGGTGTGTGTGTTTGTGAATCTATTTTGAGAGTTGATTTCAGAGGTGCGTGTGTACGAGTGTGTGTGTGTGTGAATCCATTTTGAGGTGCGATTCTACTTAAGCGACACAGTAAATTGACATCCATCAAAGCAAGTCAGATAAAACGTCCTATTAAAGCAAAATCCCACTACAGTGAAAAAAAACCTGTGCGTGTGTGTGATTTTGCTTTAAGAGGACAGAGTTTTAACGGACTTGCTTCGATGTATGTTGTTTTACCATGTTGCTTAAGTAGGGTCTCCCTAGGATCTTGACCCGGTCGGTGTGCATATGAAAAAAAGTCATGTTAGGGACTAGAGGCGAATCAATATCAGTGAAAAAACAAATGAATCTGACCTGTTATGGAGCACAGTTTGGTACAGATCAATGTGTCATAGCATACTAATTAACAACCCTACCACTAGAAATTCAGACTTTTACAATCTCCCTCATTACTGTGTGTGTAACAAGCACCACATCCCTCATGTTTACAGTAGGAAGATTTTAACGAAATTCCCAGTGTGATTTTAGCATGTATGTTCAACAATGTGTGTGTGTGTGGTGTGTGTGTGTGTGTGTGTGTGTGTGTGTGTGTGTGTGTGCGTGTGTGTGTATGTGCGTGCATGCGTGCGTGTGTGCGTGTATGTGTGTACTTGCTTTACTGGACTTTGCTCACCTGATATCACTGAAGTGGACCTGAAGGAGATCCACAGCCTGCCTTTGCTCTGCATGAAGAAGCCAATGTCCTCTCCTTCTACAGAACCCACACCAACTCATTGCTATGGATACAGAGGAATGGAGGAGTTGGGGAGGGTGGTGGTTGGGAGGGAAGGGGAGGGTGGGAGGTTGGAGGTGAAGAGACATGAAAGGAGTTAGCATATGTCATGAACATATCTTTGAGTTACAATGGTAGGTACAGTGAAGGAGGGGAGTATAATCTGGTCTTTTTACTTCCAGCTGTCTGATGCAGTCGCCAGATGGACAGCCTTCTTTTTATCGGTGGAGAAAAGAGAACACAGCTCCACCATCCCCAAAACCTTAAGCACAATTTCTAAAAGAGAGGCTTTATTAGGTTTCATCTATTTCGGTAAAGTTGGGGTTCCGTTTATGGCTGCGCATTCAGAAGGGTTTTGTCTTTTTTTCCCCTCCTTTTTATGGAGATTATATGCATGGAACTTAAACATCAGTACGCAATAGAGGTCAACCAGACACTTGTGGTCATCATGATCAGTGAAAGTCCATCAGATTCATATCTGTGGGTCATTCCACTGTCATGTACCACATTTCATAGTTAATACTTATGACAAAAACATGAGCAACTTTTTAAAAAATCTTTCCAAAAGACGTTCAATGTACATAAACTCTGTGGCAAAACACCCGAGGCCTCTCTCTCTCCTCAGTGTCCACTGGCTGGATAGACAAAAGAAAGCACATGCACACACATACTCTCTCTCTCACACACACACACTTACTCACAAAAAAGAGTGTGGAAGCAGAAGACTGACAAGGAAGTATTCTCATTAACAATTATCAATAGAAAGAGACGGAAAATAGAGAGGGAATCACAGACACATGTACTGATCGTTCATTTTATTCAAACTTCTTGCAACATTTTTTCCTCCTTTGACTGCCGAACTTCGTATCAGCTGGACTCCCAAACAAAGCAGTCACATGTTCACACACATCCTCTCAACAACAACCCCAGGAACGCCAACATCTACACACACAAAAAACACAACAAAAAAAACAAACCCCCAAAACAAGGAATAGATGCCATGAGGAAAAAAAGAAAGAATATCAGTTTAAACATGACAACACGGCATCAGCATCTAACGTGTCTCCAGATTTATTGTTCACCTGTAGGTAGGGGGTGGGGGATAAAGTCCACAACCCCCCCCAAAAAAAAACAACAACAACAACAACAAACAAACAAACAACTAAAACCTTTAATTGGTGTACAAAAAGGGGCAAATAATTGTCTTGCAACAATTTTCCTCAACAATTCTATTTCCAACAGCTGTCGCAGCTAAAAATCTTGCCAGATGTTCCACAGATGTACTTTTGTTTTTTTCATCTGATCTTTCCTGATGAACAAGAGCAATCTTGAAGATCTCTCTCCCTCCCCTCTGTTATGAAAATGTTTTACAGTGGAAACTCCATATACAAAATGAATAATCTGTTTAAAAAAAGAGAGTTGGCTCCCTTCCTAAGAGACATTTACCACAAGCATTCCTATTTCACATTTCTATCTACTTAGCAAAACCAAATACAGTCGCATGTAGTTTCGGTCTCTCACTATATTCACTCCATTACTCCACACAGACATTCACCAAAAGCATAATACTACAATATCTGTTCAGCAGCACCATGAAGACATTAATCATAAACAGAATGCCTACAATACCTGTTCGGCTACATCATACAGACACTGGTCAAAAGCAGAATACATACAATATCCAATCGGCTACACCACACAGACATTCATCATAAGCAGAATACCTACAATATCCAGTCAGCTACACCACACAGACATTCATCAAAAGCAGAATACCTACAATATCTTCTCAGTTGCACCATACAGACATTCATCAAAAGCAGAATACCCACAATATCAAATCAGTTACACCACACACACATTCATCAAAGACATGATGATAAAGATGGATTCTCCCGTCGTGTCCGACAGAGGAGTAGGCAGGCAGGTCGTCTGATTGTGGGTCCTCATGAGGGAATGAAGACCAACTCCTGAGGCACAGCATCATCGTCCAAGACGCTGCATGGAATGAAGACCTATTCCTGAGGCACCACGTCGTTGTCCACAGACGCTGCATGGAATGAAGACCTATTCCTGAGGCACAACGTCGTCGTCCACAGACGCTGCATGGAATGAAGACCAACTCCTGAGGCACCACGTCGTCGTCCACAGACGCTGCATGGAATGGAGTCCTGCAAGGATGGGCCCCGTTGTCTCCGATTCCTCCTTTCCTGGATGGCGGCTGCTCTCTTGCCGCTCGAATGTCTTTGTGCCCTGGGTTCACCGTTGCTTCCACTGTGTTCCGTCAAGGGCGACATCATCCCAGGTAAGCAGTGTCAATGATGCAGCTTCTGAGGCTGGCCTTCACGGTGTCTTTGTATCTCTTGAGAGGGCTTCCTTGGTCACATTGTCCTTCCTTCAGTTGTCCATAGAGCAGCATCTTTGGAATTCTGCTGTCTATGTAAACAACGTGTCCTGTCCATCGGAGCTGGCTTTTGATGAGTGTACACTCAATGCTGGGTAGGCCACACTTCTTCAGGATCTGTAGCTTGGACACTCCGTCTTGCCATTTGATGCTGCAGATCTTGTGCAAGCATTGTTGATGGAACCGATTGAGTCGTTGGATGTGTCAGCGGTACGTGGTTAAAGTCTCGCACAACAGTAGAGGAGGGCACTCAGAACCACAGCTCAGCACACGGCGACCTTTGTGTGCAATTTGATGCCATGGTCTGGCCAGACTCTTCGAGAGCTGGCCTTTGAGATGCGCAACATCACTTCTGCATCCAGAGATCCCTAGATGCTTACAGAGCTGCCCAAATAGCAGAACTTGTCCATAATTTTGATGTCTGCGTTGTTGACGACGACAGGTGATGGTGGAGCACTGCCAGCTCTGGAAAGTGAAGGCTGGAACAAGGCCTCGGTCTTAGCAAGACTGACTGTAAGTCCAAAGTGCTGACAGGTCCTTGCAAAGTGATCTGTGATGCACTGGATGTCTTCTGCCAGGCATAATAGCCACAATATCCTACTCCACATGGCCCTTCAAACACCACCACATTTTTCTTCCAAAATAGTGACTTCCAAACTTGCTTGCCTGAAGAGGAAAGGTAGCAGTGTGGTCAACAATTATGCAATCTACTTCTTGTCTGTTGTGATCCCAGGAGACATTACCTCTGCCACCTCACTTCCTCAGTGCAGCTTTCCGCACCAAAAAACATGGACTTTATGCACATAGTTACCTCCAAGATTTCAGAAAAAAAAGGGCCGAGGGTTTTCTGGGATCTTAAAAGGGGCCCTGGGCCCTACCGATGTAGTTGGCCAATAAAATCCATTCTACTGGATTCTGATAGTAATTGGCCAACAAAATCCATTCTACTGGATTCTGATAGTAAATGGCCAACCAAATCCATTCTACTTGATTCTAATAGTAATTGGCCAACCAAATCCATTCTACTGGATTCTGATAGTAAATGGCCAACCAAATCCATTCTACTTGATTCTAATAGTAAATGGCCAACCAAATCCATTCTACTGGATTCTGATAGTAAATGGCCAACCAAATCCATTCTACTTGATTCTAATAGTAATTGGCCAACCAAATCCATTCTACTGGATTCTAATAGTAAATGGCCAACCAAATCCATTTTACTGGATTCTAATAGTAAATGGCCAACCAAATCCATTCTACTGGATTCTAATAGTAAATGGCCAACCAAATCCATTTTACTGGATTCTAATAGTAAATGGCCAATAAAATCCATTCTGCTAGATTCTAATAGTAAATGGCCAACAAAATCCATTCTACTAGATTCTAATAGTAAATGGCCAACAAAATCCATTCTACTGGATTCTAATAGTAAATGATCTTATTTGACATTGACTGTTACATTGTACGGGTAGTGCTTAAAACGATTAGTATCAGAGCTGCAAAATGATAAGTGTCCTAGGCAAGGCCACTCTGTGTGCCATGAAGCCTCAACAATACTCCTGCCTATCCCAGCCTCTTTGCAATGGTCACTGTGACTAGGCTGAACACCTCCAGAAGCACTGTCCTCCTCTTCATTGTCAAACACACCATCTTCACTCTCTTGCTAGTAGTTCTTGGTCATCCTTTTCTGCAGATGTAAACCAGAAATAAAAAAGAATTGGCCTTCATTTTTCTCCCCTTGCTGAGCTGAGACATGGAATTTGGAATTTTTTTCATGAAATGTATGCAACTGATGAGTAAAAAGGAAATTTTTAATTGCGATTTCTCTATGGTGAGTGTGTATGTGTCGCACAGCATTCTCATAGTCATTTAGCACAAGTCATGAGGTACGCAGAGGGTTAAACTACAATCTTTTTGCTTTCTTTCACACTGGCTTCAGAAAGGATGAAGTTATGGGTGGTTAACAACAGTGCCTTTGAAATCAATGGTAACTGGGAATGCTGGGATTCCGGAACAGCGCCGTTCAAAAGGGTCGAGGGTGTCAGAAGGCGCTGCCATAGAGGATCTGTTGTATCCCACACTTCATCAGGACTGACAGACGCAGCAAACAGCAGTGGTACTTTTTCCCTGCGTCATGTTGGCTGATGCTTATAGTGCAAGACATGGAGATGAAAGTAGCTCTGCTGACACCTGACACTGCGCTCACCATATGTCCGAAAAAATGTCACCATGTATCAAAACGCAGTCACAGCACTTGGTAATGCAGCAACCACACTTCCACATGCAGTCATCGCACGTCGAAACACACAGCTGTAACACATCAAAATAAATCATTCAACATCAAAATGGAGTCGGTAACATCCAAAAAAGGCAGCCACCCTACAGAAACGCTGTCCTCAAACATCAAAACACATTCGTGACCAATCAAAACACAGCAGTCACCACACATCGAAACGCTCCAGGGCATAGCTCAGCCCCTGTTCCTCGTATAGTCCTGCCGACTGAGTGCATTGTTCTCCATGTCAGGGTCTTCTGCCAGTAGACACCCCCCTTCCCAGGCGTAGGTGATGGGACTGCACACAGGGTCATGGGACAGACTGTCTCTCAGATGTAACGACACATAGTTAAAAATCTATGCTCGAAAGTAACGACACAGATCTTCACTTAAAAAGTATTGACGTAACCTTTGCTACACAAGGTTATGACAGATTTTCACTGCATACACACTTAGTGACCCGGACAATGACTATATGCACAGCAAAATGACACAACCTTTGCTACACAAGGCTAAGACAGATTTTCACTGCATATGCAGCTAGTGACCTGTACCATGACTATATGCACAGCAAAATGATACACCCTTTGCTACACAAGGTTATGACAGATTTTCATTTGCATACACAGTTAGCGACTCTGATCATGACTATACACACAGCAATGACACAGACCATCACTGCACACACAAAGTAACCACACAGACACAGACCTACGCGCTGCACAGACAGTAGTGACACAGACCTACACGCTGCACAGACAGTAGTGACACAGACAAACGACCTACACGCTGCACAGACAGTAGTGACACAGACCTACACACTGCACAGACAGTAGTGACACAGACCACACGCGCTGACACAGCTACAGTAGTGACACAGACCTACACGCTGCACAGACAGTAGTGACACAGACCTACATGCTGCACAGACAGTAGTGACACAGACCTACACGCTGCACAGACAGTAGGACACAAGCCTTCATGCTACCAGAAAGTCATGACCATATCTTTACTGCACACCCTGGAACGAACCAAATCTTCACTGCATTCAAAGCAAGACACGGACCAATACTCAATGTGATGACACAAACCTTTACTGCACATGAAATGACACAAACCTCTACTGTTCGTACAGTAGTAACAAAGACCTTCAGGTTTAAAGGGAATGGCTTTTCGTATTTAAAACTTGATATGTTTCTGTGTCTCTTGTATTGGTTGTAAAAGGAATGTGGTTATATGGATTTCTGTGTCTCTTGTATTGGTTGTAAAAGGAATGTTGGTTATATGGATTTCTGTGTCACTTGTATTGGTTGCAAGGAATGCTGGTTATATTGATTTCTGTGTCACTATACTAACTGGTTTGTAATAGGAGAATGCTGGTTATGCGATTTCTGGGTCACTAACATTGGTTGGAAGGAAAGCTGGTTACATTTATATCTGTGTCGTAAGCATCGCTTGGAAGGGAAACTGGCTATAATGATTTTGAAACGTGTCACTAGCATCCATCATAAAAGCGAGGCGATGATTCTTTTTTTTTTTTTGTATCACCGAAACAAGTAAAAACCAAGTTTAACGTTTAATACATATATCAAAATGAACATTCCAGCTTGTTACACATTTTACTGGCTGAGCTATTTCAGACAGCATTAAAATTTACCGTCCACTTTGCATGTGTTATTTAGCACATAAGCCCAACTGCTTGCACATATATCAACACTTTTATGTATCTACAATCCTTCATTCCTTGTAGTGACACCAGGAATTTTCGCTAGTGATGTGGAGCTGTAATGTATTCTGTTGCATTGCATAAGTTACGTGTGTGTGTGTGTGTGTGTGTGTGTGTGTGTGTGTGTGTGTTTGTGTGTGTGTGTGTGTGCGCGCGCGCGTACGTGTGCATGCCCATGCACATACATGCAGCCCACTCACGCGCATTAATCAAACAAAAAAGCAAGGGTAGATGTTCAATGACTAAGCCAGTCACATGAAGAACGAATACACTTACTTGGGTGGCAAAAAGATCTCCACGTCGTAATCCCCATCAGCCAGACTGCGGATATCTTTGTACCTGCGAACAGTTAAACGACCATGTGCACTGTCTGTACATCAGCACAGTTTATACACACAGGAGACGGTCATCAACATTACCCATACATCAGCACAGTTTGTGCACAGACATCAACATTACCCATACATCAGCACAGTTTATGCACAGACATCAACATTACCCATACATCAGCACAGTTTGTGCACAGACATCAACATTACCCATACATCAGCAGTCTATACACACAGGACACAGACATCAACATTACCCATACATCAGCAGTCTATACACATAGGAGACAGACATCAACATTACCCATACATCAGCAGTCTATACACACAGGAGACAGACATCAACACTGTCCATACATCAGCACAGTGTATACACACAGGAGACAGACAACACTGTCCATACATCAGCACAGTGTATACACACAGGAGACAGACATCAACATTACCCATACATCAGCAGTCTATACACACAGGACACAGACATCAACATTACCCATACATCAGCAGTCTATACACACAGGAGACAGACATCAACATTACCCATACATCAGAAGTCTATACACACAGGAGACAGACATCAACACTGTCCATACATCAGCACTGTCTATACACACAGGAGACAGACATCAACATTACCCATACATCAGCACAGTCTATACACACAGGAGACAGACATCAACATTACCCATACATCAGCACAGTCTATACACACAGGAGACAGACATCAACACTGTCCATACATCAGCACAGTTTATACACACAGACATCAACACTGTCCATACATCAGCACTGTCTATACACACAGGAGACAGACATCAACATTACCCATACATCAGCACAGTCTATACACACAGGAGACAGACATCAACACTGTCCATACATCAGCACAGTTTATACACACAGACATCAACACTGTCCATACATCAGCACAGTTTATACACACAGACATCAACACTGTCCATACATCAGTACTGTCTATACACACAGGAGACAGACATCAACACTGTCCATACATCAGCACAGTTTATACACACAGACATCAACACTGTCCATACATCAGCACTGTCTATACACACAGGAGACATACATCAGCACAGTTTATATATTCATTAAACAGATCTCTGAGAATCAGCAGCATGCAATGAGGGATCAGAGCCGAGAACAGTCGGGGACAAAAAGGCGCAAACATTTCAGACATAGTTTGAATCTACCGCAGACTTGCCTGTCCCCAAAATCTTTGTGATCAGGGTCAGATACAGTGACTCCCAATGTATGGACCCTGTCTGTCTACACAGCGACTCCCAATGTACAGACCCTGTCTTTGTATACACTGGGTCACAGTGCATACACACCCTGTCTTTCTGCACAATGACTTACAGTTTACGGACCCTGTCTGTCTAGACACTAAATCACAGTGCAATGACTTTCTCTGTCGACACAGTGACTCGCACTCCTGTCTACACACTGATACACAGTGTATGCGCCCTGTCTAAACACTGATACACAGTGTATGCGTCCTGTCTACACACTGATACACAGTGTATGCATCCTGTCTACACACTGATACAGTGTATGCATCCTGTCTACACACTGATACACAGTGTATGCACCCTGTCTACACACTGACTCACAGTGTATGCACCCTGTCTATACAATGACTCACAGTGTATGCGCCCTGTCTACACACTGATACACAGTGTATGCATCCTGTCTACACAATGACTCACAGTGTATGCACCCTGTCTACACACAGTGTATGCACCCTGTCTACACAATGACTCACAGTGTATGCACCCTGTCTATACAATGACTCACAGTGTATGCACCCTGTCTATACAATGACTCACAGTGTATGCACCCTGTCTATACAATGACTCATAGTGTATGCACCCTGTCTATGACTCACGGTGTATGCACCCTGTCTATACAATGACTCACAGTGTATGCACCCTGTCTATACAATAACTCATAGTGTATGCACCCTGTCTATATGACTCACAGTGTATGCACCCTGTCTATACAATGACTCACAGTGTATGCACCCTGTCTATACAATGACTCATAGTGTATGCATCCTGTTTATACATTGTATACAGTGTATACATTGTATACAGTGTATGCACCCTGTCTATACATTGACTCGCAGTGTATGCACCCTGTCTATACACTGACTCACAGCGTATGCACCCTGTCTACACACTGACTCACAGTGTATGCACCCTGTCTATATAATGACTCAGTGTATGCACCCTGTCTATACACTGACTCACAGTGTATGCACCATGTCTATATAATGCCTCACAGTGTATGCACCCTGTCTATACACTGACTCACAGTGTATGCACCCTGTCTACACACCGACTCACAGTGTATGCACCCTGTCTATACAATGACTCACAGTGTATGCACCCTGTCTATACAATGACTCACAGTGTATGCACCCTGTCTATATGACTCACAGTGTATGCACCCTGTCTACACAACGACTCACAGTGTATGCACTCTGTCTACACAATGACTCAAGAGGCAAGCACATTGACTCTCTGTCTATACAATGACTCACAGGCTGTGTATCCTGTCTATATCTATACAATGACTCACAGTCTGTCCTGGAAGCCGGGCAGGTGACAGTTGCCGCCAGTCAACACAATATTCTTCAGCATGTGTGGCCGCATCTCTGAAACATCCACACAGCAACCACACAATGCTACCTTCAGTTCCTTTCCACAAGATCATGACAGACAGAAAACAAAACAAAACTTTCCACATCCTTTCACTCCTTATGGGAACAGCACTGTTGAGGAATGGTTACTTGTAAAGAAGGAAAAGTCACTGACACAGTATATTGATACCTGCATATCCGATGTAGGTACTATTTTGAATTTAGGTGAATGTCTTCTGATTTCAATTTATATAGAGTATGCAGAATCTGACTGCAGAAGATGTTAGAGATTGATGAAATGGTAACAATGGAGGTAACAATGGAAAACGACCAAGGGTGTGGCACTGAATGTAGATATTCAATAATCAAGGAGTGAACTGGAAAGAGGTAGGGAAACATAATAAGGAAACACGAAAGAGAGAGAGAGAGAGAGAGAGAGAGAGAGAGAGAGAGAGAGAGAGAGAGACAGAGAGAGAGACAGGCAGACAGTGAGAATCTGAAGGCATGCAGACCAAGCTATAAATGAAGCTCACCCTCATCCAACTTAGACAGAACATGTATGACAGCCTCTGCGATGCCCATCTCCTGAATGCCGACGTCTGAAGGTGAAACAGCAGCTCTGGCACCGCAAACCTCTCGTTGTTCATCCTTATCAACTGAAACAGGTCAATCACCCCGTCACAGCGCAAAACATTTCACATGAAGTGCAATGAACGTGATCTCCGTCAGTCCTGTGAGACCTGAACAACGGACAACTGAGTTTCATCCCCCTTCCTTCATGTC
Organism: Conus ventricosus; assembly: GCA_018398815.1. Taxonomy (NCBI): domain Eukaryota; kingdom Metazoa; phylum Mollusca; class Gastropoda; order Neogastropoda; family Conidae; genus Conus; species Conus ventricosus. The sequence continues at coordinate 12,320,782 of CM031610.1, forward strand.
TGAGGTCTGAAGGATGACACCTGAAATGGAGAATAAGTCAACTACCTCCATCAACATGAACAAATGTCGAAGGAAATAAAAAGCCACCGATTTTCAAAACTATGAGCAACACTGGTGAAGGACCTGAACCGGTTTACAAGTGAAGGGCTGTGACTCCAGGGATAATGATACCATGAGCACCTGGGGCAACATTTTACAGCTATTTGAAGTGCTACACACATTTCTCTTGAAGTTTGAAACTATACATTTCTGCACAAAACGCGAATGGCATTTTCTTCCACTCAAGTGAAAGACAACAGCAAATCCTGTATGTGGCCAATTGATATGTCATGTGATTATTATAAGAAGACACGATGTGTAGACTGATGTAAGTAGCTTCCGTCCTTCTATCGATTTTGGGAGGCTGTTTTTGTTGATGGCAAGAAAAAGGTCCAACGCTGACTGAGCAGACATTTGACCCAAGTAAGGCACCTCTGATCGGAGCACCTTTAGTCAGAGATCCATGAACTGTCTCCAAACTCAAGGGACTTTCCTGCTTCCGCCCATCAAATTCTGTTGCATCTGCAGACCTGTTCACTGTAAGACTTGGCTTTGGTATACTTTTCCCACAGAAACGAGTGGAAGTTTCTACAAATTGTGCATAAAAACCTTCCAGATTTGTATAAAAACTGGCGCAAGGGGGGTAGGGGGGGGGACATCTTCCCCTGCCGTCACCACACAGCAAAGCTATTACCTCGCACCAAAACACAGTCGATACTGACCATGCGACTGACCCAGTGAACAATCCATGAAGGTCCATCAAACGGTCGTCTTGTTGACGCAACAACCTACATGACCTAAGCAGTGCTCTGTCCTACAACACCTGCCTGCAAAGAAGGTCCACAAGGTCAAGAAGCTGAAACGATCCAGCCAACCCCCACAGCAAGTCCAACATACCTGCTCCTCTCCCCCTCTCTCCGTCAGGTCGTCTTTCTGCGTACATAGCCGCGTTTGATGTGCGAAAAGTCAGGCAAAACGTATTCTCTTAGGATAGTGTTCTCTGCCCCTTTTTTCCTGCACACACACACACAAAACATATACATGGATACATTCAGATATCGAGTGCTCCCTCCCAATTTCTTCCCCTCTGCCTCATTGCCAAAAGAGTGTTGAGATCAGAAACAATGGGATTGGCCAAGGCTTGTTGTCAGTGATACAAGCTGCACCCTGAGACCTACATTACACTGTTATACATTACACTGTTATGCATTACACTGTTACGTCAGTGCATGATACAAGATGAAACCTGAGGCCTACATTACACTGTTTATACATTACTCTGTTATACATTATCTGTTATACATTACTCTGTTATACATTACACTGTTATGTCAGTGTATAATACAAAATGAACCCCGAGGCCTACATTACACTGTTATACATTACACTGTTATGATCAGTGTGATACAAGGTGAACCCTGAGGCCTACATTACACTGTTATACATTACACTGTTATACATTACACTGTTATATACATTACCTGTCATGTCAGTGTGTGTGAAACAAGATGAACCCTGAGGCCTACATTACACTGTTAGTGTTGATAAAGTAACCCTGGCCACATTACACTGTTTATACATTACCTGTGTACATTACACTGTTGTGGTGATAAAGATGAACCCTGAGGCCTACATTACACTAGTTATACAATTACCTGTTAGTACATTACACTGTTAGTCAGTGTGTTGATACAAGATGAACCCTGAGGCCTACATTCACACTGTTATACATTACACTGTTATACATTACACTGTTACGTCAGTGTGTGATACAAGATGAACCCTGAGGCCTACATTACACTGTTCAGTGTGTGTACAGATAACCCTGGCCTTATACATTACACTGTTAGTCAGTGTGTGATACAAGATGAACCCTGAGGCCTACATTACACTGTTATCATTACACTGTCATGTCAGTGTGTGATACAAGATGAACCCTGAGACCTACATTACACTGTTATACAGTTTGATACATGTATCCATGTACATAACGTAGTGTGTGATACAAGTGAACCCTGAGGCCTACATTACACGTTACTGTATACATAAACTACACTGTCATGTCAGTGTGTGATACAAGATGAACCCTGAGCCTACATTACACTGTTATACATTACACTGTTATACAGTTTGACACAGTATACTTAGGCTGTCATTACACGTAGTGTGTGATCAAGTGAACCCCGAGGCCTACATTACACTGTTATACATTACACTGTCATGTCAGTGTGTGATACAAGATGAACCCGAGGCCTACATTACTGTTATACATTACACTGTTAGTTTACAAGATGAACCTGAGCTACTACACTGTTATACATTACACTGTCAGTCAGTGTGCGATACAAGGTGAACCCTGAGGCCTACATTACACTTGTTATACATTACACTCATTATACATTACACGTCATGTCAGTGTGTGATACAAGATGAACCCTGAGGCCTACATTAACATTATGTTATACAATTACCTGTCAGTCAGTGTGTGATACAAGATGAACCCGAGGCCTACATTACACTGTTATACAATTACACTGATTACATTACACTGTCATGTCAGTGTGTGATACAAGATGAACCCGAGGCCTACATTACACTTGTTATACATACCCTGTTTACATTACACTGTCATGTCAGTGTGTGATACAAGATGAACCCTGAGACCTACATTACACTGTTTATACATTACACTGTTATACATTACACTGTTCATGTACAGCTGTACTACATTTAGTGTGATACAAGATGAACCCTGAGGCCTACATTACACTGTTATATAGTTAACATACCCTGTCATGTCAGTAGTGTGGATACAAGATGAACCCTGAGGCCTACATTACACTTGTTTGATATTACAAGATAACCCGAGGCTACACTGTATGTCAGTATGTTGATACAAGATGAACCCTGAGGCCTACATTACACTGTTATACATTACACTGTTATACATTACAAGTGCCTAGCCTCATTACACTGTTATACATTACACTGTTATGTGTGTGATACAAGATGAACCCTGAGCCTACATTACACTGTATACATTACACTGTTAATACCGAGGCTACATTACACTGATTCATGTCAGTGTGATACAAGATGAACCCGAGCTACTTACACTGTATAGTATATACAATAACCCTGAGGCCTACATTACCTGTTGTCATCAGTATTTGATACAAGATGAACCCTGAGGCCTACATTACTCTGTTGTCCATGTATGTTGATACAAGATTGAACCCTGCAGGCCTACAGTTCTACACTGTCTGTCTAGTATTGATACAAGATTAACCTCAGCCTACATTACCTGTATGCCTTAGTAATTACTGTATACAAATTAACCCTGACATTACACTTTATTCAGTGCGTGATACCAGCTGAACCTGAAGGCCACACTACACTGTTCATGTCAGCGTTTGACACAAGATGAACCCGAGAGCTACATTCTTTAACACTGTTATATTCTGTATTCAGTAACAAGCTGAACCCGCCACAACAGTTATATTACACTGTTTGTTTCATCAGCGTTTGATACAAGCTGAACCCTGAGGCCTACATTACAATGCAGTGGTGCTAAGTGTGTGCGTGTGTGTGTGGGTGGGGGAGACTGCCTTGAGCTAGGGTAAGCTCCTAGTGTGTCACAATCTTCAGTCTCTTGAAAGCCTATACCTCCTCCACAGATGCAGTGTGGCTGCTGATGTGGCCAGGTTATCCCGCCTGGTCGTATACACACATTCCTCCCACACTATGAAACGCTTTCAGTGACCTGAGTTCAAGTCCAGCTGACCGCAGCATCACAGCCTGACCACTCTGCAGAAGCGGATAGCGACACTATAGGCAGACACGAGGCCTCAGGCAATCTGAAACAGCCTGAAAAATCCCAGAGGGTCCAGGAGCTGGTGTCGAACCCCGATGTGGGCTCCAGGACCAATGGTCTTGAGGGCGTAAGTCCCCTGAAGCTGTGTTCTGTTTTGTTTTCAGACTTTTAAACTAGTGTTAGGTTGGGGGCATACTCAGGCCATCATTACGCATCTCAACAATTCTTGACGCCTGGTGTCTCGTCAATGTTCTTGCCAGTTGTTCTGTTCTTAACCTTCAAAACATTTTTAGCCAGTACATTTTTTACCGCTCAAAGTTTGAGAACTTGAAACTTGATGGCTTTAATGTTACATACCTCACCCACCCCCGATCCCGAATTTTCTCAGCAGATTTGTGCATATCTCAAGAATGGCCTTGGAGACCTTTCAACAGCCTGAATTCAGGCTAAAACCTTTGAAGTCTCATGTCTGATTAACTTCATCACAATCAGCTCGTGTGGAGTTGTCAGGCTCTTAAGTCCGATATTGACTCAACCGGAATCACGGCCAATACCTATGTGAGAGAGCGCACACCTGATAACCTCTTCAACGCTCAGCTCTTGAGCACTAAACCACACAACAGGCAGATCAGGCATTAGACAGGCAGAATCACCTCGCGATGTTCATGTCTTCCATGAAGTTGGAGGACACGTAGCAGACGTCTTCCTTCATCTGGTTCACCACGTAGGTCTCGTCCATGACCATCAGCTGTCTGCGGACACAAACATACATACTCGTCACTTGGTATTTCAGGTACGGATGTCAACCAACAAGGTTTTCAGGCAGGCAAGAGAGCATAAAAAGCCCCAAAAGGAGAAAAAGGGAAGAAAAGAAAGAAAAACTGCGTATTTTATGAAACGATGCTATTTCTTCATGAACTGATGAGCCGATCTCCAGAATCACTTCAGCTATTTCCAGGAAAGTAGGATCCCTAAAAATTTTTGTTTCAAAATTGTCAGGGAGTTTTTGTCAGAACGCGTCCAGTGCAAATGTCAATGTGCCCTGACCCTGAAACGTACATGTTTCTCTCTTTTTCTTTCACTCAGATAGGCTGACTAAAAAAAAAAATCACTCAATACTGATATGTACACAAATTACATGTGCATACATCTATTCACATTTGCATGTGCACACATGTAACATATGCAAATAAACTCTTAAAATCAAAAGAAACACCATTTACATTATGCAACACCAGGTACCTACAGACAAGTAAAATTATGTATATCATGCACCTGTGGATGCACAAATTAATGTAATAGAAGAAAAACACCCGAAGGTGCTGGGGAGGACCCAGAGAAGCACTGTCTTCACTTGCCTTTAGAGCAGTCCTGTACCACCCTTGGAGGCCTGCGCTGTGTTGTCGATGGGTACAGGCACGCGCAGGACACTCCATTAAGATATCAAGGGACATAACTGCTCCTGAACAGAGGTAAATTAGACTACAGGATGCAGCTCATAACAGCCTTAAAGTAGCATCCCCATGGGTGTACCAGCCCGTATTTCATGACTGCAGAGCCCACCGGCGAAAAACACCACCCTCCAGCTGCCAAGCACACCCCACAGACCCAACCACCCTGCCCACGGATAGATGAAGACAGTGCCACTCCAGACACAGCCAAGCTTTCGCCATACGGTCTTATGTGCCCTCAAGAGAGAATCCAAAGTTGTAGTCTTTCCCACTGTCAACAGGACTTTCCCTGTGGTCAGTGGGTCTTTCCTCACCGTCACTGGATCTTTCTCCAGGGTCAGCCAAGTTAAGGCAAAGAAGAAAAAGAAACACCCGAAGGTGCTGGGGAGGACCCAGAGAAGCACTGTCTTCATCTGCCTTTAGAGCAGTCCTGTACCACCCTTGGAGGCCTGCGCTGTGTTGACGATGGGTACAGGCACGCGCAGGACACTCCATTAAGATATCAAGGGACATAACTGCTCCTGAACAGAGGTAAATCAGACTACAGGATGCAGCTCATAACAGCCTTAAAGTAGCATCCCCATGGGTGTACCAGCCCGTATTTCATGACTGCAGAGCCCACCGGCGAAAAACCCCACCCTACAGACAAGTAAAATTATGTATATCATGCACCTGTGGATGCACAAATTAATGTAATAACAAATACCTTGAAGAGAAAGAGTGTAACATTAAGTAGTGCTATATATTTAGAAGAAACATGCGCATCATTACAAAACACCAAACACCTGTAGACAACAATGTGACATTCAGTGACGCTGTATCTCAACAGGATCATGTATAGTATCATACTATGCCACATACCTATAGCAGAGGACTTCCTTCGCACTATGTATGTATGTAGGATCTTGTGTAGTACTATACTATGCCACATACCTACAGGAGAGGATTTCCTTCAGGCTATACATCTCTACAGGATCATGTGTAGTATAACACTATGCTACATACCTATGGGAGAGGATCAGGTCTAGTATAACACTATGCTACATACCTGTTGGAGGTGATTTCCTTCACACAATATAGGATCAGGTGTAGTATAACACTATGCTACATACCTGTAGGAGATGATTTCCTTCAGACTATACATCTCTGTAGGATCAGGTGGAGTATAACACAATGCCACATACCTGTAGGAGATGATTTCCTTCACACTATATAGGATCAGGTGTAGTATAACACTATGCTACATACCTGTAGGAGATGATTTCCTTCAGACTATACATCTCTGTAGGATCAGGTGTAGTATAACACTATGCTACATACCTGTAGGAGATGATTTCCTTCAGACTTACATCTCTGTAGGATCAGGTGTAGTATAACACTATGCTACATACCTGTAGGAGATGATTTCATTCACACTATATATCTGTACAGGATCTTGTGTAGTATCATACTATGCAACACAGCTATAGGAGAGGATTTCATTCACGCTATATCAGGTGTAGTATAACACTATGCTACATACCTGTAGGAGATGATTTCCTTCAGGTGGTTGGTCAGCAGTTTGCCACCAACGTTCAGTCTGTGACACACAGTAACACACACACACAAACCTTGTTCATTCTGTTCACAACAATCAAAAGTGTTGGGGACAACAATCAAAATTCTCGACAGAAAGAACTATTTTCCTACAGGGAAAATATCAAAGTTTCTCAAACTGACCATTTCTAACCTTGTAAAAACTGTTGTATTTTCCATTAATATCTGGTACAAATTAAAAAAAAAGAAAAAAAGGATCTGGCACTGCTTTCTAAGGTCAAGCCCTATGCCTGCTAATCTTTCAAAGAAAACAAGGATGGCCATTAGCAAAAGTGGGGAGGGCACCGAGGTGAAGAGAAGAGTTGGCAAGTTGTTTTAAGGGTGGTACTAAAACACACACACAAGGCATGAACTCACAGACTCAGAATTCAAGCAATGTCTGATGCCTTACACAAAACAGAACATTGCTAGAATTTTGCTTGGCATATTTTTCATTTGAGAGGTATGTTGTTGTGTTCTGAGTAAAATGGCGAACAAAATATGCTAAAAGCGCATGCGTAGGCAGGTCTGCTCATGTCACAAACACACAACACACACACACACACACACACACACACCACACACACACAGGTAGTCAAAGAACTACACAGGCACGAAGAATGGTCAAGACTGAGGGAGAGGTCAGAGACTAAAAGACAGGTAACAAACTGGGCCAACCTGCAGACGGCGTGGCGCAGTTTCTTGCCCTTGCAGTAGGGGACAATGTGAGTGAAGGAGTAGCCCGAGTCGATGAGCAGGGTGCAGAGGGGACTCTCCATGTAGCGGTACTTGTAGCGATACTGACTCAGCTCAGGCGCTGTGAACAGCAGAGGTCAGAGGTCAACACTTGTCACTAAGGTGGCGACACGCAACAACGAAAATGTTAAGCAGTGGAAAGGACAAATTTTTATGTGGTGATGGGATCTGAACCCTGAACAACAGACTGTGAAAATTGTACTACGACCGAGTATGCTACTCACAACTTTTCTGAACTGCATCTTTCCCAGATCAACAAGGAGCAGAACAGCTAGTGGCCGAATTCCATCGTCGTAGACATTATGCAGGCCCAAAATCAAATAATGCACATTTGAGATCCTGTAGGAGGTAAGTTGTCAGTCAGTTGATACCACTCAAATTGCCTGGACTTTCAGCGCAAAGTTATGTTGTTGTTGTGTGAGATCTTCCAGAAAGTGCAGACAGTCTCCTAAAGCAAGTCAATGAGCGAAGTGGCTAATGTGACACACTGTGTGCGCTGGTGTATGCATGCCTGCATGTGTGTGCGTGCATGCGCATGGACGGTATGAGCATGCAAATTCACTCTGTGTGTGTGTGTGTGTGTGTGTGCGTGCGCATGCATGCATTCATGTATGTTTATGTGTGTTAATTGATGGCTTACACTACCTCCCCCACCCACCTTCCGCCTAACCCTTCCCCTATACCTTCCATCTACTCACCAGATTCATTATAGAGAGATTCCTTTTCCCGTTGTTTCTACCACCCTGGGTTGGCTGACTCGTTTACCTGTGTTTTTGTTTTGTCTTGTTATCTGTTAGTCCACGTCATCGTGCAGAATCACTTACAATTCCTTTTGAAAGTTCTTTCAATTTCCCCTTCAGTCACCTCCCTTTGAAACTCACTGAGGCCGGAAAAGCTCTGTTGGTAGAGCGCCGGATTCGTAGTCCAAGGGTTGCCGGTTCGAATCTCCACCGGGCCGTTTCAACACAGGGGGATTTTTCCCTCGGAGTTAACATTAGTTCTGACTCCATTTCCCATACAGTCCTTCGAATGAGACTATAAACAGAGGTTCCGTATGTGAACGCATGCATAACATCTTGCACACACGTCAAATCCCAATACCACTTTTCAGAAGAGAAGGCCAGTTTGGCCGTTGGTACGTTACACATAGCATGCACCTTCCCCGAAGATGGAGTATGGCAGGATAAAAAAGGGTCATACACACAAAACTCCACTCCCTTTGTTGAGCAGATGGAATTAATACCTCCCTGTCTATAAGGGAGTGTCCGCAGGAGTATCAGCCTGCATAGGCAGAAGAAGTGAAAAAGAAGTTTGTTCAATGTCGACTCATTCATACATTTTTTGTATTGTTTGTTTGTTTAATGTCTACTCATTCATACGTTCATTTTAGTTTCTTGCCTGTTAGCTATCTGGTTGGTTGGATGGTTGATTAGTTAGCTGTTAGTAGGTTCGTTTGTGGGTTCTCATGATGGTTGATTACTTGGTAAGTCTGTCATTGCTTTTTTTTCTCAGCTTGCATTATTTTGTGATGTTTTGCTGTGTTGAAAATTTCTAGCGCATGCACTTTTACTACCTTGAAATCTATAAATGTAACGTTATTATATGATGTCATTATTTGTACTTGAAAGGTTTACTGAATGCGCATGGCCATTTGCGATGTTGATTTGTTCATTTCTTATTCACATATTTACCTATTTCTGTATATATTTGCTAACTTTATTTTCTTTTCAATTTTAACCGCAGATAATGTTCTCAAGTGTCTATCTCTGATGTTGCAGTCATAGTCTTGATTACCAGTGAAAAGTTTCACATTCTGAGTTTATGATTTTATAGCCTTTGAACAGTTCAATCACACGTCACTTGGAGTCGGCAGGTCTGCACATGGGTTTGAGTGCATTCTATGTAGGTGGCAAATGCATCCTGACGGTGCATGCATGGTTATTTTGTGTGTATGTGATTATTTAAGAGTGGACAGGTTAAAAGTTAATTACCTTTTTGTTTATCTTTTGCCACACATTGCATTTTGTTATCATGAAAGGACGATAATTATTATCAAAGGGTTTTATGTCTTTGTGTGTGTGTGTTGTGTGTGTTGTGTGGTGTCGAGTGCGAGTGTGTGTGTGTGTGTGTGGTGTGTGTTGTGTGTGTGTGTGTGCATGTGTGGTGTGTGTGTGTGTGTGTGTGTGGTGTGTGTGTGAGAGAGAGAGAGAGAGAGAGAGAGAGAGAGAGAGAGAGAGAGAGAGAGAGAGAGAGAGAGAGAGAGAGAGAGAGAGAGAGAGAGAGAGAGACTTAACATCACTTCAAAACTAAAAAAGGGTTGTTTGAAAGTAAACAGAGAACTCTCTCCCTTTCTTTTTTTTTCCATTTTTACCTCAAGCAGAATAGTGGAAATGACATGCATTTGAGCCCAGTAAATTCTGCCGAAAGCGGGATGGTTGGCAGCTTTGGGGGATTAATGGAAACATCAAAATACACAGACAGAGCACTTGGGCAACAGACTAACACTGCCCAGCACTCTCCATTGTCTGTCAGGTGTCAGGATGACCATTCCCTGCAACATCACCACGGCTGTTACATGGCGACTGCAGCAACCATACAAGTTTCTTCTTCTTTTTATGTTTTTCAATAACACTTTAAAAAAACCCTCAATACATTATAATGCATGCAGCGCTATGCAAAGCATCCCAATACAAGCATTACAAATACAAAAACATCACACACACAAAAAAAAACCAATGCACAACAAAATTCAGATGATGTGAAAGAACGCACAATAATACAGTGCACACAATACTAAAAACACAATACTTACATTACCATACAACACAGTACACAACAGTAAAGAATAGTCATACATAGTACAACAGAACATCATAACATAACACAGTACAATACAATACAATATAGGACAATACTGTACAAAGTGATTTCTTTGTCCGAACACAGACACATACATAGACTGCTAGCAACCCCCTACAACTTTCAGTTCATGGGATGATGTGAACACTGCACCTTAAGATCACAGTAAACACTTTCTCTGAACAACACTTCTGTTGTATCAGACAATGATGCATGTTACCATTATGTTGACTGTTACATTTTACATGTGGGTTTGAACCGAGACCCACAACACAGTGCTTATGTTACGAACGTGTACCCTTGAACAGAATGCTCTCCGTTACACCTGTAGATGGATTTGAACTGGTATTCCTCAAACAACACTTCAGTTGTATCAGACAATGATACATATTACCATTATGTTTACTGTTACATTTTACATGTCGGTTTGAACCGACAGAACTCACCGTTACACCTGTAGATGGATTTGAACTGGTATTCCTCAAACAACACTTCCGTCATGGCCTCCTGAATGGACTGGAAGTTGAAGAAGGGCTCCGTCACAATGAGAGTGGTCTCCCCAAACTCCACCTGAACACCAGTAAAGGTATACAGTGACGTCTGACTGTGGGAAGCTGATCCGTGATCTCCATGAGGTATGAAAATCAAGGGGAAGAAATGAATATGGAGCGGAAAGAGAAAATCTGACGGTGTTTTTTTTCTCTTGCATGAACAAACTGATGAATATATTTCTATGATTACTTGGCAAAATCAAGTTTCAGTGACTTGGTCAGCATCTCTCTCTCTCTCTCCAAACATTTCCTCTTCCCCCTTTCCCCGTGAAACAAAATAGAGTGATGATAATGTTTTATTTCTGGACCAGGCATGATCCTTCACTCCTTCCCTAAACAGACGTAGGTCACCAGGACCCAGTGAAAGGCTTGGCACAGTAAGAATATCACACACACACACACACACCACACACACATACAGGTGCACACACACACACAGGTGCACACACACATACACACATGCACACACAAACACAAATACAGACACACACACTCACATACACACACATACACGCACACACACACATACACACACACACACACTGGCACGCACGCACATATATGTGGTGACATGATGACACATGCACACACATACACAAATGAGAGAGAGAGAGAGAGAGAGAGAGAGAGAGAGAGAGAGAGAGAGAGAGAGAGAGAGAGAGATACGGATCGCAACTTACACGGCAGCAGTCTTTGCCAAACATGTGGTCCCATACTTGTCTCTCTATGTCCCAGTTCACCAAATAGCCCTGTAACAAACCTGTACAGTTTCACATATCTGTGTGCGTGTGTGTGTGTGTGGTCAAGTCACGTCAAGAACACTTTATTATCTCCTAAGAGAAATTAAAAGTGGCCATAAAAAGATGTCTAGATGGATCTATAAATCACAAAAACCAAATCACACACCCACCCATGCACCCACAGAATAATATACACACACACATTTATACAAACAAGCTATCTGAAAGGATCTATATTAAAAGTTCAGTTTGATTTAGGAAGTTTGATGGAATGAATGAAACTGTTTTAGTTCTCTTTGTCTTGAATTTTGGAATTTGGAATCTTGTCACCACAGGGTGGAACATTGTATATTTTTGAAAGAACCATGGAACTGTCGGCAACAATGTTCAACTGCTTTTGTGACACGACATTCAAACAATTTATCCAGCTGATCATGTCTTTGCCAATATCTATCAACACGTATTCACCACTCTGTTTAAAATGTTTTCATTTTCACCCAAAAATTTCCAAACCAGCATAAAAAGCCAAAAGGACAACACTGATTTAAATGTCCTTTTTAACACGCGGGAGACCGAAGTTTATGAAGACAGTATATTCTAAATTGGAATTTTTTGTAGATAAATTGAGTATTTGCATTAAAAATTCAGCTTACCATCTAAAATAGTACCCAGATACTTATATTCACTTACACATTCCACTTTGGTGTTGTGTGTGGTTTGTGTGTGTGTGTTTTTGTTGTGTTGTGTGGTGGTGTGTGAAATTGTGTTTTTGTGTGAGTGCGCACATGTGTTTTGTGTGTCACAAATCAGCTGTGTGTATGTTGATGTGTGTGTGCCGTGCAGTGTCGCGCTACGTATATTTGTTTTTGTAGATATTGGTTGTCGCCAATGTAAGTTACATCACTCGTGTGTGGTGTGTGTGTGTGTGTGTGTGTGTGGTGTGTGGTGTGGTGTGCGCGTGTGTGTGATGTGTGTGTATGTGTGTGTGTGTGCTGCATGTGCGTGCCGTTTGGTCGTGTCGTGCGTGTCGTGTTGTGTGCGTGCGTGCGTGGGTGCGTGCGTGCGTGTCGTGCGTGCGTGCGTGCGTGCGGTGTGTTACCGATGTTAAGTGCAACACTAGATGTTTGTTTCTTGGATGCATGTACATATACTGTGTTGTCTTGTTAATGGCCTCTGTGTGTGCGTGTGTTGTGTGTGTGTTTGTGTATGCAGTGTGTAATGTGTCTAAGTGTGGTGTGTAAGTGTGTGAGTGTGTTTGCGTGCGTGTGTGCATGGTGTGATGCATGTGTGTTTGCATCATGCGTGCATGTGTGTGTTGTGGTGTGTGTGTGTGTGTGTGTGTGTGATGGCAAGACACCTTCTGAAAGGGGAGCAGGTAGAAGAGACTGGAGAGATCTTTGCACTCCTCAATCTGATCGCCACAAAAATCCTCGTCCTCACATTTTTGGCCTTCATCACACAGTTGGGAATGATCCTGCACACAAGAGAATAAATTCCCTGCACTTACAACGCTGTAAAACAAACCAGGTGACGGGTTGCAATGTGAATGTCAGCCCTTACTTCATTTAGATGAGAACGAGGTGAACAAACATGCAAGTAGCTTACCAGGTTCCTAACTGCAATAGCCCTGTCCCTTCTCAAAGTTTTGTAGTAATGAAAACATTCTGGCACAATTCTTTCATTCTTTTGATTTTTCACGCAGAGTGCATGCCATGTGTAACATGTCATCCATAGCAACAGCCAAACTGGCCTTCTCTTCCGAAGTACCTCTAAAGCAGTACTTGCCAACTGCAGCAAGCAAATACTGAAATAGACGAACAACGTTAAGCATGTGATCGTGAAGTATTATAAGCAAGAAGTAGCCAAATTTTGGTGGAAGAATCATGACATGTTTCTGTTTTCCTTCACTGAATTGCAGACATATCATACGAACCTTACCGAGTCAGTGGAATGCAGGTTAAGCCTTCATTCGACCCATCGCATTTCATCTTCACTAACTATTTGCATAATGTCTTTAGTCTTTCAGCAACTTTTTTCCTCCCCACACTTTCGTTTGGTTTCATTTACTACCCTTCACCGGCTGCTTTGGGGGTGCTATTGGATTCTTTTTTGCACCGTTGGTGGTGAGAACACCACATATTATGAACTGTGGTGCGTCTCTATTTGACGCCAGGAGCTCTACACAACCAGCCGTGGGTCCCTGATGAGTTCCGACCCAGCGGACGAAAGGCCTTGGAGCAGGCAATACAAATATATCTCACAGAATCACAGAAATGTATGGCTATAGGCTAATAGCCTTTTGCCCTCATAATCAGTATCCGTTTATGTGCTTTTGGATCACTTTCTCGTGAAAGTCCCAATGGCTTAAGTCAGGCATAGTGTATACTACATTTATCATCATCTTAATAAGATCCAACTCAGTGGAAAATACCTGTCTTTAAACTTTTTGTCATTTGATTTTTAAATGCGTTTACTGATGGCGCCGTTGATATGTCATGGAAAGGTTATTCCACAGATTAATGATACGGTTAGTAAAAAATTTGCCTTCAAAGGGGATTGTGATGTTCCTTATGCAGCTAGTGAAGAGTTTTCATATCTGTAAATATTTTTTAATTCATTCCCCAGTTCTCCAATTGAACTAATTTTCCCCCCTTTCAATTTTCCCCTCACATTTAAGTGTACTAAATTACAGCGTTCTACAAAATGTGATGCTTGAGGGCGACATCAAGACATGAATCAAGCCCCAAACAACAGAGACTTTGAAGATGATGAAGATGAGTGTTGGAGTAGTGAAGGGTGATGGAATAATCAACAGCCGTTCGAAGGTGAAAGCCGTCTGCTTGTTGACAACTTTCCTGCCAATCCTCACCCTTTTGGGACTATTTTCAGCTTTTTGTTGGTGACGATATTTTGAGGTCGATCGTGGAGCAAACCAACTTGTACGCTCAACGGAAAATTGAAGCCGGCAATCTGAAGCCCAACTCAAGGTGCTCAACCCTTTTTTTTTGTGCGAGCCTCTCTCTCCCTCTGGCAAACGCATGCACGCACACACACCATTATTTTTCATTTAGAATTCAGGTAAGTAAAAATGACTTTTTGTCTTTTAGATAATTGATTGCTAATGTAATGTGATGAGTGGGCGTGTCTGCATGTGCATCTGACATATGTGTGCGTGTTTGTGTGTATGTGTGTGTGTGACCGTAATGTGTGTGTGTATGTGTGTGTGTGTGTGTGTGGTGTGTGTGTAGTGTGTGTGTGTTGTGTGTGTGTGTGTGTGTGTGTGTGTGTGTGTGTGTGTGTGTGTGTGTGTGTGTGTGTGTGTGACAGCCCTGATATGGCCTCCGTGGTCGGCAGGGCTATAAACCCCAAGAATGAATGTGTGTGTGTGTATGTGTGTGTGTGTGTGTGTGTGTGTGTGTGTGTGTGTGTTTGTGTGTGTGTGTTTGTGAGTCTACTTGACTGCTGTGGATTACATTTTTGATCAAGTTGTGCATATTGGTGTGATTCCGAATTGGATTACCTGTATTCTCCAATATAATCCAGTGAGTGAATTACAGTTGACCACTAAATCACTAACATTGTGTTTTTCGTATTTTTTGTTCATTTCTGTACATTTTTCATTCTGGGTATATTGTTCAAATATGCACAAGAAACAAGATAAAAGCCTATAAAGATGATGCACGTTTTTCTGAGAATTTCTGTCTGTTAATTCACCAGTGGCTTTTTAATATCTATAGCGAATATATACCAGGTTAAGGGTTAATAAAGATCCAACTCAGTGGAAAATACCTGTCTTTAAACTTTTTGTCAATTTGATTTTTAAATGCGTTTACTGATGGCGCGTTGATAGTGTCATCGGAAAGGTTATTCCACAGATTAAATGATACGGTTAGTAAAAAATTTGCCTTCAAAGGGGTTTTGTGATGGTTCCCTTATGCAGCTAGTGAAAGAGTTTTCATATCTGTAATATATTTTTTAATTTCATGTTCCCAGTTTCTCCATTTTCAAACTCCCCCCCCCCCCCCCCCCCCCCTTCTTAAGTCCAAATCTTTGCCAAGTCTTACTATGACGACAGTTCAGTTGTTGGCCTGCGCTTGTGTTTCCCCCCACTATTAGATTGTTGTCTATTTGTCTGACTTTATTCAAGTTCAAAAGGCTGTGCCAGTCTTGAATAAAAGTTCTCTGTTAGGTTTTCTTATGGGAGCAAACGTTACCCCACTTATTTACTGTTTATTGTTTACTGTTCCCTGCCTCATTTCATTTCCAATTAAACTTTGTCTGTCCAGGTAGTTTTAAAAAACGAAAAAAGGAGAAAATTTGTATTTTATTAAAGCATGGAATGAGCTGCCCTGAAATAGCTGCTTCAGTTTTTGCAACTTTTTTGGACGTCTGCATCAATTGTTCTGTCTTCGTAACTTCGTGGTTTTCAGAAAAAGAATTTTAAGTACTGCACATCCGTGGGTCGCTAAAACAATATCTGCAGAAAACGCTTTTCGGCTATTCGGTCAGAACCAGATTGATGATAAAAAACGAACCCACCTAGCCTCCTTGTCTGAAGAAAAGCCCAAATTTGGCTGTTCCCTCCATATCGAGCACGAGGGTGGCCATGTTGATTCCCGCCTGCTTTTGTTGTGAGTGACTTCCCTTAGGGCCGAATGATTTGAGCATTTCGATTTTACTTCCAACACCCAATGAACGAGGCCCGGAATCCCCTTTTCAGAGAAATGATAGGGGAAAATCCTATTCTTGTGATCAGAGTGGACGGAGTATTTGTACATTAGAGATGAGAACTTTGATGTTAAGCGCACAGGCCAGTGTGGCATGGAACTATCGGTCAGGGAAAGTGGGGGGGGGGGGGGGGGTCCTCGGTGAAACTGAAAGCTTCATAATTTTTTCTTAACCTCTCAGGGCGGTTTGACCACACGCCAACAATTAGGATTTTGCACAAAAACACTATAATATAATCCATGCAAGCGTTTTCAGGGCTGCCCTAAATTTGAGCCAGCATTCGATGTTGAATTGATATTTCATCAAATGAACCCCCCCCCCCCCCCTACAATTATTTCCTTGTTTGGGGGGGATTTTCACTGATGAATAACAATGTTCAAATACATGACCTTGGTTGATGTCACATTTTTTGACCTTTGCATCACCTGTGGACCCTTCGTATGCGCCAGCTGGAAGCACCCAAAAAAGTCCCACTTCCCTTTTATTTTCATTCGTCTGCTTGGAATCACCTGGCTTGTACCTTGATGGCCATTTGAAAGAAAAAGGAATCAACGTTCAGACACAATTTAAAAAAAAAAATTTTCTAACTGCACCAGTCTATAAATACTCGAGTCCTTAAGCAAGGCCTTGGCGCTTTAATTTTGGTGTGCAGCCTCTCCTGATCTAGCATTATTCCTTTAGTGAAACGGTTTCAAGTTTTCACCTTTTGTATGTAAGCCAACGCCCTGAACGAACGATTAAAACAGAACAAATGAAAGGGATGGTACTCGATCAAAGGTAGTCAGAGCCTGTTTCAAGGGAAAGTCCCGTAACTTCAGTTAGTTCGTTATTTAAAAAAAAAAAAAAAACCTTTAAAGGGTGGGCAGGTGGGGGTGGGGGGGGGGGGGTGGGGGGCAATTATCTAACATGCTAAGTAGCGTGCGGTGTTGTTTGTGTGCCTGTGCCATAAGCATCTCCTCAACTCTCTCTCTCTCTCTCCTCTGCAGGCGTTTTCTTTTCATGCATGCATCATCCTTTATCATCCTCACCATCATCATCATCATCATCATCATCATCATCATCATCATCTCTCTCCCTCTCTCTCTCTCTCCCCTGGTTGCAGGTGTACTTGCATGCATGCGCACGTGTGAGAAAAAACATGGTCAGGAAGGGATAAGGATTGACCGATGTCAATTGATTTAGAGCTTCTGGGAGGAAGACAATAACGTGGAATGTAGGAGGAAAAGCGCACGCATGTGTGTGTGTGCGCGTGCGTGCGTGCGTGTGTGCGCGTGCCTGCGCCCGCGCGTGCGTGCGTACGTGTGTGTGTGTGTGTGTGTGTGTGTTGTGTGTGTGTGTGTGTGTGTGTGTGTGTGTGTGTGTGTGTGTGTGTGTGTGTGTGTGTGTGTGCGCGCGCGCGGGAGAGAGAGAGAGAGAGAGAGAGAGAGAGAGAGAGGAGAGGAGAGAGAGAGAGAGAGAGAGAGAAAGAGAGACAGAGGACAGACAGACAGACAGACAAAAAGGGAGAGTAAGTGTTGAGGAGATGGATGCCCTTCACACACACAACACAACACACACACACACACACACACACACACACACACACACACACACACACACACGAGCACACACACACACACGTGCACATGAACATACACACAAGTACACACATGCGCACGCACATGCGTGCACTCTCTTTTTTACAAAAGCACACAGACAAGAGAATGTATTTCCAGAGAAAAAAAGAATCAGTAAGCCAGCAAAACAGCTATTAACAATGAAAGGCAGTGAATGTAGCACCACAACTTACCGTTGTTTCTACCACTCACTTCTGTTGAGCTGCTAGAGAGCACACAGGATGTTATAGGCAACACACAAAAAGTTAAGGATCACTTCCACAAACATTCATTACTGTCAAAAAAGAAAGTCAATGCGTTGAAGTTTGGCAACATTTAATTCCATTCTTTAGTGATAACGATACACAATTGCCTTCAATCTCGAGCAATCGTTTGGTGTGTACATTTGATTTAAAGTGGGTACGTATCCAAATTTGATTTCCCAAAGTCATCGAAATCATAAGACAGGGCATACTGATGCTCCAAAAGCTCAGTAATGCGTGTAACCACCATGGCTGTTCTGGCACTCGACGCAGCGAGTCCTCATCGAGTTGACCAGGTTGGTGAAGATCCTCCGTGGAAGCGCCTGCCACTCAGCCTGCAGCATCTGGTAGAGGTGTTGGGCATCCCTGGGAGGGGGGTGGCTCCTCACTTTGCGATCCAGCTCATCCCAGAGGTTCTCAATCGGGTTGAGATCGGGACTGCATGCTGGCCACTCCATTCTGTTGACTCCAGACTGCTGCAGGAATCTGGGAATAGAAGAAAAGAACCCCCCCCCCCCCCCCCCCCCCCCCACACACACACACCCGCCTCCAATTTCGTGAACACTGCACGGGATACAATATAAACATGCAGAAGGGAGCACCCACACCCACAGACACACACACACACACACACACACACACACACACACACACACACACACAACACACACACACAACACAAAGGGCAAACTCAACACGAAGCAACAAAAACCCACGCGCGTAAACGCACACACACGAACGCACATACGCAAAAGCATTCAGGCACGGAAGCGCGCGTGCACATACAAGAGGCGAAAGGTTGGAGAATGCATGGGAAACACGCATTAACTCGTACGCTATGAAGAAAGACAAAAGGACTTCTGAAAGAGATGCGTTTTGAGACCAGATTTGAACGCAGAGCGAGTCTGTGAAGAGCGGAGCTGGGAGGGGAGGGAGTTCCAGACAAGGGGGGCTTGATAACTGAAAAAAACGTTGGCCAAAGGATTTCAGTTTCATGCGGAGAAGCTTGAGAAGTTTGTCACTGCTAGAGCGGAGAGTGCGAGAGGGTTGATAAGTGACAAGTGTGTTGGAAAGATAAACAGGCAATGTTTCATCAAAGTGTCGAAAGGCAAGCGTTGCGAGTTTATACTGAATGCGCGCATGAATGGGAAGCCAGTGTAGTCTAATTAACAGGGGTGTAGTGTGGGTTCTTTTGGACATTTGGAAAACAAGTCTGGCTGCGTTGTTTTGTACACGTTGAAGTCGGTTTATATCGACAGCGGGAAGACCGGCAAGAATGCTGTTACAGTAATCGAGTTTTGACATGATGAGGGAACAGATAAGTTGGGCAGTCCCTTTCTGTGTAAGATATGAGCGAATTGACGCGATCTTTCTCAAAGCCAAATAGGCTGAACGACACAGGTGACCGATCTGGACATTCATGGACAGCGTACTATCCAAATGGACACCCAGATCCCTCACGCTGTCTTCAAAGGGAATTTAGTTGGTTCCAGCTTGAACAGATTTATTAGAAATGCGACCCAAAACAGAACGAGGTGCTGCCAACAGAGCCTCAGTTTTTTTTCATCATTTAACTTGAGCTTATTTTTAAGCATCCACGATTTAACAGATTGGAAACACAGTTCAAATTCTGATACCAAAAGTTGGAATGCAGCAGGCTCAGCAGCGTCGTGCAGCTGGGTGTCATCGGCAAATTTCTGATGAGGAATCCCGCGTTCCTCAATGACCATAGATAGAGGTTGAATATACTAGAGAGAAGAGAAGGGGGCCCAAAACGGAGCCTTGAGGCACACCAAAGTCCAGGGGAAGGGGAGAGGAGACCTTGCCACCAACAGACACAGATTGAGTTCTGCCAGTCAGGTATGACCGAAACCATTCTAATGCAGTGTCTGTGATACCGAAAGACACCGACAGACACAGACTGTGTTCTGCCAGTCAGGTATGACCGAAACCATTCTAATGCAGTGTCTGTGATACCGAAAGACACCGACAGACCAAGAGGACAAAGGTAAGGCCACAATGAATACCAAAAGAAAATCAACGGCCACAACATTTGATTCCTTTGAAAAATTCAAAAATCAAATTCGGGGGAACATTCCTGAGCACGGTCTTCATTGAGCTTGATGACAGTTAAGTCGTTTGAGCAGTAAATGTTTGATATGCAAATATCTAAAAAAGAAAAAAAAACCCTGATTTCAGCAATGAACAGTACACTGCACCACCACCCAGAACACCATGCTGTCTCCGTGAAATTTTGTTCAACAAAGATTCTGGGAAATGCTAGAAAGAAAAAGGAAATCTACGTGAGGACTGCAATGGGAATGAAATTGATGATGTGTTTCACTTTGTTTGATAATCCAAAGAGGCTCACGTATCAATGTTCGATCTATCAGCAGCCTGTGTCTTTTGCAATTTCTGCAATGAAATGTCAACTGACATTAGTTCACTTTATCAAACGGTACAACAGCATGAATCCCTCTCTCATATTGACTCTCATATAGTTGATAAAAGTCATTTCCCAGATTTGCTTTTGCTCCCGTCTCTCATTGTTTATCACAGCCATTTGTCAGATTTATATTGAGGTCGGAATCGCTCAGTTGGTAGAGCGCCAGATTCGTAATCATGGTAATCCTGGGGTTGCGGGTTCGAACCTCCGCCGGGTCGCTTCGGTACAGGGGGATTTTTCACTCGGAGTTAACATTGGTTCTAACTCCATTTCCCAAATTGTCCTTCGAATGAGACTATAAACCGAGGTTCCGTGTGTGAACGCACGCATAACATCTTGCACACACGTAAAATCCCATCACCAGCTTTCGGAAGAGAAGGCCAGTTTGACCGTTGGTATGGATGACACGTTACACATAGCATCGCCCTGCGTGAGAAATTGAACGAATGCAGAAAATAAGGAAACTGAATGAATGATATTGACTGGATGACACGGGAAACGACTGAATGAAGCGCCGGCAGGCAGCTCTTTAGTCGGCACTACCCAGGTAGGCAGCCCGTTGTGTACACGAGAGCGTGGATTGTCAGCGTTTAGACCCTATGGCAAGGCGGTTTAAGATTGCTATATTCTTCTTCTTCTTATCATTATTATATTGATGGTATGACCTGTTGCAGATGCCTGCCCTGAAGGTTCCAGAGAGCTGAGCACAGAACCCACGGAACCAGTACAAGCTTTGAAGGATTGATTGCAGCATATTTCCTGCGAAGGTCCAAGGTGATAAATTCAGAGTCAAGAGTCATGGTGTCCCACATCACATTTAATGTCCTGCTTGTTGCAGCAAGTGCGGGGGCTATACGCAAGATTACATGCAGAGTCCGTTACAAGTGTGGGGGCTATATACAAGCTGATATGTAACAAGACCCGAAAACATCTGCAACAAGACTCTATATGTGCTGCTAGAACCTGCTCTGGAAGTTACCCCATCCTCTCCCAAATTGATCAGACTTCATGAGCTCAGGGAAGCATTCTCTGACTGGCTGATGGCCTAAGTCACACCCACATTTAAGCAGGAAGGAAACATGATCCTTTCATCAACAGCTAGTCTACCCATACTTCTCTACACATGTGAAACGCGGACAGTGTACCAACGGCACGCCAAGAAGCTGAATCACTTCCACACAACCTGCCTCAGAAGATTGTTAAACATAGAATGGCAGGACAAAATCCCGGACACAGAGGTGCTCGACCAAGCAGACTTGCCGAGCATCCACACCATCCTGATGCTGTCTCAGCTTCGATGGGCAGGTCATGTAGCTAGCATGCCAGACCACCGGTTACCCCTAGAGACTCTTCTACGCGACCTGCAACAAGGAAAGCGTTCCCATGGAAGTCAGAAGAAACGCTTCAAACACACTATCCTTGAAAACGTTAAACACAAATCCTGACACATGGGAGCAAACTGCTATGGATCGAGCTAGATGGCGCTCCTCAATCCACAAAGGCGCCAATTTATGTGAAAAAAGGAGGACAGCTGCAGCGCGACAAAAGAGACGGGCAAGGAAAGCCTGTGCCAGCAAGCAAGGGCAGGTCTCTCACATTGCCTGTCCAAGTTGTCACCGCACATTCCGTGCACGCATCGTCTTGATCGCCACCTGCGTATCAACAAAGCAGCTCGCCCCCCCCCCCCCCCTCCCCCCCCCCCCAACTCCAAGATGACTGAAGTGGTTCTCGTAGAGTCGACGGACGAACAACAACAACAGTCTTCTCACGAGTATACCTGAAACACTCCAGAGCATGTTACGGTCGGTGCTCTTTTCTGCTGTCCACACAGCTATTACATTTCTATGCAGATCAATACTGCAGATTCCGACCCACTGAAACACAGCTGGTGGATACTGCAGATATTTTGTTTACTAATGAGGAACGGAACCTAGAATCCAACCAGGGAGATATGAAAATTATCAACTCTGCCAAAGTCTTTTTAGACACAATGACCAAACTTCGTCACGATGGTGCGTGTAGGGCGTCAAGTCATGTCATGTTGTTTGTGGCCTGGTCGACCACAGATGCCACACCAGGGCCAAGAACAAAATAAACACAGAGCTGCCAACACATTCAAATGCCATGACTGAAATTCAAAAGCAAGTCGAGTCATCAGTAACAAGACTGATCTAAATTAAAGTTTATCGCCTGACACGTTTACGTTCAGAAAGAATTTTCTTGATATGTGAAAAAAGATGCACTGAATTTGGGTAACGAAAATTGAAAACCGTTGTTTGCTTTCTGCTAACTGCTGGGACTTTCTCCTCCAACAGCTGGAGCTGTTGCTGAACGCCAACAAAGGCTCTGCCAGTGGTGTAGAGTGGAACATTGTCGACAAACATTGACAGTTGATGATATCGCTGATGTTGAGGCAGCGGAGCACAGGACAGTTCTATTCACCAGAACGTTTTAGATAACAACAGAGAATTGACCCACGGAAACCCAAATCCTGGTGTCAGGCAGAATGATACATTTCCATGTTGTGTCACTGACACCTCCCCCCCCCCCCCCCCCGATGAAAAATACGGCAATGATTTCCTGTTGTTTATAAAGAAATGAATGTTGAATTGTAGTCTAACGGCGAACCAGATCGTCGACTATGGCGTGGACTTTAGAGAAACCGCTTTGTTCTTTGGCAACGAGCTCGTATGTTTCTAGTTTCCACATGAGGCTTGAGTTGACCATTTAAAGCATAGCTTTGTGGACAGCTTGTTTGTGCGGTCTGCGGGAAGTTTGATGGCTTCAATATATCTTGGCCAGGTTTGGAACGGGTATGATTAGGGTCATCTGACACAAACGAGAGAAGAACCATTTTGTTAACGTATGACTGTACACTTGAAGGACAGTCTGGAGAAAGTTTTTCAGAAGATTGTCATGGAATCTGCTAGGACCAGGTGAAACTTAGTCGCTGCATCTTGAAATGCAAATGTCAAATCATCCAGGTGGAAAGAAGAGTTGTAAATTTCTAAATGGTCTGAGGTACAAATTGCAGGGTGTTTTTGTTTTTGTTTTTGAGTGTTGATTAACCAACAGTTTCGAGACTTGTTGAAAGGTGTAGAATGGGCTTGAATAGCTGAAGTTAGTACTTTTGCACGGCTTGTTTCTCTGGCATTTAAGAGTTAATCTGGTGGACGGAAGGATCAGTATCACCCCCCCCCCCCTTTGTATTTTCTTGATAACTCTCCATACCGGGTTAAGTAGGGGGTTCATATAGGAAATTTGTCGATTAATTTCAGCTGCTGTCAAGTTTGGGAGGTGGCAGACACCTGTCCTCCTTCTGAGGCAGCCGCCGTCACCTGTGACCCTGAAGGAACCTTGACCTGTGGACAGTTTGTTTGATTTGCTTAGTGCTGGATCTTCTCACAGGACACCTGTCCCTAGTCAACTTTTGTCTGGCCACCGAGCAAGGAGGGGTGGGAGTAGCCTCCACGATTTTTTTTCCAGCTACAAAGAAGGGACTTTTCTTTGTGCTTCTACCCTTTTGCTGTCCTCCATGGGGGTCGGGTCCTGGACGGAGTGGAGGGATCGGTTGCCTCTGCTGACGACACAGAGCACCGTGCTGTTGCTTGCACCCTCATGAACTGCCGGTTAGCAGGAAGATTTCAACAGACTGACTGCGCGCCACTGAACGCACGCTAAAAAGCAAAACGAAACACACAAAAGTAAGGTGCTAAGTAACATTTACATGATTCGCAACAAACAGTCGGACAAGTCCATTTCAACTGATATACCTTATTCCAACATTACAAACAAAAGACGTACCAATGCTCATAGCAATATTCCTCCGATGGCAATGCACTCTTTTCAACTGACTGCAACCAGCGGGGTATCGCTTTGTGCGTTGTCAAAATGAAGCCTGTTTTCTGCTTTGTATCGTGTTTTAACACTGTCTACACAGACCCTCGTTCTGCTCTATGGGTTAACACTGCAGTCACAACACTGACATTCCCTCAGGACACCTGATTTTGACCATTTTTAATTCATTTTCCGACAGTGGCTTTATTTTTGTACAGTGAAACAGAGCTATCTTTAATATTCTTCATGATAAATGTTTTAAAAGTCAAAAATGATTTTCTTGTTATTTGAGTTGAAAATGACATACTTTGAAGAAGGAGCACCGATTCAGTGCTTGAAGATGCCAACGGGTTGGTTGCTTTTTCTCAAATTAACCAATAAAATCGACTGTTAGTAGCTTGCTAACTGGTATGATATGACGTAGGAAGGACTGTATCTGCACGCTGACACTACTGGCTAAAAATTCTCCGGGAAATTCGATCATATTTATTTTAGAAGACCGTCGCTATCATTCTGGCGACGTGTCCTGAGTGACGGATCGCCTGCCGCGAGTATTTTCGCCCCACGTCGCCGAGTGGTAAGTCGGGCGCCGAGAGCATTCTCGCGGCGAGTTGCGAAAAAAAGTTAATTAAACGACTGTTACTTCGCACTTTGCTGCAGTGTGTTCATTTGACTTGCTCTTTGTGCAGGCACCCCACACCTCTTCCCGCTTGCAAGTGCCAAACTTTCTGGCACCTGAAAGTACCGCAGTGGCAATGGCATGCAAGAGAAAGATATTTACAGGCAGAGAACACGCTGTCAGAGGAAGCATAGTTGAAGAAAAGGTTTAAAAAAAAAGAAAAAAGGTGCCCATGGTTACCCGACATGATCCATGCACGCAAGAACTCGGTGAGGCGCTTGGAAGCCAGCCATGAAACGTCGCTGAGAATCACATCTGTGAGTCAGTTCACGTCCACGTGGAAAGACCTTGATCAGCCCATTCACCAGCACGCATCAATTTGCGAAGTGGATGAAAATGCCTCATGGATGTGCATTTAACTACAGAAGACCCTTTTGCCCTTTTCTGTCTTTCTTCTTCTGTGTGTGTTTTTGTTTAAATAACAGTCCAAGGGGACTGATGCAAAGATCGGCCCAGACGCTAACCAACGATGGGCTGGGACTGTCGGGAGATTTGGCACAGGGCAAACACACGATAGAGGCACACGCCTTCTTGAATTCCGCGAGCAGCCACAGGGTGACAGTGGCCAACACGCTCCATCCCCATAAGCTCTCGAGGAGAACAACCTGGCATGTACCCAACGAGCTGGTGCATAATAATCAAACTGCCTGCATTCTCGCACCACGCCGATTTAAATTTAGCACGAACAAAGCGTAAACTAGAACGTGCCCAGGAGCACACATCAGGAGCAACCATGATAGGGTGCTCATGGCCATCAAATTGAAGCTGAAGAAAAAAGTACAGAACAACTATCACTTTCGATTTAGAGAAAGGGAAAAATACACCCGGAAGAAGACCCAATATGTCGAAACGCGTCGTGTCTGTTTTGTAGTTTGTTCCTTCCTTTGGCGGCTCAGTGATTTTGTTTTTTTGGTTTCATGTTTCAGTTTCCGCCTGCGGTCACTTCATTTTGAAACCTGGTGTGTGTGTGTGTGTGTGTGTGTGTGTGTGTGTGTGTGTGTGTGTGTGTGTGTATAAATGTGTGTGTGTGTGTGTGTGTGTGTGAGTGTGTGTGTGAGTGAGTGTGTGTGTGTATTGTGTGTGTGTGTGTGTGTGTGTGTGTGTGTGTGTGTGGTGTATGTATATATGCGCGCGCGCGTGTATGTGTGTGTGTGCGTGTGTGTGGAGGGGGGGGGGGGGTATATTGTGTGTGTGTGTGTGTGTGTGTGTGTGTGTGTGTGTGTGTGTGTGTGTGTGTGTGCGTGCGCGCGCGCATTGGCGCGTGTTTGTGATCGTGCGTGCGTGCGTAGCGAAAGCGTGTGTATACTACTTACGATTATAAACTTTTGTCCATGACAATGGTCCCACGCCTGTATTGATTAAACACAACAAAGCCTCCACTGTGGACCTACGGCCGTTCATGTGTAACAGATCTTGGTGGAAGTGCTATTGAGCATTGCACATGTATCAGGATCGGAAATTAATGGCTTTGCCGGAGTCTTCTGTCCAAGGAGAGATGCAGCTCACATGCCGCCATTACGTGGAGGCGACCGCTGTGCGCTTGACAGGCAGGCAAACGTAAAGAAGTGACGTCAACACATTGGTAAACAATGACCACGACACTGACAGAAAGGTCTTTCCACAACTAGTGATGGCTTCTCTCACTTTTTTTACGACCCATTCATGCTATGTAGGCCCTAACTGTGTTATCCTAATATCAATCACAACGCATTCCTCTTTTTTGTCTTTTTTTTTCTTTTTCTCTCTCATAACCAACATCCAAAGAGTCACCTATCACCTATCGCAGAGTCTTGAAGACCGTTGGAGCGCCAAAGAAGATTTTGCAGTTTTACACTGTGAAGCAAGAACTTCCGGAAACGAAAGCACATATCACGTTTTGCTCATTCTCAAAAAAATTCTGTCAGATAGTTACTTTTAAAAATCTGTTGACAGAATTTTCTGACGTTATTGGTTTGTTAAACATACTGCCGATACTAATTTCCTTATTTCTTTGAGGAGGGAGAATTTTGATCATCTGCCGGGATTTCGTTGTAGTGTTATAGACTGTGATCAAACTGACTGCCACTTCAAAGCTGTTGTAACAAAAATACAAGTGGACCTAGGCGACCAGACCCCACATACCATACGACTCGGTAGAACTTCAATCTAAATCAGAAATTTGTCCATCGTGAAGTTACGGTTTGACTTCAGGTATCCTCGGCTTTCCCTCGGAACGATTTACATCCGGGCACCTGGATAGTGACGCGCATTACCACAGCGGCTCCCAGAACTACCCAGTGACACGTGAAATCTCGTTTCAGTTTCGGCGCCCCAACCGAGTCATGCATTTTCAGCTGGATTCGTGCACATCTCTGGACTTGAAGGTGTCAGAGTATGTCAACAGAACCGCAAGGAACGTGCCGAGAACAGCGTGCGAGGCCGACGCGTCTGCTCCTGTTGTCACGGTGACCAACACCATGCTGCTGGAGGTGACGTTCCACTGTTCTGACGAACGGGCACGGAGGGCGGGAAGGGCGAACCTGTCTGTGTATTTCTCGCCTACGAAGCGATCTGAGAGACCCAGCTTGGAGCTCGTCTACCTGTCTCCCTATGCAGGTGAGCGTTACACTTCGTTTGATGTTGGGCTGACGAGCGCTGGGCGACCCTTTCTGTAGCGACAGCTGGGCTGGCTGGCTGGCTGTTCTTGCCGCATGCTTTGTTTTGAATGGATGCTATTAGGGTAAATGAAGCGAACCTACTTTGAATACAATGAACACATTTTCGGTTTCCAGCTCTTTTGTTTTCCACCTTTCTGTCTTTCTCTGTCTCTGTCTGTCTGTCTGTTTGTCAGTCACACACGCGCACACACACATACATACAGGAGGGGGGGGGGGGAGAGAGAGAGAGAGAGAGAGAGAGGAGAGAGAGAGAGAGAGAGAGAGGTAAGGTAATGTTGCTTATAGCCCAGCCGACCGCAAAGGGCCATAATTATCAGGGCTGTCACCACGCTAAAATCAACCCACAAGTCATCTATAAAAAAAAAACAAATAAAAAAAACAAAACCTTTCACGCATCTCTTTAAAACGCACCAGAAACTTCGTTAAAAATCTTTCGTCTGTAAAATCTTAAATCAGATGAAAAATGTTAATCTCTCTCTCAGAAACTCAAAGATCATGTCAGGTGGGACATATCTTGGAACAGGGTTTTCATGGACTCTGCTGTAAAGTGTTTATGTCTCACATCGTGCAAGTCCCAACAACCTAAAAGAACATGTTTCACTGTGAGTGGAACATGACATGGAATACACCACGGAGCATCTTCACCTTTTAAAAGATAAGAATGGGTGTAAAACGAGTGGCCTGTGTGCAAGCGGCACAGGACAGTTTCTTCTTTACGGTCGCCTCTTTGAACATGGTATGAACTCGTTTAGGTTTGGACGGATTTTAAATAGTTTGTTATCCGTCTGCAAGGTCCATTCCTCTTGCCAGAGGTCTTTGACATAGGCCTGTGTTTTGGGTTTCAGATCAGTGGGTTTCAGATCAGACAGACAGAGAGAGAGAGAGAGAGAGAGAGAGAGAGAGAGAGAGAGAGAGAGAGAGAGAGAGAGAGAGAGAGGGGGAGAGAGAGAGAGAGAGGGACAGATACAGAGAGACTGAGAAAAAAAAAAGAAGAGAGAGAGAGAGAGAGAGAGAGAGAGAGAGAGAGAGAGAGAGAGAGAGAGAGAGAGACATGTGGGGATGAGGGGGAGGGTGGAATGGAGAAGGTAGGAGGAAGCAGTAGGGAGGCCGAAAGTGGAGGAAAGGGAGTAAAGGCAAGGGGAGAGACGTAAGTTAACAACAACAAGAATCTGTCGATGTACAGGATACATTCAAAGCCCGGGACGGTCGGGATCCGGCCAGTTTCCAGCGTTCATGCCGACCTGTGTCCGGCTGAGGCGACCCGGCAACCACACGCTGTTCTTCAGGACGATCCAAGCCTGGTTCACATCGAGCACCGCCGTTCAGATCGAGTCCAGACACTGCTGGGCGCTCGCGATCCTGCTCGAACTTCAGGAGAAGAAGGCGCTGTCCACAGGCTTTCTGTTTCCCCCGACGACTTCCCCGAGCTCCGCGACCATGCCACTCATCTGACTCTGAGGTTCTTCAGGTCTCAAGAAATCGACATGTTCAGCAGGTTCAGGCTCCGGTTCTCGTTCTGCTCGAACGATCTGAAGCCCGAGAAGGTGCCCAGCCCATCAGGAGCGACGAACCCAGCGGGTGAAACAGTGTGGAACTGCACGAAGTCTGTCTGGCCTGACCTCTTCGAGTTCTTCGCGTGTGACCTGGTTCCTCATTGTGCGGAATCCGAGGATGAGGGTCACTGTGCGTACAAGTCGGAACGATGTGGACCACATAAGTTACGGTCAGTGAGAAATATAACATCTGCTTAGCAGTGAGAAATGTAACATCCTCTGCCTAGCAGTGAGAAATGTAACATCCTCTGCATAGCAGTGAGAAATGTAACATCCTCTGCATAGCAGTGAGAAATGCAACATCCTCTGCATAGCAGTGAGAAATGTAATATCCTCTGCATACAGTGGGAAACAGAACTTCCTCTGCATAGCAGTGACAAATAGAACTTCCTCTGCATAGCAGTGAGAAATAGAGCTTCCTCTGCATAGCAGTGACAAATAGAACTTCCTCTGCATGCAGTGGGAAACAGAACTTCCTCTGCATAGCAGTGACAAATAGAACTTCCTCTGCATAGCAGTGAGAAATAGAGCTTCCTCTGCATAGCAGTGACAAATAGAACTTCCTCTGCATAGCAGTGACAAATAGAACTTCCTCTGCGTAGCAGTGAGAAATAGAACTTCCTTTGCATAGCAGTGAGAAATAGAACTTCCCCTGCATAGCAGTGACAAATAGAACTTCCTCTGCGTAGCAGTGAGAAATAGAACTTCCTTTGCATAGCAGTGAGAAACAGAACTTCCTCTGCATAGCAGTGAGAAACAGAACTTCCTATGCATAGCAGTGACAAATAGAACTTCCTCTGCATAGCAGTGAGAAATAGAACTTCCTTTGCATAGCAGTGAGAAATAAAACTTCCTCTGCATAGCAGTGACAAATAGAACTTCCTCTGCGTAGCAGTGAGAAATAGAACTTCCTTTGCATAGCAGTGAGAAACAGAGCTTCCTCTGCATAGCAGTGAGAAACAGAACTTTCTATGCATAGCAGTGGGAAACAGAATTTCGTCTGCATAGCAGTGAAAAATACAACTTCCTCTGCATAGCAGTGTGAAAGAGAACTTCCTCTGCATAGCAGTGTGAAAGAGAACTTCCTCTGCATAGCAGTGTGAAAGAGACCTTTCTTTGCATAGCAGTGTGAAAGAGAACTTCCTCTGTATAGCAGTGACAAATAGAACTTCCTCTGCATAGCAGTGAGAAATAGAACTTCCTCTGCATAACAGTGAAAAATAGAACTTCCTCTGCATAACAGTGAGAAATAGAACTTTCTTTTGTATAGCAGTGAGAAATAGAACTTCCTCTGCATAGCAGTGAGAAATAAAACTTCCTCTGCATAGCAGTGAGAAATAGAACTTTTTCTGCAGAGAACTAGTGAGAAATAGAACCTCCTCTGCATAGCAGTGAGAAATAGAACTTCCTCTGCATAACAGTGAGAAATAGAACTTCCTCTGCATAACAGTGACAAATAGAACTTCCTCTGCATAACAATGAGAAATAGAACTTCCTCTGCATAACAGAGACAAATAGAACTTCCTCTGCATAACAGTGAGAAATAGAACTTCCTCTGCATAACAGTGACAAATAGAACTTCCTCTGCATAGCAGTGAGAAATAGAACTTCTCTGCATAGCAGTGAGAAATAGAACTTTCTTTGCACAGCAGTGAGAAATAGAACTTCCTCTGCATAGCAGTGGGAAATAGAACTTCCTCTGCATAGCAGTGGGAAATAGAACTTCCTCTGCATAACAGAGTCGCAAGAGGTTGTTGATAGCTGAGGAAGAACAACTTTCAAATAAGCGAAATTTTAGAGTGGAGGCGTTAATTACTTGGTATTAATACTGTATAAGCAGTGGGAAATCTGGTCGTCAAGGACAGAAGAGACATCTGCCATAGACGAAAGTGAAAAGTCCTATCACAGTTCCCCAAAAGTATAGTCCTGTTATAGATGCAAAGTGTATAATCTTATCACAGATGCAAATCGTATAATCCTATTACAGATGCCAAGTGTATAATCCTATCATAGACGCAAAGTGTATAATCCTATCACTGACGCAAAGTGTATAATCCTATCATAGACGCAAAGTGTATAATCCTATCACATATGCCAAGTGTATAATCCTATCATAGACGCAAAGTGTATAATCCTATCACAGACGCAAAGTGTATAATCCTATCACAGATGCAAAGTTTATAAACCTACCACAGATGCCAAGTGCATGATCTTATTACAGACGCAAAGTGTATGATACCATCACAGACGCGAAGTGTATAATCCTATCACAGACGCAAAGTGTACAATCCTATCACAGACGCGGAGTATAATCCTATAACAGACACGAAGTGTATAATCCTATCACTGACGCAAAGTGTATGATCCTATCACAGATGCAAAATGTATGATCCTATAACAGACGCGAAGTCGATGATCCTATCACAGATACAAAATGTATAGTCCTATCAAAAACGCAAAGTATATGATCCTATCAGAGACGCAAAGTGCATGATCTTATCACAGACGCGCATTGTATAATCCTATCACTGACGCAAAGTGTATAGTCCTTTCACGGACACAAAGTACACAATCCTATCACAGATGCGAAATGTATAATCCTATCACAGACGCAGTGTATGATCCTATCACTGATGCAAAGTGTATGATCCTATCACTGACGCAAAGTGTATAATCCTATCACAGATGCAGAGTGTGTAATCCTATCACTGACACAAAGTGTATAACCCTATCACAGATGCAAAGTGTATGATCCTATCACTGATGCAAAGTGCATGATCCTGTCACAGATGCAAAGTGTACAATTCTATCACAGATGCAGTGTGTGCAATCCTATCACAGATACAGAGCGTGCAATGCTATCACAGATGCAGAGCGTGCAATGCTATCACAGATGCAGAGCGTGCAATCCTATCACAGATGCAGAGCGTGCAATCCTATCACAGATGCAGAGCGTGCAATGCTATCACAGATGCAGAGCGTGCAATCCTATCATTCCACAACAGTTCTCATGACGAGCCCCCCCCCCCCCCCCCCCCCCCCCCCCCCCCCCCCCCGGAGGTGGACATGTGGTAATGTCAAAATGTTGTGGTCATGTTGTCTGGTAAGCCTCAGAAAACGAACAACCAATCAACTGATTTCAGTCAAAAGATCGCCGAGAGCTACCGTCGATCAACAAATTGTGAAATTCAGGCCTTTCACATGGCCAACTAACTCCCTGAGCCATGCTTGATAGTGACAGTATCACGACCGGGATGAGGATAGTGAGGATAGTTTGATGAGGATAGTGGGAGTAGGTATTGTTATCAGACCTCAAAGCTCATTGATTTCCAAGTTTTGACGAGTGGCTCTCCGTCTCATGGGCGATGTCTGTGTTACGAGTACGACTTCCCCCCTGTCTTGTTATCATTCCTTTTTTTGTATATATTTAATAGGACATTACTTCTGATAGGTTATCCACCCTTTCTGTTTAATGATCATGCTTGATATTATATGAAATGTATGCTGTTAAATAACAACAATGATAATAATAATAATGATGATGATAATAAGGATGATGGTAATAATGATGATGACAATGACGAAATAATGATGATGATAATGATGATGATGATGCATCTCAAACCTTATCTCAATCCGTTTCTTTCTTCTTCTTCTTTTCTTTTCTTTTTTTTTTCTTCAAAATTTTCATATTCTTGTATAAAAAGTTCCAAACTTTTACTTGTGATCCTATGTTTTGATGGCACTCTTATTGAGAGACACGTTTTCAATTGTTCATTTTCATCCAGCATCCTTGTGATGTTTTGTAGGTGGACTCTGGTTCTTTGAGACTGGGAGAAAAAAAGGATATTTCAAATGGCAATGCGGTTTTTTCCCCAGCTCTCATAGCTCCGGTGTTGGTGAGAAAAATACACACAAAATTCCGACATTTTGAAAATGTGACCTAGTGTGTTTGCTTTGACAGAGCAGCTATTGATACTGAAGCAGATAAACATGAAAATGGACAGCTGTCCTAATGATAATCAAATGGGAGAAATACTAGAACAGAAAGCTTTACACAGTCAAGTGGATTAAATTTTTCCAAAAGTATTATGCAGTTGTCCCCCTTTTCCACTGTTAAAAACTCAAGCAAATAATGCAGACTCTGTGATATTGACAAAGTTCTCTGTTCATCAGAATGCTTTCTTTCCTCTTTATGCCCATCGCTCCACGGTGAAGCATAGGCCATCGACGACATTTCGCCATCGCACTCTGTTCTGGGCTGTTCTGGCCATTCCAGTCCAGTTGGTCCCTAGTTGCTTCAGCTCCGCCTCAGTGTCTTGCCTCCAGCTGTTGCGAGGCCGGCCTCTCTTCCTCTTTCCCTGAGAGTTCCAGGTCAGGGCTTGGCGTGTGGTGCTGGACGTTGGCTTCCCAAGGGTGTGTTCGATCCAGCCCCACTTCCTTCGCAGTATCCGCTTGGCCACTGGCTCCTGTCCCGCTCACTATCCGCTTGGCCACTGGTTCCTGTCCCGCTCGCTCTCTTCGTTTTGGATCTTTTTCTGCCATCGGATTGTGTAGATGCACCTCAGACAGGTGTTGAAGAATGTCTGAATCTTTTGTTGCAACATCTGTGTTGTCCGCCATGTCTCGCATCCGTAGAGCAGAATTGACTTCACACTGGAGTTGAAGATGCGGAGTTTGGTTCTCATGCTGATTCCTCCAGATGCCCAGATGTTTTTGAGCATGGCGAAAGCTGCTCTTGCTTTGCCGATTCTGGCTATGACGTCTCGGTCCGTGCCTCCCTGTTGGTCAACCACGCTTCCAAGGTAGACGAAAGACTCCACCTCCCTGATGGGCTCTCCACCCACTGTGACTGGTGTGTTGGCAGTGGTGTTGATTTTCATCAGCTCGGTCTTCTTCCTGTTGATCTTGAGCCCTGTCCCGGCTGATGTGGTCTCCAGGCGAGTGGTCTTGTCCTGCATCTGGCTGTGGCTGTGCGACAGTAGCGCCAGGTCGTCAGCGAAGTCAAGGTCGTCTAGCTGCGTCCAGAGTGTCCACTGTATACCGTTGTTCCTGCCTGTTGTAGTGGTCTTCATGATCCAGTCGATGACCAGGAGGAAGAGGAACGGTGACAGGAGGCACCCCTGCCGAACTCCTGTCTTCACCTCGAAACTTTTGGACAGCTGGCCGGCGTGGGCAGTCCTGCAAATTATGTCCTGGTAGGTGCACCGGATGAGGAGATGATCTTATTGGAGACTCTGTAGTGCCTCAGCAGTTTCCACAGCATCTCTCTGTCCTCACTGTTGAAGGCCTTCTCAAAATCTATTAAGCCGATGTAGAGGGAGGAGTTCCACTCCAGCGACTGCTCCACGATGATGAGCAGGCTGGCCTTACTTCTACTGCCGGACCTCTGGAGAATTCCTGCCGTACACCCTGGTGTGTGACTTGGAGGCCGACTGTGCCGACAGATGGGATGAGCACTTCCGCGCGCATCACCGGCGAGTAAAATACATGCTGCACTGCGGCCGTGGAAAGGTTTGTACCCTTTGACTTGCCCCCACCCCTTCCCCGTCTCCCTCCTTCCCCTCTTCACTCCCTCGTCTGTACATTCTTTTCTCATTTTGTGCACCTCCGTTCCTTCTCTACTTCCAAGGCCTTAAATGTATTCTGACATCCGTTCACCTAAGATCTGACTTTTTCCCTTTTTTTTCTTTTTCTTTTTTGTCTTCCCCTTCTTCATACACTCAGACAAGGATCCCCGGAAGCACTGACGAAGGCTGCTGTACGGCAGAGGCCTTCCGCAGATCCATAAAGCTTCTCCCTAGTCGATGTGGTGGAGGAATTTTCCTGAAGTGGATGGATGGATGGAACTCCTTGCCCAACAAGCCGTCCTGACTGGCAAGTTCTCCACGAACTTCAAGGCCGAGCCAGATGCACGGCAGTCAGCAGCCTGAACGCTGTATGAGAATAGAGGTTTCGCTTTCCCACTCAGCGGGGCTTTCACATCGGTCTTCGTGTGTAGCTGACCTCTTAAAAAATATTATTGTCCTGTATCACCAAGTCGTTGGGAGATTCGTGACGTACGCTTCGACAGTCAGCAATGTCGGTAACGTACCGTTCTTTGGTCATGGGCAACCAGCTAGAGGTGGTCATCAGTCCGATCCTTCATGTTGTCCACCCAGGGTTTCTTCGGTCTGCCTTGGGTGGTCTGCTCTCTACAGCTAGCACCATGCGGGTTGGTCTTGGGCAGGGAGGCAAGATGAAGTACATGTTTTCGACTTGAATAAGAGTGCCGGTGATACTGAGTTACAATAATGAAATCCATGACCAGCCGTTTCTTTGATTATACGGCTGTGATGTGATCTCTGGGATGGCCTCTCCTGGATAAGCTCATGCTCAACTCTGCCAGAACTGAAACAGTGCTATCTGGCACTCCCTCTAGAATAAAGCTTTGGCAGCGGGTGACCAACCAGCTGCTGCAATGACATCAGTACTTGCCAAGAGTGCCACAAGGAAAGGGTTGAGCAGACTGTGTGTCCCTCACACTGATCTATAACCCAAAGCCCAGCCTTACGTCAAAGACATCTGGCAGGAGGAATGGAACTCGCAGACGGATAACAAACTGTTGCAAATCCGTCCAAACCTGAAAGAGTTTTTACCATCCAAGGGCGGCCGTAAAGAAGAAACAGTCTTGTGCCGTTTGCATACAGGCCACTCCTTTTACACCATTCTTATCTTTTAAAAGGTGAAGAAGCTCCGTGGTGCATTCCATGTCATGTACCATTCACAGTGAAACATGTTCTTTTAGAGTGCTGAGACTTGCATGATGTGAGCAGTGCTGGGGTTGTGGGCTTGTCATGTGGACATGGGTCCTAGCAGTGACCTCACCTCCCCTCCCCCACCCCCACTCCCCATCCCCCGATAGGTATCTGCCTGTGGACCGTGAGGTGTGTCTGCGCCATACTTCATTTGTTGGAAAATTGTATGCACAACAGAAATTTCACTAAAAAGTCACACAAACTGCCTTCATGCCCAAGATATATAATACGGATAATCAATAAACTTAGGTTAAACACATGAAACACAAAATTGTCTCGTGATCATAGGTGTAGATGTGAGGGGAAAATTTCGGTCCATCATATACTACTAAAACTGCCCAGTTTTAACAGAGTGATGCAAATTAATAGGTATGAATGCGGCATATTTTGAAAGCATTGATCTTATCTTATATGACACATGTATTGCGGACATCGCACACGTTATTGCCCAGTCAAAGTTGGGCAGACCGTCGTGATTTTCTAAAAAGTATTTTCAGAAATACTCTGAGTAGAGTATCTAGTGAAGGACAGAGGTGAGAGAAAAAGACCTGAGACAGTAGGTCTGACATTCTCAGTGATCTCTGTTGCCTTTAGATATTGTCTAATATCATTGATGATGAACAGACGTTGAATTAACCACTGAACTGAACCGAGCTGTGCCATCGCCGTTCCAGCAGAGAGGTGGCATCTTCCCAGTTCCTCAGACGTCCCACTGTCTGGTCATCAAAGATGCGTGGTCGTCAAGGATCTAGTGGAGATGGTCGTAGAACACGTCAGGCAGGACACCAAGGACAAGGTTCAGACTTTGGCTGATGGTGACCTCTTTCACCGACTTCTAACTGCAAGTCAGAGTGATGGTGACCTCTTTCACCGACTTCTAACTGCAATTCAGAGTTGTCTGTCTGTGGCATTCTCAGAGGTTACTGCATATGTGGGGAGAAAGGATTTTAACGTTTAAAGCTAAACACACGGACTGTAGTAATCTCTCAGGTAGTCATGAGCAACATACAACAGGTAAACTCAGCGGTGGGTACGCAATGCAAAATATAGGGTTTTATCAAGTACATAGCACCGTTCCTGCAGTCACAGAGAATATAGGGGCACCATCTGTGACATACTGGCGTATCTGCAGGAAATGACCAGGAAGGTGGACAGCTTTCACTATACTACCACCGAAGACGTGAAAATTGGCTTCTGGCGTCACCAAAGCCGTCACCGACGGAAATCGTAATGACTGTGAATAGACGCATTGGTATGTTGACAGTCACATTCAAAGGAGTGTCGGTGTGCGGTGCTAGTTTCTGGTATCTTCCGTGATCGGGTTTCCTCATCGCGATGTTGTGTTCTGACATGTGTTATCTGTGTTTAGTCTTTAATCGTTCTGTCTTTCACTAGAATTATGCCATGAAGGAGTGTACATCCGCTATTAGTTTGACGTGTCCGTCGCCGACTTCTGACGCACAACTCAGACAGCACACTGACCGATTCCATTTAGGATATATTGTTTACAGACTGTGGCTCTCTCCTCTCTCTCTCTCTCTCTCCTCTCTCTCTCTCTCTCTCTCATTCCCATGACCTAAGTGGTCGTGGGGAGAGGAGACATGAGGAACGACTCCGTCGATCTTCTTCTCCATCATGATCTGTCCTCTGCTTCTTGCAGTTCTGTCAACCTCAGGTTTGTCCATTCTATCACGCTCTCTGACCAGCTCTTTCTCTGCCTGCCTCTGCGCCTTCCTCCTTCAAGCCGTGCCTTACAGAACTGTCACCGACCAAACCACATCAGCTTTCTGCTCTTGACCATTGTCGAGAGGGGTTCCTGTGGTCCTGCCGCTGTGGTCACCTGCTCTCGGACAGAGTCGTTGGCTCTGTCCAGGAGATGTTTAGCAGTCTTCTGTATGCCTTCATTTCAAAGGTCTGAATCCAAACTCTGCCGTCAAGGTCCAGCTCTCACACCGCACTGGAAGACTGAGAGGACGAGTGCTTTGTATAACATGAGTTTAGTTGGGAAGCTGGTCTCGTTTTCTTCTTCACAGCTTTGTGAGCTTCGCCATAGCTGCCATTGCCATGACTGTGGCAAACACGCCTAAAATTCGCAGACCATGATGAAATATGTTCTCCGACCCTTCAAAGCAGTTTTGACTGACAGTCCACCTTGAAAAGACAGAGGACCTTTTCCAGCCAGCACTGGATAGTAGCGGAAATTGAAACAAAATTATTTTAAAAGGGATTTGAAATAACTTCGCCAGTTAACCTGGACAAACAAATTACAAGACAAAGCACGATGCGTTTTGACTTCTTAGGTATTCTTCGCGGCGGTAGGCTGAACACGGTCACGTTT
>CM031610.1:12361959-12406959 GCA_018398815.1 Conus ventricosus
CAGAAAGAAAGACAGTGGGGGTGTTTGGTAAGTATGGGGGCAGAAAGAAAGACAGTGGGGGTATTTGGTAAAAACATGGGGACAGAAAGAAAGACAGCGGGGGTGTTTGGCAAGTATGGGGGCAGAAAGAAAGACAGCGGGGGTGTTTGGTAAGCATGGGGGCAGAAAGAAAGACAGTGGGGGTGTTTGGTAAGCATGGGGCAGAAAGAAAGACAGTGGGGGTGTTTGGTAAGTATGGGGGCAGAAAGAAAGACAGCGGGGGTGTTTGGTAAGCATGGGGGCAGAAAGAAAGACAGCGGGGGTATTTGGTAAAAACATGGGGACAGAAAGAAAGACAGCGGGGTATTTGGTAAAAACATGGGGGCAGAAAGAAAGACAGTGGGGGTGTTTGGTAAGTATGGGGGCAGAAAGAAAGACAGTGGGGGTGTTTGGTAAGTATGGGGGCAGAAAGAAAGACAGCGGGGTATTTGGTAAAAACATGGGGCAGAAAGAAAGACAGTGGGGTGTTTGGTAAGTATGGGGACAGAAAGAAAGACATTGGGGGTGTTTGGTAAGTATGGGGGCAGAAAGAAAGACAGTGGGGGTGTTTGGTAAGTATGGGGGCAGAAAGAAAGACAGTGGGGGTGTTTGGTAAGCATGGGGCAGAAAGAAAGACAGTGGGGTGTTTGGTAAGCATGGGGCAGAAAGAAAGACAGTGGGGGTTTGGTAAGTATGGGGGCAGAAAGAAAGACAGTGGGGTGTTTGGTAAGCGTGGGGGCAGAAAGAAAGACAGTGGGGTGTTTGGTAAGTATGGGGCAGAAAGAAAGACAGTGGGGTGTTTTGGTAAGCATGGGGGCAGAAAGAAAGACAGTGGGGGTGTTTGGTAAGCATGGGGGCAGAAAGAAAGACAGTGGGGTGTTTGGCAAGTATGGGGGCAGAAAGAAAGACAGTGGGGGTTTTGGTAAGTATGGGGACAGAAAGAAAGACAGCGGGGATGTTTGGCAAGTATGGGGGCAGAAAGAAAGACAGTGGGGGCGTTTGGTAAGCAGGGGGGCAGAAAGAAAGACAGTGGGGGTGGTCGGTAAAAACATGGGGACAGAATGGTAGACGAGGCATTAGCAAAGGAGGAACGCAGAAACTTCGTGTTGCTAGCAAAGGGTATCAAGGTAGCGTCAAGTTCAGAGGAATGACGGTTAACAGTCGGTAAAAAAAACCACACGTATGCTTTCAGGAACCATGACGGAAAGATCGGAAGATGACGTCACGTGGTGTAGCTGATAGTGATTCTGTGGTCGTGATGTTTCTTATAACCGGATATTAACCGTTTAGGCAGTGCAAGATATCTTAAGTCAGTTAATGGGCATGACGCGTTGTCCCTAGTAAGGCATAAAATAATCGTAGTTGTTGTTCAGTGAGGGAGGGGGTACAGTGACAATACGAAACCGACACGAGTAACAAAAAATCTTCAGCATTTGAGAATTAACTAGTAAACACACTCTACAGAACATATATGCTAGGTTAGGATGAAGAAATATACACACAAAAAATGAACTTCAAATGAAACCAGAATGAAATAAGTAATGATAAAAAAAAAGACGAAGACGGGATGAAGATTGGGGTCGAGGAGGGGTGGTGGTGGTGATGGGACAAAGGACGGGAGGAAAGAAAAAGGTGGAGGGAGAAGGTTGACTACTGGAGGTGACTTAGCAGAGGTGTCACCTCGGCATACCCCAAGTTCCTTCGGCAATGCCATGAGTGTGTCTGCCTTCTGTGATCCCCGCTGCAAGTAAAAAAAACTACTTCGACGTACTGAAAACGAATGACGTAGCCATAGATTCCGGTATAAAGGAAGTCACTGACATCGGTAACGTGTGTGTCACGAACATCATACTTTGACACTGTAAAGATGACCACAGGAATACAGGAATCACGAACATCGTACTGTGACACTGTAAAGATGACAGCAGGAATCTGATGCTGATCGACAAGTCACACTATGATTTTCTGCAGCTTAGTGATAATCAACGATCAGGTGAAGCCAATTAAGATTGATTATTGTGATAAAACCACGTTGATTACTGTGATAAAGTTGGGTTTTCTGTTTGAAGGGGGGGGGGGGGGGGGGGGGGGGGGGGGGGGGGGGGGGGGGGGGGGGGGGGGGGGTCTTTTACGCAGGTAGACAGAGTAATCAAACTCGCAGCTCTAACTTGAAAAACCGCTGTAATGAAATATTAATACTGATGGTATTTTCCAAGGATGTGTGTGTGTGTGTATATATATATATGTACATACATGTGTGTGTATGTATCTATATATACATAATTACCTTCATACACACGTAATCACACACACACACACACACACACACACACACACACACACACACCACACACACACACACACACCACACACGCGCACACACACACACACACACACACACACACACACACACAGACACACACACACACACAACACACACACACATACAGCATAAAAAGTAGTGGTAGTTTTGGCACAATCACTGCACTGACTGCAACAATTACATATACCCTTACATTTTCAATATATCGTAATCATACTTTCAGGAAAGATAATACAAACACTGTTTAATCAATCACACACACACACACACCACACACACACACACACACACACACACGCGCGCGCGCGCGCGCGCGCGCACGCACGCACCCCCCCCCCCCCCCCCCACACACACACACAGACAGAGAGAGGGAGAGAGAGAGAGAGAGTTGTCTGAAGTCTTATAAGGAAGGACTTAGAGTTTAACATTTGTTGAGTATAAAAGTCCACGGACTGGGCAATTCTGTGTGGTAGGGTGCATTTAAGTAAGGGCAGAAAACATTCTTGGCAGTTTTACGTCCAATGGTGCCTTTAAAGTAATGACAGAAAGCATGGTGACACGGATACATGCACACATTCGTGACCAGACTTATGTGGGGGAGGAGAGAGAGAGAGAGAGAGAGAGAGAGAGAGAGAGAGAGAGAGAGAGAGAGAGAGAGAGAGAGAGATTCCTTCACAACAGGTTCTCTAAAGACGACAGGAATTTTGCTGTCCCTTCAAACTACAGTTCCCGACATGAATAACGTTATTCTTTCACAACTAAGTAACAGGAAAAAAAAAACCAAACTTATTCCTTCATA
Source organism: Conus ventricosus (assembly GCA_018398815.1). Lineage (NCBI taxonomy): Eukaryota > Metazoa > Mollusca > Gastropoda > Neogastropoda > Conidae > Conus > Conus ventricosus. Next base: position 12,365,100 of record CM031610.1, read on the forward strand.
ACATAGTTCCTAACAGGAGAAACACTATCATTGTATTGCGCTGCTCCTAACAGGAGAAACGTTTATCAACTTCGTAGTGCAGTCTCTGACTGAAATAATAATTCGTTTCATAATACCAATTCTTGACAAAAAAAAATAACTGTCATTTTATTATGCAGTTACAGACTGGAATAAGATGATCACTTCACAATACAGTTCCTGGCAGCGAGGGCATTACCTCTTCATAACGGAGCTCCTGACAGGAATACCGTTATCTCTTCATACTACAGTTCCTGATTATTCATGACGGATTTCTTGACAGGAATAAATTATCCACTCATGCGGCAGTTCTTGACGCCAATAACATCATCTTTTCATAACACAGTCTCCGACAGGTATAACACTATCCCCTAAATACGTAGTTGCTCGAAGGAATAACTGTTATGCTTTCACAGCGCGGTTCCAGGCGCCACAATGGTCACCCTCTCTGCAGCGCATCCCTATCAGGAGTGACGTCATCTCTGGCCGGCGTCATTCCCTGACGGACATGCCGTCATCATGTCACGTGCACAATGCCTGGTAGGGAACTTCACACGCCATGCCTGACACGGGCAAAGCCCCCCTCCCCCCTCCCCCCCCCCCCCCCCCCCCCCCACCAGCCCCCCCACATCATCCGACAGTACTGACGTCATCTTTTCATAGCGCAATGTATAATGGAGACAACACCATTCCCTCACAGTGCAATGCCTAATGGAGACAACACCATTCCCTCACAGTGCAATGTCCTAATGGAGACACCATTCCCTCACAGTGCAATGCCTAATGGAGATAACACCATTCCCTCACAGTGCAATGCCTAATGGAGATAACACCATTCCCTCACAGTGCAATGCCTAATGGAGAATAACACCATTCCCTCACAGTGCAATGCCTAATGGAGATAACACCATTCCCTCACAGTGCAATGCCTAATGGAGATAACACCATTCCTCACAGTGCAATGCCTGATGGAGATAACACCATTGCCTCACAGTGCAATGCCTAACGGAGATAACACCATTCCCTCACAGTGCAATGTATAATGGAGATAACACCATTCCCTCACAGTGCAATGTATAATGGAGATAACACCATTCCTCACAGTGCAATGCCTGATGGAGATAACACCATTCCCTCACAGTGCAATGTATAACAGGAATACACCGACGCGACTAACAGCAGACAACGATATCCTTTGTCCCCCTTCGGGCAAAACATTCACAAAATCACGAGAAAGCAGACAAGGACTCCACGATTTTCTTACCTGGACATGGTGAAAAGCCGGCTGTCAGCAAGAGAAGGAAGCCCCCGATTCCATTTACCACACAACTCGGTGAACAACGAAAAGCAGATACTGTTCACACTACTGACACGCAAAAAGTTTTTTCTTCGGTCAGTGACCGAGGGTTGAATTTCACATCACTTTGTGTCAGCCCCATCCAACTTCAGTTTTTCTGTCGTCGGGGGCAGAGGACTTTAATAAAAATCGGAAGGACCCTGGCGAACGAGTGAAAGCAGCTCCTGACGAACCAAGAAAACGCGTCTGAGAATGGCGTGCCTACCATGCAGTTTCCGAATTCCGTTCTGGTTTTGCAAACAGCGCCATCAACGGAACAACGAAGAACGGGCAAAAGTTTCATGGGCGTGCGGTGCGAACCAGAATGCAAATCCAGCGTCGGCATGTGGTTTAAAGAACTTGTGGTCAACCTGGGGTAACCAAAACAGCACGGTGACGCCGCGCTGTCAGCGGTTGGCGGAAGGTGAGCGTGGACAGCAAACTTTACGTGAGTGACGTGCAGCACGTGTTCATCTCCGCACCCCCCCCCCCCCCCCCCCCCCCCTCCTCTCATCGCTTCCTGCGTTCAACGCAGACAATGCCTAGCTTTCTTTTCCTGGCCAGTACTGCGAAACTGGTCGCATAATGACACCGGGAAGTTGACCGTTTCGGTGACGGAAGTGCGCAAGTCGTTAGATTCGATTTCCAACAGTTCATTACCGAGAAGCTGTTGGCAGTGTCACACCTTTAGACATCCCGATACAAATCGGTACCACTCGTCACAACTGTACTGACCATTGCCGAAGCTTCATTCCCACAGTCAAGGTTCCAGCTTTCATTCGGAGCTTACTGAAGACAAATCAGGAATATGAACCACCGTCTACCACCACTGCTGTGGCGGGTGGCTGTTTTGTAAAGTAATATCCGATAATCAATTCACCCGTCCATGGAAGAATACCCATTCATCTTCCCGCTAAAACCTGACTCATGGTTGGTGAACGGAACTTGTTGAAAGTAGACAACGAAAAAATCTGACGGTTGGTTGGTGAACGGAATTTGTTGGAAGTAGATAACGAAAAAGCCGACTGTTGTTGGTGAACGGCATTTGTGAAAAGCAGAAAACGTGATCCTGGCCGAACGATACACTTAGCAAAAAGTAGGAGCAAGAAGTGAACGATGAACAGCATCCGGAGAGATCAGAAACAAATAGTAGTGGTGTAACGACACCAGTAGCAAAAACTCCTCATAATGGGTTAAATGATAAATGCTGTGGACACTGCACGTGGCTCTGTTATCCAGATCAGATAAATCGAAATACGGATTGAAGGGGCACTTAATCTATTCGAAAAAGGGCCAGAACAAAACGTATACCCTCTAACTTTACCACAAATAGTGGCGCCAATCTGACACGTTTCTGCTAGATTCATTCTTTCGTTTTATGCTGGAGTAAACCTCCCATGGAAAGCACTAGCTGCACTGTGTTGGAAGTGTATATGGGAATGTGGTTTTATTTTATTTATTTACTTTAACTGTTTGCCAGGGTGGCAGCAACACGTGTCTTCTTGCAGACACTGTCTTGAACACATCCACCACCGATTCACACTGAAAATGGAGGACAGGTTAATCTGGTTCAAAAAGCTTAAGGTGAATAAATAAATGAATAAATAAAAAGAAAAAGGAAAGAAAGTCTGTATGCTGTCGGGTTTCTTTAAACTGAAATGAACCCCTCCAGTCTGTCTCTCCGTGCATGCGTGCGAGAGTGCATGTGTGTGTGGTGTGGTGGGTGTGGTGTGGTGTGGTGTGGTGGTGTGGTGGTGGTGTGTGTTGTGTGTGTGTGTGTGTGTGTGTGTGTGTGTGCGTGCGCGCGCGCGCGCGCGAGAGTGTGTGTGTGTAAGAGAGAGAGAGAGAGAGAGAGAGAGAGAGAGAGAGAGAGAGAGAGTTTAAAAGATAACTGCGGGAACCTTTACATTAGGTCCAGCCATAATGTGTGGTATGAAGTCAATTGTTATTTGTGTCTCCACGCTCCCCAATCCTTCCCCGGGGTGGGAGTGAGGGGCTTTCAGTTACGCATAAACGGTATCTCCACCCTGTCCTGTCCTTTGTGTTTCAGCTTTTAGACCAATTATAAGTTCGGCAACGAGGGGAAAAAAAAAAGAATTATCAAAGAGTTAGGAAAAGTCTGTGTACTAGCTGAGTGGAATTATGAGACGTTGATTACCCCGTGGTCAGATAGTCTAGAGTAGGTAAGTGGTTGAAGGCAACGAACAGGGTGAGACCAAGCCCAAGACAGGTCAAGCATGGAGGTGAAATTGGACAGAAGCATGATGAATCAATCAAATGAGCATGATACATGATTATTTAAAACGTCATCAGGACACGTGACGTGACTACCAGTTGATCAGATTGATGCTATAGTGGATGCCTCAATACTTCATGCTATGCCATGTATGGAAATTACTTTAAGACATGCAATACTGATTCACAAATATCACAGAGTTTAGCGCGCACGCAGGCACGCATACATGCACGCAAAGACACACACACACACACACACACACACACACACACACACACACACAGAGGTCATCACAGTGTGCAATATTGTACGACATGGCGTAATAACAATCACGCCTCAGACGTCATAGTAAAAACTGCAGTATAAATATGTTCCTGTTTTGGCAAGTGTGAGGTCACTTGTGTCTCGTTCTCGTCTTGTTGTCATATTTTCTCTGCTATATCACGTGAAACAAGAACAGTCTCAGCAAAATCACTGTCATTTCCCATATCACAGACTGTTGTCTACGCCGTTAAACATGACGTCGAATCACAGTTTCTTAAATCCAGGAGACAACGATGAAGATGAACTATAAAGTTCGCCGTTAAACATGACGTCGAACCACAGTTTCTCAAATCCAGGAGACAACGATGAAGATGAACTGTAAAGTTCGCCGTTAAACACGACGTCGAATCACAGTTTCTCAAATCCAGAAGACAACGATGAAGATGAACTGTAAAGTTCCCCGTTAAACATGACGTCGAATCACAGTTTCTCAAATCCAGGAGACAACGATGAAGATGAACTGTAAAGTTCCGGGCGTGCTACACAACACTGGATAAAACGAGGATAATGACTTTAAAAAAAAGAAAAAAAAAGTAGAGCATGCCTGACTCACGTGGTGACACAATTTAGGGGGAAAACATCACATGATATATATATATTCTACATAAACTTCTACAACATATATATATATATATATATATATGTGTGTGTGTGTGTGTGTGTGTGTGTGTGTGTGTGTGTGTGTGTGTGTGTGTCCCCGACAGCAAGGGTCCAAGGACCCACCTAGGTTCTAGCTAGATTCAGCTTGTCCAAGCTGGAGCTAGCTAGAACCTAGGTGGACCCTAGTACCCTTGCTGTAAGGGGTGTTCTTTTTTTTTAAAAATAACCACAAACGCCAATAATGCAGTCAACGATTCTTACTGCCCAGATGATTAACACACACACACACACACACACACACACACACCACACACACCACACACACCCCACACACACACACACAACACACACACACACACACACACACACACACACAACCTTCGAAAATGTTCCATGAAATACCATCTGATTCGTCGTCAAGGATACCGGAGAATTTAGCAGCCCCCAACAAATGGAGGTCTTTCTCCACGGTATCACGTGCTGGTGAAGAATGAAGGTGTTGCAGTTCTCCTTCATGGTCTATCTGGCCTGTATTCCAAGCCAGGCAACTCGACGTCATTGTGCGGGAATATTCAGATTCTTTCCCTTTAACAACGTTAGTCTGAAGCCCACAGGCATTTTATAGGCACGGTAACGACATTTCATGAGACCTGGTGATCACAGATGTTCGGGAGAGTAAGATGGGTGCAAGAGTGTTCTGTCGTACAAAGTTGGCTTATAATTTTGTTACACTGTTTTGAAAGTTCAAATGCCCTGCTGTCAAAGCACATGCTGTAGACATAAAATGTTCGAAGCTGAAATGCCCTACCGTTTTAACAAGCACATGCTGTGGACATAAGATGTTTAAGTTGAAATGCCTGCTGTTTAACAAGCACATGCCGTGGACATAAGATGTTTAAGTTGAAATGCCCTGCTGTTTAACAAGCACATGCCGTGGACATAAGATGTTTAAGTTGAAATGCCCTACTGTTTAACAAGCACATGCTGTGGATGTTTAGTACCGATGCCTCATATTCCCGATGTTAACAATTATCGTTGGTATCCTGGCGATGGAGCAGCGTGGGGTGTCTTTTGCCCAAACTGTGTCGACAACGACGTTTACCTTTTGTACTTACCGAATCGTTGAACTTTATGCATGGGTAACGGAAGGCCTCTCTGGTCTTCTACATACGTTGCCGAAATGATATCACAGCGTTGCCGAACTGATATCACAACGTGCCAAAATGATGTCACAACGTTGCCGAAATGATGTCAGAACGTAGCCGAAGTGATGTCACAACATTGCCGAAATGGTGCAACAGAAGAAGACGTTGACTCCAGTACACACATACACGAAAGAATAAATAATATAAAAAAAAACCCGTTCTTTCACAAGCTTTTATGATCACCGTAGACGTCTAATTCCAACTCTCAGGTAATGCAGCTGTAGTCATTCGCTAGTATACATGATCATACGAAATCATGCCGAACGCATCTGCGGAAGTTTAGACAGTTTCTTTTCACGAGTTGAAACTTTTAACGCAGTACTGAACTTTTGGGACTTTCTGTGGAAGACCGAGTGGTTAGCTTTGGTTTGTTTTTGTTTGTTTGTTTTTTGCTTACTTAGACACACACCGTGATGTCAGTGAGCAACTGTGTCTATTTGGGGAGTCCGCCCCCCATCGATCAGATATGACCGGAGAAAGGAGATGGGCTGTCGCCCGGGGTGTTCCGCACAGAGGGCAGTTAGACTAGACACGTTGGGCTAGGAAGACTAGAAGAAGGAACAGTGGTTGGGCCCACAGAGACAAAAAGGATATGACCGACGTCATGTTTACCCCACTCCGGCCGTCACCCCCTCTTTCCTTCGCCGACGCATTGTCATCGCCTCTTTGCTTGCTGAGGTGGAACATACGACGAACGTGTTCCTGTGCGCGCAGACACATGCAGGTTTGCAGTGCGAACGCGCACATGCAGTGTACCTTATTTACAGGAATCATGCTTTAGTGTGAGGAGATAGAGACGAAATGGGGAAGAGAAGAGAGGATAAAGTGGGGGGGGGGGGGGGGGGGGAGGAGGGGTTACATGCATATATGAGTGTGTACGCGCCTGGGTCGTTCGTCTTTTTAACGTTCCGTAACTAACGAAGATCGTGCGCGGTGTCAGAAACGCCTACAAGAGCTGAAAGTGTTATCTCCCTTCGACGTGAGTTTTGTCTCTCCTTGTTCTCTCCCCTCTCAGGGTGGAGGAGACTCCACATGGGTGGCAGGGAGAATAGTCATGGCTGCGCTGTCTTGCCGTCAAGTTAATGTCAAGGCAGGGCTGTGGGGGTGATAGGCGGCAGACTCATCCGAATATGTAGGATCTCTCCCCAAGATGTCATCATCGAAAAAAGAAAACAAGAAAAAAAAAAAAAACTGCCGAAGCGAAACGTAATCACTTAGTTTTTTGTGTTCGTGACATCAGAGTCCGCGAAGCTGCAAAGTAAATTCTACATTTTTTTTCTTCAAATGTTGATATTTACAACAAACAAACAAAAAAAATCCATGACAACAAAAAAAAAATGTTTTGCACACTTCATAATGTACGGGGATAGGTACTGTATGACTGACTATAAATGTAATCGTTTTTTGCGTGAAGGACGTCATGACGAGACAGGTGCTGACTCCATGACTCAATGGAAGCCGTGTCAGTACGTGCGCAGAACTCCGATGTCGTTCCAGGAATGACAAGCGGCAGATTCTTCAGATGCCAGGAACTCCGTACGGGCGAGGTTTTCCGGCGGCATCTGGCACGCAAAAAGGCGGAGAGGCGATGAGAACAGCAATCGCCGAGAGGACAAACAGCGAGAGGCGGAAGCCAGGTTTTCGAGCACAGGAATCCAGACTGTTTGATCTGAGTCACCGTCACCAGGAGGTAGCATGAGGCCTGCAACAATGTACAGATTGTGTTATCATCACGTCATCATGACGATGTCTCATTATCATATCGACAGGTTACAGATACACACATTTGTAGATATGATGATGTCATCATGTCGTCATTATCACTATCTGGTCATTTGTCTAGACTGTCGGTGTTATCATATTGACAGCGCCCGCATAGTCAGCATTTTGTACATTATATAACACTGTCGTCCTCATCCAAGCATGCATACAAGGGTCACACTTTGTATATCATATGCCATTATGATGTAGCCATGATGCACGTGGTAGTGATATGTCATGTCGTCATTATCACGTCTGCTACATTATGTTATGATTGGTGTTTGATACCCATAATGCTCGCACGGTCATTGTACACCATAGTCATTATTCTCTATCGATCATGTCTGCCTGTCACACACGCAACATGTTATTTGTCGTCATTCTGTATCGATGAGAATGCACAGTTACAACTAGTACGCCGTCACACCTGTGTCACTGTGATTCATCATGTCGTCATTTTCCTATTGATGAGACTGCCAGTCCACTGTGGTCATTGTGATGTCATCATGTCGTCATTTTCCTATTGATGGAACTGCATATCACTGGTCATGTGATGTATCATGTCGTCATTTTCCTATGATGGAGACTGCCATAGTCACGACTGGTCATGTGTATGTCATCATGTCGTCATTTTCCTATCGATAGAGACTGCCATAGTCACACTGATGTCATTTGATGTCATCATGTCGTCATTTTCCTATCGATAGAGAACTGCCATAGTACACTGTGTCATTGTGAGTCACACATGTGTTTTCCTATCGATAGAGACTGCCAGTCACTGTTGTCATTGTGATCATCAGTTGTCATTTCCTTCGTAGAGACTGCATAGTCACACTGTGGTCATTGTGATGTCATCATGTCGTCATTTTCCTGTTGATGGAGACTGTCATAGTCACACTGTGGTTCATTGTGATGTCATCATGTCGTCATTCTCCTATCGATGACCACTGTCAGTCACACTGTGTTCACTTGTGACGTCATCTGTCGTCATTTCTCCTATCGATGACGATGCCGTAGTCACATGTGTACATTGTGATGTCATATATCGTCATTGTGTCGCCTTTCATATTGACAGTGCCAATAGTCAAGTAGGCACATATCATGTCACTGGTCGCCATTGTTCATATGACAGTATCTACAATAGTCACACTATGTACATTATCATGTCATTGTGTCGCCATTTTCATATTGAGCAGATGCACATTGTCACACCTGTGTACATTGTGATGTCATCATTGTCGTCCATTTCCTATCATACTACATGTCATATTGTCACACTTGTATCATTGTACGTCATTGTCGCCATTTCCTATCGATTGACAGTGCCGTATCACAGTTACACTATTATGTCATTATATCGTCATTGTGTCGCCATTTTCATACTGACAGTGTCTACAACTGTCACACTTGTACATTAGCATGTCATTGTATCGCCATTTTCATATTGACAGTGTCTACAATTGTCACACTATGTACATTATTATGTCATTGTGTCGCCATTTGTCATACTGACAGTTCTACAACTGTCACACTGTGTACATTACATGTCATTGTATCGCCATTTTCATATTGACAGTGTCTACAATTGTCACACTATGTACATTATCATGTCACTAGTGTCGCCATTTTCACATTGACAGTGTCTACAATTGTCACACTATGTACATTATCATGTCATGGGTCGCCATTGTCATATTGACAGTGTCTACAAATGTCACAATATGTACATTATCATGTCACTGGGTCAACATTGTCGTATCGACATGCCTGCAATATATCACACTATGAACACTTATGACTGTCATCGTGTCTCCTTTTTTTCATATTCACAGTGCTTGCATGATCACACTGTACATTAACTGCCATGTGTAATCATTTCATACCTATAATCCCTCCAATAGCCATACTGTGTAGATTATTATGTCATCGCGGCATCATTTTCACATCGAAAATGCCTACAATCACTGTACACATAATGTCATCATGTCTGTTGTGTTGTTTTTTTTCCTTCGTGTGCTCAGTGCCTAAAATAATTACACTGTGTACACCGACATGTCATCGTGTCGGCATTTTATACCGATAGTACTTGCATTAGTTATACTGCGTACATTATACTATAATCGTGCAGTCTTTTTCATACCGCGTAGTACCTGCAATAGTCAAACTGTGTATTATACATCATCGTGTCGTCATTTTCACACCAATAGACCGCATGCAATAGTTCATTGAGAACATTATACGTCATTGTTTCGTCATCTTTTCATACCGACAAGTTCCTGCAATAGTCACACTGGTACATTATTATGTCATCGTGGTCATTTTCATAGCCGATAGGTACCTACAACAGTCACAATGTGTACATTATTACTCATCGTGTTGTTATTTTCATACCGATAGTACCTACAAAGTCACAATGTGTAATTATTACTCATCGGTTGTCATTTTTCAACCGAATAGTACCTACTAACAGTCACAATGTGACATTATTACGTCATCGTTTGTTATTTTCACAGCGAGAGTACCTGCAACAGTGTCCAGGACGGGAAATCGTGATGGTATTGCTTAAGTCACGTAAGTTGATGTATCATTAGTCAGGCTAACACACCAAGTTAATCTTGACATCATAACGCATATGCACCCTCATGCGCGCACCCAACATTCACCTCTCTCTGGGTATGGTATGTCACGCATTCGTTTCTCTCCTAACACGACTGAGAACAAGAAATACAATTTCTATGCTACTTATAATTAATCATGAACAATCAAATCACACACAATGAAATATCAAAACATAAAAGATCAATACTTCCTAATCCCGGGTTATAATAAAATGGCTTCTTACCTGGCCAGGTTTTCACACAGACAACCACGCTTTCACACACACCACAGTTCTTGAACAAGTCTCTTCACGTCTTCTTCAGCACTGCTTGATGGTGATGCCCTTGGTTGACTGGCTCCAGGTTTCAGGACTGGGTCTTCGTGGTCGTCTCTGGGATCTCGACGTAGAAACTCTTCTTCTTCGTCTCTTTCACCCACCTCTGGGCTTCAAACTTAGTTTTCTTCTCTTCCAGCTTGTCTTTAACCTTAAGACTTTGCTGTCTCTTCTGTCTCCCAGACCACGTTTTCTCTTGACCCTTTCTCTGTCCTGCTCACTCCTCACCTTTCTCTCTCTCCTCTCCTCTGCCTTCTCTCTCCCTCTCTCCTGGTGTTATTCTCCTCTGCACGTTGTTCTCCCTCAGTTTATATAGGGATGGAGACAAAGGATTCCCCTTCGGGCCATGCCTTTGTCCATGCTGCTTCTCAAACCCCTAGTTCACAAGTACCCTGAATTCTCCATTCGCTACATTCTTCCACACATCAGCATTTACACACATCCCTACCTAATTGATTAGCAAACAAACACTTAGCACCAGATGGACATCGAAATTTCCCGCCGACTTCGGTGGTCACTTAACACGTAATTATCTTAAGGAGGGCTACTACAACCTCCACACGCATTCAGCCAGCCTGACAATAGAACCAACACAGTGACCCACGGCAATACCATCCGAACGAATCCAAGACTCCTGCTCTTCACTGACTGTTTACAAAAGAACCTCAGCTGACTGAGCATTTAGCGCTCACCTGGAGCACCGAGGTCGTAGTGGTTACATCCCTTCCCCCTTTCGCTATCGGGCAGGTCCGAACTCTCTACTACGTTAGGTGCCATCTGTCATCTGACCACTTCGGCCTCCTTCACACAGTTCGGCCGTGTGCGATGGGTAAGGTACCCTGGTTAATTGGTCTATTACCTATTTGTATACTACGTACAACGTCCCTTTGCCTCCAAGCGTTTAATGCCTTTTGTGAGAGGTTTCACACTCTTTGACAAACAGTCTCACTGTGTACATTATAGTCATGTGAGTCTTTCACACTCTTTGACAAAAGTCTCATGTGTACATTATTACGTCATGTGTTGTCATTTTCATACTGATAGTACCTGCAACAGTCTCACCGTGCACATTATTAGTAACGTCATCGTGTTGTCAATTTCATACCAAAGTACCTACAACAGTCTCATTGTATACATTATTACGTCATCGTGTTGTACATTTCATACCGATAGTACCTGCAACAGTCCACTGTGTACATTATTACGTCATCGTGTTTCAATTTCATACCAATAGTACCTGCAACAGTCTCATGTATACATTATTACGTCATCGTGTTGTCATTTTCATGCTGCCAGTACATCCTGCAGTCACACTGTGTACATTTTAATGTTATTGTGTCGTCGTTATTACCACACTGATAGAGCTAGCAATACGCAAGATTGAAGGGTGAAAGAACCACACCTACAAATAAGCCAGGAGTTCTCGCTGATGATAAATGTTGCGTTCCATTCCAGCAGTCGGCGATGCACTGTGACGTGTTGAACGTGCTGCGTTTTGCCGTGCGTACTTACTTGCCTTGAAAGAAACAGCCTCCAAGTACCCGTTGCTGTTCGGTGTGTAGGCTTCACTTTGAACGAACGGTCGTATTTGCCCACACGGAAGCTGCTGTTGGTAAATTACAAGGACTTTGGAGTAAGATTCACCCGGCTTGTTTGTCAGTGTGACATGCTGTTTAGATGGAAGAGTTAACATGGTTTTTATCTAGAAGCATTTTACGGATGGAAGATTTCTAACACAAATTCCCGGCGGTTTTTTTTCTTTTTTCTAGAAGGTGATTCCCAAAGGTTTGTGGGAATGAGTTTCTTGTTTTATTTGTTTGTTTCTTTGTTTGTTTTGTTTGTTTCAATGACATGTGAGTTGACTTCAACAAGGTGACAGCCCTGATATGGCCCTTTGCGGTCGGCTGGGCCATAAGCAACATACCTTACCACTCTGTGTTTTGACATGTTGTCTCGTTTTGTGCAGCGTTACAGTTTGACCCCTAGCAGGTCAAACGTACAGTTTGACCCCTAGCAAGGTCAAACGTTACAGTTTGACCCCCAGCAAGTTAAACGTTACAGTTGACCCCCAGCAAGGTCAAACGTACAGTTTGACCCCCAGCAAGGTCAAACGTACAGTCTGACCCCCAGCAAAGTCAAACGTTACAGTTCTGACCCCCAGCAAGGTCAAACGTCACAGTTTGACCCTACGTGCGTTGAACAGCGTCGTGTTGTGCCGAATCGCACGGCCCTTTGTTTAATTAAGCTATTCCATTTCATAGACTTTCGTGTCGCGTTGAGTCACGTCGTCTTCAGTCGAAACGACTACCACCGCTCTTTCATACACGGCGCAGCAGTCATCCTCCCACAACCACCCCCCCCCCCCCCCCCCCCCCCCCCCCCCACTCACAGGCGAAGAGGAAGATGAGGCAGAAGAGGAAGAAGGCGTGCAGGAAGGAGTAGAGACACTTGAGGTCCTCGTCCGGGGTGCTGCCCACGTTGATGTAGAGGAAGACCAGGAGGGGCAGCACCCACATCACCCCGTTCACCGCCAGCACCCACGGCAGCAGCACGGCGTTGCCGCAGCTGTCCACGTGGACTAACCTGCAACAGGGGTCGTTAGTCCCAAGTGGGCCCTTCAGTGGCTCGACTTCATAACACGAGTATACAAGACACAGGTTTGCAGTCCTTCCCTTGCACGCACGTCAGAGAGAGAGAAGAGAGAGAGAGAGAGAGAGAGAGAGAGGTGGACTTTATTGTTTCCCTTCGCCGAGTGACTGTGTGCGTAGCTCGGGGCACCTGCTACAAGTTGTCCTTGGGCCCGCTCCCTCCAGCCTGGCCTTATCTTTTTCATTGTGGCCTCGTGGTTTAGCCAATGTGTACGCACCGCATACACTGGCGCGCGCGCGCCGCACACACACACACACACACACACACACACAACACACCACACACACACACACCCACAGCTGCCCCCCACGGCCCGTGCCCCCCCCCCCCCCCCCCCCCCCCCACACACACGTGTACACTCACCACACACAGGCGCGCGCGCGCGCGCGCACACATACACACACAACACACTCAATGATGATAATGGCACGACCAATGTTAGGTAGGTTACTCTAGGTCTGACCAACGTGTTGGGCTGATACGTAGGTCAGACATCCGCACGGCATAGCCATGAGACCGTCTTCTTCAATTCTTCAATGATACTTCAGCTTTAACTCATAAGTAGAGTGGTTCAAAACTTAGCGAATGTGGGGTAGCGTGTATGGACTTGTCCGCATGCAGCGACTTCCTTGATGAAATAGAAACAGAACTGATGTGGTGTTGAGCATGTGGACCAGTCTGCATTTCATTTCATTTCATTTCGAGTTTGTTCACAGTCCTGTTGGCGGTTACATCTGGACAAAAATGGTGCAGAAAGACAGAAGAAGTGACAGTGTGAAAACACAACACACACACACACACACACACACACACACACACACACACGCACCCACACACACACACACACACACACACACACACACACACACACACACAGCACACCACACAAACACCCCACCACACACCACTTTCTCACTCACTCACTCACCCATGCATACAAATGGAAAGAAAGTAAAAAAAAAAACCCAGAAAGGCAAAGAAAGGGGAGCAGAAAGAAAGACAGATAAAAAGAAAAGGAAAACCACAAAGCAACAGTTTGAAACAGGTCCACATTCGTTATCCGATACTACTAATCTGCAAATTTTACCATCTAATAATATTCATTAATGTTAGTACAACAAACAAATGTTGCAGTGTGCACAATTTTCTGTCTAAATAGTATTTTTAGAGCAGATTTCGTGCCAGTGATGAAACTGAAAAAATCCTCTATGTAACTAGATTAAAACGGACGCTGAAACATAGAATGTGAACAAAATGGAATGTGAGATTGTGACGTGTGCGGGGAAACGTGAATGCAATACCCATCAAAACACATGAACAGAAATAGAAATTTCAGTTCAGTTGGTTTTTGTCCGTCTGACTCCCACCCCCCCCCCCCCCCCCCCCTCTCAAACACACCAACAAAGATGACAAGAGAGAACTGCACTCACCTATCTCCTCCACCTTCTCTCTCCCTCTCTCTGTATATATCTATTCATCCATCTATCTATATCTATCTATCTTTTTCCTTCCCCGAAAAGGAAAGAAAGAACTGTCCATGACTCCCCCACCCCTACCACCCCTGCTCGACCATAGGGGTCAAGGTTGACATGACCCTGCCAAAGTTAGACTTTCTTTCTTTCTTTCCGCGTACGCAGGGTGATAACTCCTGCGGACACTCCCTGTACAGACAGGCAAGGATGAATCCCATCTACCCAACAAAGGCAGTGGAGTTTTGTGTGCATGACCGTTTTATATCCCGCCATTAAGGCAGCCATACTCCATTTCGGGGAAGGTGCATGCTATGTGTAACGTGTCATCCATACCAACGGCCAAACTGACCTTCTCTTCCGAAAGTTGGTGATGGGATTTGACGTGTGTTCAAGATGTGCGTGCGTTCACACACGGAACCTCGGTTTATAGTCTCATTTGAAGGACTGTATGGGGAATGGAGTCAGAACCAATGTTAACTCCGAGGGAAAAATCCCCCTGTACTGAAACGGCCCGGCGGAGATTCGAATCCGCAACCCCAGGATCACCAAGACTACGAGTCTGGCGCCCTACCACTGAGCTTTTCCGGCCCCCAAAGTTGGACTGAATGGTATTTTAAGAATAAATCTTAGTGAGTCCGCCCAAAACCAAGGACAAACTAGTTTCAAGACAAAACACGACCCCTTTCGACCCCTTAGGTCTTCTTCAGACAAGAAACACCCGAGGAGGACCTAGGACGTCGAAACGCGTCGTGTTTTGTCTTGTAACTTCTTTGTCCTTGTTTTTGTTTTGTTTTTTTTTGGTTTTTTTGGGGGGGGGTGGGGGGGGGGGGGGGGGGGGGGCGGACTCACTCACTTAGTGTTAAAATTTGTTTCAATTTCCACCTGCGGTCATCTCACTTTGAAAACTCACTGAATGGTGTTTTAATTTCACGTGAAACTAATAAGGAACTCACCAATGATAACGTTGGTCAGCCCAATGACCGCCAGGACGACCACCAGGGTCACTGCAGACACAAAGACAGCGGTGTACAACATACTCGCAGAAACAGCCGGATGGCACCTCAAGACAGAGCTATGAATCATGACAAAATTGTGGGAGAGCGACCCTGACAAAAGAGGAAAAAAATTGACATGAAAAATTGTCATTTAACAAAAACCACACACGCACGCATACACAAGACGCACGCGAGCATATACGCACACATATACATACACACACGCTCGCGCGCGCACACACACACACACACCACACACACACACACGCATGCACACCACACACTCATACACACATACCATACACGCATGCACACACACACATACATACGCACGCACGCACACACACACACACATACCCACGCATGCACGCACACACACACACACACACACACACACACACACGCGCGCGCACGCACGCACGCACGCACGCACGCACGCACGCACGCACACACACACACACACACACACACACACCACTAACACAAACTGACACATACGCACACACACATATACACACAGACAACATGTACGCATGCGCGTACACACATATACAGACACAGGCGCGCGCGCACACACACACACACACACACACACACACACACACACACACACACACACACACACACTTACAACAACAACAACAAACTACAACTACTACTACTACTACTACCTGTAAAGGCTTTTTCGGCGGTTTCCAGCTATAGGTTCTTCTTTGGCCTGCCAACAGAAAGATTGACGATTAATGTGCAGTCAGCAGTGTCGCCGTGTGACTCTCTCTTTCTCTCTGTCTCTCTCTGTGTCTGTCTGTCTGTCTGTCTCTCGTGCTCGTTCTCCTTCAAATGGACCAATGGCCTTACTGAATAAAAGTGTGAAGTCTGTCTGTCTGTCTGTCTGTCTCTCTCTCTCTCTGCCACCTAAATAACTCAAAGGGAAGAGCGTTGGTCTCGCATTCACAGTGGAGGTTCAAATCTTCGACACCCAATATACACCGGGACGTTCCCACTGACCATTTCTATATGTCGTTCGGGCCTTTAGGGGACAGTTCAAAAACAGAGCCCCCTTATCTAAGAGAGAAAGGAGCTCTGAAAATATTTTATCGGGGGGTTTATAAGGGGGCTTGGGAGGGGCATCCCTTTTTTTGGGATGCTTGCTGCTCCCTTCCCGGGCTATTGCTTGGGGGATGGACGGGCTAAATTGGATCTCCTCTAAATCCCCTTAAACTCTCACTGTGGCTCCAAGCGCCATCCCCCGGGACCTTGCCCAGCAGGCATCCCAAAACCTTTGGGGAAGGGGGTAGGCCAAAAGTTAACAGGGCTTTAACGGGGCGAAACCCCTCAAGTAGTAGGGGGCCCGGCCCAAGGGAAAGAAAATTTTTCCCAAAGAAAAAAACCCAAACGGTACGGGGTTCAAAAAAAAAGGCGAGCCACCGTGGGGGGGAAAACCGGCTGGGCCCTGGCTGGAGAGGGATGGGTTTCCGCCTGCGTCACTCCCCAAAGCCCAACCCATGAGAAGAAAACCAAAAGATGCCCATCCCGGCCCTGGGGCCGTCCCCCGGGGAAAAAACAAGGCCGTCTCTTCCGCGGGGGGTCTTCGGGGCGGAAGTGGGAAAAATATGCTACGGGTGGCCCAAAAAAGCATCCGTGCCAGGGATAACTTCAAAATTGGGCCCACAGGAATGCAACCACTTAATGGCCCCTGGAAGAGGGAAACAACTGGAACATAAAATTTAAGAGATATCGGGGAAACACCTAGGGTTGTGCAAAGGTACGCTGGAAAAATTTTTCGGAGAAAATTTTAAACCCCCCCAAAAGGCCAAAAATTTTAACTACAGGGGGCGGGGAAATTATCATAAAACACGGGTGGGGTTTTCTAGTAAAACAAAAAACACAATCAAATAGTGAAGGGCTTGAGCCCGGGCCTCAAGCAAATTTCAGGGGACCTTACTTTTGGGGGAAAAACCCAAATTAACATCACCATCCTCCCGGGTTTTTCCCCACATTCGGCTAAAAGGGGCGAAAAAAGCCCAAAGAATTCTAGGGCCAGGTACGGGAAAGCGCTCAAACGAAATACCCAAAAAAGATTCATAGTGGTACAAGGGCGGAAATTTGCTAAGATCGGAAAAGCCCTTGTGCAAAGAGGGGGAAAGGGACACATGTGGCCCCCTATTGAAACACTCAAACAAATGGGGGAGGGGACTGAAAACCCTGGAATTTGCAAAGTCAAAAAACCCTGAAATAACGAACCCCCTTGGTCCACACAAAAATGCCCGGGAAAGAAAAAAACAGGGGCATAGCCCGGGAGGATTGTATCAAAAACAAATCGATTACATCATGGTAAAACAACGCTTAAAAATCGAGTGTAACATTGCCAAAACCGGGAAGTTCCGGGAGAAAGACATTGGAAGCGCCCCACAAAATGGTCCCATGACATTGAAACCCGCCTCAAAAACAAAAAAAAGGGAAAAGGAAATCGGGTTTAAAAATTTTCATTTTGGAGAAGCTAAAAGACCCTAACAAAAAGGGAAAGCTTTTAAAGGCACATTTTGGGAGGAAAATTCGCACCTCATTTCCCTGGAAAACGAAAAAATTTTTAAACACGAATCCTTAAACCGATCCTTAAACAAAGCGTCACAGAAACAGCGCAAAAAGTGCTTGGAAACCCCCGGGGCCGAAGAAGAACCATGGGTCCCCGAGGGAAATTTCTGGAATTTTGTGACAAAGTGGGGAAATTTTAAAAAAACCCCAAAAAGAAAAAAACCCAGAGGGAAAAAAGAGAGTAGGGGTTTTTTGGGCCCCCAAACGCCCGGGAATTGAAAAAAAAAAAAGAAAAACCCGGGAGGGGAAAAAGAGAGAAAGGGGGAAGTTCCAAAAAGGGTTAAAAAACTGAGATGAAGGCACCCAAGGGAAACTTGGTTTGAAAACCCAAATCCCAAAGAGTTTTGATAAAAATTTCTAAAAACAACAACAGCAAAGCAGCCTAAAAAATTGTCAAGGACCTAAGGGGAAAAAAACAACCCAAGACAACAACGATCCATGAAAAAAAACGGAAAAAATTTTCTAAACGTTAAATGAAAAGATACTACAAACGATGGACATTTTTTTTTTTTAAACGTTCTGGCTTTCCCGGGCAAAACGCGGGGAAAATTTCCCAATCAATCCTTGTCGCCCCGGGAAACCCAAACAAATAACAGCAAGGAAATATAAAGGATGAAATCTTTAGAGCCTTATAATCAATAAAAAGCGGGGAAAACCCCGGGTTGTTTGACAACAAAACCGGCAGAATTGATAAAGGGCAGGGGGGTGACCCAATGGTGGACAATTTTTTTCTTGCTTTATGCAACAAAATTTGGGGGAAACCCGGGGGGAAGGGCCTACTCCGGGGCGCAAATCACTTTTCATAAAGCTACCAAAGAAAGGCAACCTACAGCATGCCCAAAAAATTTTCGCACGATTAGCCTCATCAGCCCCCCCAAGCAAATTTTTGCTGAAAGTAATTTCCCGAATTGACGGGAAACCCCCAAGCAGAAAGATCATCGCCGAAGAAAAAAGCGGGGTTCGGCCAGGACGAAGTACCATAGAGCAGTAATTTAAACCCAAAATTTTCTGTGTGAAAAATAAAAACCAACACCAACAACATCTGTACCACGTTAAAATAGACTTCAAGAAGGCCCTTTGACCCCAGTGTGGCACGAAGCAAAATGGGCAACAATGAAAATCTTCAAATTTAATGCCAACCTCATCAAAATATTGAAAGCCCCTAAAAAAGCCCCCAGTTCCGTTTTCTTCTAAAAAACATAGGGGAGTGGGTTTCCCAACTACCGTTTTTGGGGGGCGACAGGGGTGTCTACTCTCCCCCACACTTTTCAATGTCTTTTTTGAGAGAATTATGACCGATGCGCTAGAAGGGCCATGAAGGAATGTAAACATTGGAGGGAGAAACCATCACCCAAACCTTTCCCTTTTTTCCGACACATAGATGGCTAGCTTTGGGAAAAGAAAAAAGGGAGTGCACCTGATCAACAGACTCAACAACACCCCTGCTGATTTTTGGGATGGAAAAAAAAGTGCCGGAAAAAAACAAAGGTCATGACTAACCAAACCCCCAAACGGCCCTTTTCCCAAAAACATTTAAACCTCCAAAAAACAAAAAAACTTTGGGGGGTCAAACATTTAAGTACTTGGGGGGGGCCCAAAAATTCAGATGAAGGATCAAGACCTGAAATCATCTCAAGGTCGCTCAGACCACAGTCGCTTCTAAACTAACGCCTTTTTTGGAGAAATAAAAACATTCCCCTCAGCTCAAAGATTAGCTGACATCCTTAGTCATGGGGAAATTCTTTTATGCTTGTGAGTCATGGAGTTTTAAATCAGGGGCCTTGAGAAAAAGCCAAACAATGGAAATGAGGCTTCAGACGATCCTTGGAACTCATTTCAGAGATCACTTCAGCAGTGGGAAGTTAAAAAGGCATCGAGAATGAAATTGGTAATTTTTGTGATTCCCAAACCCCAGTTAAAAAAACCCCAAACTGAAAAGGTATGGACACAACACACGATCAAAAAGGCCCCGCCAAGCCCCCCATGCAGGGCACAGTACCAGGGCAAAGGGGAAGAGGTCGACAAAAGGGAAAAGGGGTGGGAGGGTAAATCACGGAATTTGGGCAGGCCTGCGGCTGAGAAATACCAAATTTCGGAGGGCAAAAGAACAGAGAGGAAAGGAGAAGGATGGTTTTCATGCTTCAAAGGGTTTCCCCCCCCGGACCGAAAGTCTTTAAGGGGCCAAGTCAAGTCAAGTAAAATTTTTTATTTATATAAAATATATTTTTAAATTTTTTTTTAGAGAGAGAGAGAGAGAGGGGAGAGAGAGGAGAGTGTGTGTGTGTATGTTAAAAGAGAGAGAGAGAGAGGGGGGAGAGAGGAGAGAGAGAGAGAGGATGATGTTGATGTTTATGATGATACGATAAACTTTAATTTTCCCGGGGGAAAAGGGGAAGCAAAAACATGGGTTTTTTTTTATCTGGCCTTTGCCCCGTCAGGGACTAAATAAAAGGAGGGAAACGTCCCAAAACTAACAAAAAATTTTCACACACACAGAGAATTTTAGAGAGAAAGAGAGAGAAAAGTGTAGAGAGAGAGAGAGGGGAGAGAGAAGGGGGAGAGGAGAGAGAGAGTGAGTTTGGGGTGTGCGCCAATTTCGCCCAAAATGCACCGTTTGAGAGAGAGAAAAAAAAGAGTCCAAAACTGCGAAAAAAAATCCGTCGTGGGGTTGGTTGGTCAGCCCATGTCAACGACACACGGCTGTATAATCCACAGAGCAGGGGACCCAGGGCGATGCTCCTATGCCACGTTTTTGGGCTGCCAAAAGGGCGTTTCCCACCTTTTCTGCCAAATTTTCCCACAACCCCGCCCCATTTCCCCCCCACCCTTTTCCTCCACCTTCCCTTAAACCCCCCCCCCAAACAAACAAAACACACACACACACACAACACACCACAACACCCCACACACACCCCACACACGTTTTCACACAACACCCACACAACACAAAAACACACACACACACGTACACACCAAAACACACCCACAAAACACACCACAACACACAAGGCAACACACGCCCGGTCACCCCCCCCCCTTCCTTTTCTTTTCCAAGTACAAAACAGACCTTCCCCCAGGTTTGACGCCGTTCAGGGGGGGGGAAAAGGTGTGTGGGGTGGGTGTGTGTGTGTGTGTGTGGTGTGTGGTGTGTGTGTGTGTGGTTTTGTGTTTCAGAGAGGGGAGAGTGAGAGGGGAAGGGAGGAGAGAGAGAGAGTATTGTGTGTTGTGTGTGTTGTGGTGTTGTGTGTTTTGAGGGGAGAGAGAGGGGAGAAGAGAGACAGCAGACGACCCGACAGACAGGGGAGGGGAGCGAGAGAGCATGTGTGTGTTGGTGTGTGTGGGTGTGTTTGTGGTGTGTGGGGTGTTTTGTGTGTGGTGTGGTGTGTTCGCGCGTAAAGTACGGGGTGGGTGTGTGGGGTGTGTGTGTGTTGGGGTGTGTGTGTGGTGTGTGTTTTTTTTGGGGTGTGTGTGTTGTGGGTTGTTGTGGGGTTTGTGTGTGGTGTGTGTGTGGGGGTGCGCGGGTTTTGGGGCGCGCGCGCGCGCGTGCGTATTTTGGGGGTGCGTGCGTGTGTATGTGTGTGTATTTGTGTGTGTGCGCGTGTGTGTTGTGGTGTGTGTGTCGTGTGGTGTGTGTGTTGTAGTGTGTGTGTGTGTGTGTGTTGTTGTGTGTGTGTGTTGTGTGTGTGTGTGTGTGTGGTGTGTGTACGCGCGCGTGTATGTGTGGGTGTGGGTGCGCTTGCGTACGTGCATGCGTGTATGTATGTATGTGGTGTGTGTGTGTGTGTGTGTGTGTGTGTGTGTGTGTGTTGCGCGCGCGTGCGTGCGTGCGTGCGTGCGTGCGTGCGTGCGCGCGCGCGCGCGCGCGCCGTGTGCTGTTCAAAAGTGACAATACCACAATTGAAGTCGGCGACTCCACATGTGCATTGCGAATAATTGCAGCATGCGCACACAGACAAACGTGCTATCCATTTCTTGCTGACAGCATCCACGACTAATCGCAAGCACGCCCCTTCTCAGTCTCAGTGATAGTTTGGTCCACTTTATGACCCTCCTTCCCCCCCCCCCCCCCCCCCCCCCCCCCCCCCCCCCCTACCCTTGTTCTCTTACAGTACCCCCCCCCTCCTCTTCCCTCTCACCCTCCCAACGCGATCCACAGTCGCCGCAAGAACGAGCAGACCAGGCAAAACGGGGTGGAGGGAATTTTCCTGCTGCGTCTACCCGGGTACTAACGTTTAAATCCCCTTTTCATCTGTCACTGTCGAGACGACTGACTGCCGCAGCGATAAGACCCGATGGCACTTTGTTACATTTGGGCAGTTTTAAGCGGGTTTGCGTTCTCAAACAGGGAGGTCGACGGGACATTTACCACGAGGACCTTGCAAACGGCGAATAAAGATTCGGGCGCGTGCGCGGCGCGTGTGCGGTGTGTTTCCAGTCATATAATTCTATTCATCGCCAAGCAAATGTTATCACTAGAATTCGAAAAAGGCACAATCAATGAAAACCCCCACAAGTTGAAGAAAAGTTCAAAAGAAAACTCCCAGTGGTCAGAACCCATACATTCTCCACTGTATTGATCATCGACTGAAGATTTTCAATAAGCCAGGGAACAAAAAAAAAAAAAAAAAAAAAAAAGGAACAAAAAACAAAAAAGTGATATATTTGGGGGTAAGGTAATTTAGGCGCAGATGTTTCGTCAAACTGTACATCTAAGCCCGCCCAAAGGTTTCAAACCTGAACGTCAGCAACCCGACCACTGAGGTCTTCTACAGGTTAAAGGAATCAGTCTTTTTACTTTTTTTTTTTTCACACTGTTCCACCAATCTGCGTCTTTTCTTACTCAGCAGTGTTATTTAGTGGCAATACTGATCACATGTCAATAATAAGTCACAGAACCCTACCATAGCGTGGCAATATGATCACACGTCTAGTAATAAAGTCAAGAATCCTACCATAGCGAGGCAATACTGATCAATTTCAGTAATAAAGCCACGAATTACCATAGCGATGGCATACGATCACATGTCAAGTAAAAAACCCACGAATCTACCAAGCGATGCAATATGATACCGTCAAGTAATAAAGCCACGATCCACCATAGCGAGGGCAATACGTCAAAATTTCAAGTAATAAACCCACAGAATCCTACATAGCGTTTGGCAATACTGATCAACTCAAGTAATAAACCCACAAAATCCTACCATGCGATGGCAATACTGATACAACGGCAAGTAATAAAGCACAAAATCCTACCATAGCAGGGGCAATACTGATAACTCTAGTAAAAGTCACAGAATCTACCATAGCGATGCAATACTGATACACGTCAGTAAAAGCCACAGAACCCTACCATAGCGATGGCATATGATCACAACGTCTAGTAATAAAGCCACAGAACCCTACCAGCGATGCAATACTGATCACATGTAAGCAAAAGCCACGGGAATCCTACCATGCGATGGAAATACTGATTGATCATTCATAATTAAACCACAGAATCCACCATAGCGATGGCAATATGATACTGTCAAGTCATAAACCCAAGAACCCTACATAGCGAGGGCAATACTGATCACATGTCAAGTCATAAAGCCAGAATCCTACCATAGCGATGGCAATACTGATCACATGTCAAGTCATAAAGCCTCAGAATCCTCCCATAGCGAGGGCAATACTGATCACATGTCAAGTCATAAAGGCACAAAAACCCTACGACGCCATGCATGTCACTCTGATTTTAAAACGAAGAAGGACGGAGACAAGGAATGATAAGCACCGTATTTTGAAAATAATCGACTACGACGCGATTTATTTTATTTATTTATTTGTTTTTAACACCGAGAAATTTCTTTTTTTTTCCCCAGTCAACATTTTGCTAGTCCAGTATTTGGGACTGTTCCATATTTTCTTTATTATGGCATATTTATCTACTTGGACTCGATTTTTGGATATTCTATTTGAGAGAGAGAGAGGAGAGAGAGAGAGAGAGAGAGAAAAGGAGAGAGAGAGGAGAAGAGACTGAGACTGAGACAGAGACAGAGACATAGAGAGACGGAGAAACACAGAGAGACGATTTGGGCATGGATGGGTACATTAGACATGCGTCCCAAAACGTTGCATTTGAGGCAAGTGCGACAGCCGTTGTGTGTGTGGGTTTCTTGCATCACAATGGCTTAACTAACAGCTGGAGGCTGAGAATCGCCAGACTTTTCTGTTCGGCAACCGCTTGAGGCATGGCACGGACCATGAGGTATTGTAACAAGGTGTTGTACGGGGGTTCTCGATCAAACCTTCCGGCAAACTCACACTTCATGAAGAAAGAACCCCTGAGGTTCTCCCAGTCGCCAAACACGCACCCAAAGTGAATGTAAACGAAAGCAGGAGCTGACTGGCGGGGGGTAATGGGAATTAACAAGCGAAGAGAATCAACAAATGACCTACTGCGAAATAAGAAATGAAAAAAGAAAAAAAAAAAGAAGCAAAAACGGAAAGAAAAAAAGAAATGAGAAACCAAAAGATGATAAAAGAACACACACACACACACACAACACACCAACACACACACAAACACACCACACACACATTGAACAACGAGTACCAAAAGGAAACATGATTGCAACATCCCGCCAGTAGCAAGCAAAAATACGAACCATTTAAAAATCTAAAAAAAGAAGTGAAATTAGCCCTAAAGTGACCATGGACATGAAACGTCTTGACCATGTTTTGAAACGATGTCAAAGACCGCCCGGGCAACGCTTGCCTGTGTCAATCAGCCCCGTGCGACACTTTCACACGTGGAGGGCTAAACGAGGGCTCACAACAGTGGTTTCTAGCAAGCAAAGGACCCAACCGTCAAAAAGCTCCGAACGCCACAGTGCCGCCGACTGTACGCTCTGTTGGGGGCCCTGCTGCCCCTGACACTTCAATAGCAGACAACGTCCGACCCCGTCCACGGCACCCGCAGTGCGTGGCCTGAAGAGAATCAGCGGACAGGAGATCTTTTGGGGCAGTCTTGCCTTCCCATTTTTTTGCATTCATCCTCCGGTGTAATAACGCCATTGGACCCCATGTGGTAATGCTTTGTGCAAAAAGTCGGTTTGACGTCATGGGGCGTTTCTTTTAAGTCCGTTGTGTCTGCCTATCGAGACGACTCACAGCCTGAGAGGGGTTTCCCTTTTGTGCGGTGCGTTCCCCCTCCTCCCCCCCCCCCCCTCCCTTGTCCCCTGGAACCCCCCCCAATCCTCCCCCCCCCCCCCCCCCCCCGCCCTGTCCCCGCCCGTACATGTTGACGATGAGTGAGAGAGCGAAGTTTCTGCAGGGTCTGCAAAGGAAATTTGACCGTCGGTCATTGGAGGTGAGGGCAGCCACACACCTGACGGTTTGCAGCTGTCCTAACTCACTTCTCCCACAGGTAAAGAGCAGACCCTAACGGGTAGTTTCAAAGTGAGGCGGGCTGTAGGCGGAAATTAAAGCAAATTTTAAAATAATCCTTAGTGAGTCCGCCAAAAAACAAGCACAAATTAAAATGACAAAAACACGATGCCTTTCGACCTTTCAGGGCTTTTATTCGGACAATGAAAACGACGAAAGACCAATCAATGTCTTCTAAAATATCGACGCTGATAGTCGTGAATGAAAACGACACACCATCTTGCGCCAAATTTGAGAAGATAAGCGGTTGCTCGTTCTTCGTTTTCATTGTCCTGAACGTTGTTAGCTTGCCTGAGAAACCTAGAATTTAAACGTGTAATGTTGTCTTGTAATTTCTTTGTCCCTTTTTTCTGGCGGACTCGTAAAAATTTTCCTAAAAACTAAGACCATAACAACTGCTGGAAGTGATGCATATGATGCCTTCCTTTGGCGTCTGCGGTTTCAAGTTGTCAAGTCTCAAAGGTCTGCGTCGGCTTCAGCGGATCCGGCTGATTATCCCTCCCTGCTTTTTTACAAATACTGGTACCATTGTTCTGCTGCGCAAGGTGCCCATGCTACCGATGTGTGCAACAGCGGCAGTGCTGTCATAATGTTCCAACGGTTTACAACGCAGTAAAGTACCATGTTAGTGCCACTGGTGTTGATGCGGTAAGCGTACGCCATTCGGATGAAAATGTATCCGGTCCCAAGTGGAACCCAGCAAAATACGGAGAGAGAGAGAGAGAGAGAGAGAGAGAGAGAGAGAGAGAGAGAGAGGAGAGAGAGAGAGATCTGAGAACGTGCGTGCGTACGAATGGTGTTGTGTGTGTGTTGTGGTGTGTGTGTGGTGTGTGTACGAGTGTGTGTTTGTGCGTGTATGACAGACAGAGAGAGAGAGACACAGAGAGAGACAGAGAGAGAGAAAAGAAGAGAAAGAAAGAGAAGAGAGAGAGAGAAGTGAGAGAGAGAGAGAGAGAGAGAGAGAGAGAGAGAGAGAGAGAGAGAGAGAGAGAGAGAGAGAGTGCTTATGAGCGTGCGTGTAAATTTGAACGTGTGTATATCTCTCCTCCCGGTCTCCCTCTAACGTCTCACTCTCCGCGCGCGCGCGTGCGTGTGTGCGTGTGTGTGTGTGTGGTGCTGTGGTGTGTGTGGTGTGTGTGTAAGAGAGAGAGAGAGAGAGAGAAGAGAGAGAGAGAGAGAGGAGAAGAGAGAGAGTGCCACCGTGTGTGTGTGTGTGTGTGTGTGTGTGTGTGTGTGTGTGTGTGGTGTGTGTGTGTGTGTGTGAGAGAGAGAGATGAGAGAGGAGAGAGAGAGAGAGAGAGAGAGAGAGAGAGAGGAGAGAGGTGTGTGTGTGGTGTGTGTGTGTGTGTGCCACCGTGTGTGTGTGTGTGTGTGTGTGTGTGTGTTGTGTGTTGTGTTTGCATGCGTATGCAAATGAAGCCCAGTCAACAACCCTACAAACACAGCTGACGCAAACGGGTAGCTGAAAGGAATTACTGAAGGTCGTCTCGGCTCGCCCGTCCTAATCATAGCGTATAGCCTGCAGCAAACTGGGAGAGCACGAAGAGACGCCCAGGCAACCACTGCTTACCTCCAGGTCAATGACGCACTTGAGCCCTCTCTCTCTAAACCACGGTCAAACTGGATTCTTCACCTTTACGCCGATGGACAGATAGGGACAAAGCGGACAAGTGCCCCCCACCCCCCCCCCCCCATGCCATTCCTCGCTGTGGCAGACCCGTTCGTGGAATGGCTGACAGGGAGATCCACATTTCAAGTCATGTGTCACAGACACTGAGGAACCAACACGGTGGCCGGGGAAGGGGAAAACTGGGGTAGGTGGGTGAGGGAAAGGAAATGAGACAACAGAAGAGAAGGGGTTAAAGAGAGAGAGAGAGTCGGGCGTAGGAGTGAGGCGAAGAGAGGTACATGCAAAAAAAAAAAGTGAGAGAGAGAGAGAGAGAGAGGAGAGAGAGAGGGAGAGAGAGAGAGAGACAGACAGACAGACAGACAGACAGATAGACAGACAAACCGACAAATAAAAATGGCAAGGCTGTGGTCTGCGACAAAGAAAATGTGAGATCAGATACATTTCTCTCTGACATGACAAGAATGATCAACAAATATTTGCAACATCCTTATCACACGCTCATTTTTTTTACAACAAAAAAAAAGGGTGGGGGGGACGTTGAATATTGCCGTTTTTGTAGAGTTTGTTGATACGAGAGAGAGAGAGAAGAGAGAGAGAGAGAGAGAGAGAGAGAGAGAGAGAGAGAGAGAGGGGGGGGGCAGACAGAGAACGAGTGAGACAGAGACAGAGAGACACCCCCTCCCCCCACAGAGAGAGAGAGAGAGAGAGAGAGAGAGAGAGAGTGAGAGGCGAGAGGAGAGAGAGAGAGTAGAGAGAGAGAGAGAGACAGAGATAGAGAGAGAGGGTGTGGTGAATATAGAATGGAAAAGAATATGTGTTCAAAAAAAATTGTATGTTAGGTGATGGTACATTGTATCCAACACACACACACACACACACACCACACACAACACACACACCCACACCACACACACACACACACACCACCACGCGCGCGCGCGCGCACACACACACACACATACACACACACGCGCGCGCGCACACACAAACTCACACACGTCGGTATCAAGTGTATTCGCCTAACTCTATACTTCGGTGTAACGACTTCGCGTTTTGTATGTCACACACACACACGCGCACACACACACGCACACACACACACCATACGCGCGTGCGCACACACACACACACACACACACACACATCGCGCGCGCACACACACAAACTCACACACATCAGTATCAAGTGTATTCGCCTAACTCTATACTTTGTTGTAACGCCTTCGCGTTTTGTATGCCACACCACACACACACAACGCACACGCACACACACACACACACGCGCGCGCGCGCGCCGCGCACGGCACACACACACACACACACACACACACACACACACACACACACACACACACACACACCACACACGCACGCACGCACGCACGCACGCACACACACACAGAGGTATCGTGAAAAACGGTCGGGAGGATCTTCATCCAGGGTTACAACAGGGCTGGTGGCAGAGTTCAACGTTGAGGTCTGTAGGTGCAGAACTACTGACATGCCTGAGGAACACAATCGGTCGTCGACCTCATCGTCTTCAGCTGTACACGGGATGGGCTGGAATGGCTCAGTTGGTAGAGCGCCGGACCCGTAATTCTGGTGATCCTGGGGTTGCGGGTTCGAATCTCCGCCGGCCGTTTCGGTACAGGACTTCCCTCGGATTAACATTGGTTCTGACTCCATTTCCCAACACGTTCTTTGAATGAGACTATAAAACCCGAGGTTCCGTGTGTAGACACACGCATAACACCTTGCACACACGTAAAAGCCCCATCACCAACTTTCGGAAGAGAGGCCAGTTTTGGCCCGTTGGTATGGACACATTAGGCATTGGCATGCGTCCTGTGTTTAAAATCGAAAGAAGGAAATCAGAAAAGTGAGTGAATGATTATTCACTGACTGACACAGGAAACGACTGAATGAAACTCCCAGCAGGCAGCTCTACACTCGGCTCACCCGGGTAGGCAGCCCGTTGTGTAAACGAAAGTGTGGATTGTACAGCGCTGAGAATTTGGTCTCTAGCCGAGGAGAGGTGTTATACACGTCGTACACTTGATAGTAAGAATAACGCTAGCTTTCAGAATGCTTGACTCTACCCCAACTGCATCTAATGCTCCACTTTACACACTCTACTAAAGTAGAGACTGGGCAAGGTTCTGGGTTTTGGGGGTGGGGTGGGGAAGCCTTCACTACAGCTGATCAAACTCTTCATCACACTAAAAGAAAGTGCAGAGCAGAGGGCTAAAGCGCACTGTGGATTTGACACAGCATTTGATTTGGTTGAACAAAAAGAAGCTGCATAGCAATGCCAAACATGTACGCCAGTATGAACATGTTGACTGCGCTGCCAATGAATTCTTTTGTCGAGAAAGTGACCCTAGACTATCGCTGGGATTAAAAGAAAATGATAGGATCATGATTCATCATGCTTCGGTCACACCTCAGTTGGTGGCGCTCTAGCTTTTTTTTTTTTAATTTCTTAAAATTCTATAGCAACGGTGTGTGATCGTCAGCACGATCAGATCCTTAACCATCCCCACACCCGCCCTCCCCCCCCCCCCCCCCCCCCCCCCCCCACCCAATACCCCACCCTTTTTTTTTTTTTAGTCACACCCATACGAAATGGAAAATTCTACTCAGTTGTTTCGTAGCCCTGGTACACACACACATACACACACGCACGCACACACGCACGCGCACGCACGCACGCACGCACGCACGCACGCCACGCACGCACGCACGCACACACACACTACACACACACACACACACCACACACACACCACACCACACACCACACGCACACGCACACCACTACGTTGTATGTATATTTCTATGCGGAAGAGAGAGAGAGAGAGAGAGAGAGGAGAGAGAGAGAGAGAGAGAGAGAGAGAGAAGAGCGAGAGAGAATGATGCTGGGGAGGGAGGGAGGGAAGGAAAGGAGAGAGCCGCAAGGCTTTCTTCTTCTTTCTTTTTCCCGGCGACCTCGTACAGGCCACAAATGAAGTTCAAACCCGTCCCCTCCCCCCACCCATCTTCCCCAAGGCACAGCGCCAAAGTATGTGGGTTTGAAATCAAGCAATGACGGCAACCACGCTGCTGACGGGCTAAGCCTGGGTCCCTTTCTGGCAATTATGTGTTCACCTGTTTCTCTCTGTGTACCCTGGCAGACCAACCCACAGTCGACCCAAGTAGTCACACTCGCCGCCCCCCCCCCCCCCCCCCGCAGCACCCCGATTAATGCACAAAACACACCACATTACCCCACGCAGAAACTTGCCCAAATGGACTGGACTTTGCAAACATGCACCTTCTGAGGAGTACCAACCCACCTGCCCTTTACCGCCACGAAAACCTCTTGTCCGCAATAGGCTGGTAAACAACGAGTTACCTCCCTTCTTCAAACTCTGATGTTGGCCAGGGAACGCAGGAGAGGAAGAAATGGGTTAAGTGACGGTGTAGGAACCGTTCCTTTCGTTGACATTGCAGGAGAAAAAAAAAAAAGGGGGGGGGGGGGGGGGGAAAGGGGGATGGGGTGGAAGAAAGGTAGGAATAAAAAGGAGAGAGAGAGAGAGACAAGAAGTAAAGAAAAGAGAAATAAACAACGGAAGAAAGGGGAAAAAAAAGAAATAGCTTAAGATAGAAACGAAGAAAAGGATAACACGGAGAAAGAATCACAGGACACAAGAACCATGTATACAAATATAGTGAGTGAGGAAGCGTGATGTGTGTGTGTGTGTGTGTGTGTGTATGTGTGTGTGTGTGTGTGTGTGTGTGTGTGTGTGTGTGTGTGTGTGTGTGTGTGTGATTTTTTTAAGTGAACAATAGCTCTGTCAGCCCTACGAGTCACAATGAAGACAAACATGGTTCTAATGAATTGCCCTAAATAGGAGAGAGGCGAGCACTTAGGGTGGGTTGGTAGCGTTTAGAGATAGGAAAAAAAAACAACAACTCAGTTTTTCATATCTGCATTCCGATGCTATTTAAACTGAAATACCAACAGTGGCGTTTCTTCAACAAAGCTCCCTCCTTATGAAATTAATCATAGTTCGCAGTTTGATCTACAAGCACCACTAGTCATGGTTAATATTGGTCACTCACAAATTTATCAACGAAATTAGACCATCGTATATGGGGAAAAAATCCCTCAACAGTACCCACCCCCCCCCCCCCCCCCCCCCTCCCCCCTTCCGCCGCACCTTCCTTCCTTATGTTTACAAACATGTAATTCAGCCAAGGACGCGCTTAAGAAGATGTTCTTTGAACACTTGTCTCATTTTCACGTGATTTTACTTAAAACGTTTTTTTTATAATTAAAAAAAAAAAAGGAATTTGTTCTGCACAAAAGATTCAAACAATGCAAAGCCGTTGTAATCGTAGCGTGATTTTACAGTCATTATCTCGAAAGGTCATGCATGCACTTAGCATATCGGCATCATCGTTATAGATTTGTTATTATATTTGCCCCCCCCCCCCCCCCCTCCCTCCTCGTCTCTCGTACGTTCCAGAATTTGATACGCAGCTTGATCCTGAGAAACCGTGATGTTTATAAGTGACGTAAAACGCTGGAGGTAAGTGCTTGATATTAAAACGTATAAATTCATCCGTATTAAAGAAACAACAACAAAAACCCAAAAACGTGTTGTAGTCTATACGTGCTTGCGCGAGGCACTGCATATGTGCACGAGTTCACCTATAATGACATACTTTTTCTCTCTGTCTTCCGTTTCCTCCCTGAGACCTGTGTCTGTTCCTACGCCGCTCAGTCCGTGTTCCCACACTCACAGCCACACAGGGAGCTGGTCTCGTGACAGACCCAGCAAGGCAGTTCACGTGGAGCTGGTCCCATGACAGACCCAGCACGGCAGTTCACGTGGAGCTGGTCCCATGACAGACCCAGCACGGCAGTTCACGTGAAACTGGTCCCATGACAGACCCAGCACGGCAGTTCACGTGGAGCACACCATGTGATCAGTTCAGATCAGTTCAGGGTTACTCTAACGTACGTTCATCATCGATGCCACTAGACATATCAAAAGGCAATAGATATCGCAGAGAAAGTCAGACCTACTATCTCTGATCATTTTCTCTCATCCTCTTCCTCTTCACGTGTTAGAATCTAGACACTCCACTTGGAATAATTCTGAAATTACTTTTGGAGAAAAAAAAATCACAACAGTCTGCCCAACTCCGACTGGGCAAGAACGGGTGCAAGGTCCGTAGACGTGTGTCATATACAATGAGGTCCAGTGCTTTCAAAGTATGCAGTATGCATACCTTTTAGTTTGTATCGCCTTATTTCCTTCCCCTTTCCTGCGTACGCATGCTGATACTCCTGCGGACACTCCCTGTATAGACAGGCAAGGATTAATCCCATCTACCCACAAAGGGATGGAGTTTTGTGTGTATTACGCTTTTTAAAAAATCCCGCCAGTAAGCCAAACTTCAACTTCGTGGAAAATCGCCTGTTGAAATCGGGCAGTCTAGGGGTATATGATGAACAGATTTTTCCCTCACATGTACACTGACATCAGGAGAGAATTTTGGGTTCCATGTGTTTAACCAAGTTCATTGCATTGATCATCTGTGTATATAATCCATCATG
This sequence comes from Conus ventricosus, assembly GCA_018398815.1. Lineage (NCBI taxonomy): Eukaryota > Metazoa > Mollusca > Gastropoda > Neogastropoda > Conidae > Conus > Conus ventricosus. Next base: position 12,397,891 of record CM031610.1, read on the forward strand.
TGAACATAACTATCTCTTCACAACTAACGCAAGCTCTAGGACCGCACGGGACAAACCTAAGAATGGCCTTCCACGACAGTCAGAGAGAAAGAGATGGGGGGGGGGGGGGAGTTAGGTACTGGGGGCAGACAGGGAGGCGGAGGAGAGTAGGAGATGGGTGGTGGTAGTGGGGGAGGGGGGGGGGAGCAGACAGGGAGGCGGAAGAGGAGAGTAGGAGATGGGGTGGAGGTAGTGGGGGGGGGGGGGGGGGGAGGGGGGGGGGGGGCAGACAGGGAGGCGGAAGAGGAGAGTAGGAGATGGGGTGGAGGTAGTGGGGGGGGGGGAGAGGGGGGGCAGACAAGGAGGCGGAAGAGGAGAGTAGGAGATGGGGTGGAGGTAGTGGGGGGGGGGGAGAGGGGGGGCAGACAAGGAGGCGGAAGAGGAGAGTAGGAGATGGGGTGGAGGTAGTGGGGGGGGGGGAGGGGGAGGGGGGGGGGGCAGACAAGGAGGCGGAAGAGGAGAGTAGGAGATGGGGTGGAGGTAGTGGGGGGGGGGGGGGGCAGACAAGGAGGTGGAAAAGGAGAGTAGGAGATGGGGTGGAGGTAGTGGGGGGGGGGGGGGGGGGCAGACAAGGAGGTGGAAGAGGAGAGTAGGAGATGGGGTGGAGGTAGTGGGGGGGGGGGGGGGGGATCAGACAGGGAGGCGGAAGAAAGGTGGCAGAGTGGTTAAGACGTTCGCCTGCCAATCCAACGTGTGAGAAGTGCGTGGGTTCGAGCCCTGCCTTTCTAGCCCTTTCTTTCCAGTTTGAATGACAAATCGAACTGAACGTCAAGTCCATCGGATGGGGACTATAAGCGAGTCGGACCCGTGTGCCTTCCTGGCCCCTGCACACGTTAAAGAACCCACGGCAGTTGAAAATCGAAAAGAGCAGGAGGGCTCCCCGCTGCCCTAGCAAAACTGATGTAAAGATAGCCGCCTGGTATTTCTTGCCAGGCCACGGGGATTGTCACTTGCTGTTATCGTGTGCCATCGTTGTACGGTGGAAATGGAGGACACGTATAAAACATCGTATGCATCCTATGTGAGAAACTGGAGGAATAAATGAGATAAATTAAAATGAGTGACTGATATTTGAATGGTACGGGAAAACGACTGAATGGGCGCCAGTAGGCTGCTCTTCGGCCGGCTCTACCTGGGTAGGCAGCGCGTTGAGTGAGTGAGTGAGTTTATTGTAAACCGCTTAGAGCTTGGTCTGTGACCGAGGATAGGCGCTATATAAATACCCAATATATATAAGAGGAGAGTTAGGAGATGGGGTGGAGGTAGTGGGGGTGGGGGTGGGTGCAAACAAGGAGGCGGAGGAGGAGAGTAGGAGATGGGGTGGAGGTAGTGGGGGTGGGGGGGGGGGGGCAGACAGGGAGGCGGAAGAGGAGAGTAGGAGATGGGGTGGAGGTAGTGGGGGTGGGGGTGGGTGCAAACAAGGAGGCGGAGGAGGAGAGTAGGAGATGGGGTGGAGGTAGTGGGGGTGGGGGGGGGGGGGGGGGCAGACAGGGAGGCGGAAGAGGAGAGTAGGAGATGGGGTGGAGGTTAGTGGGGGTGGGGGTGGGGGGCAGACAGGGAGGCGGAAGAGGAGAGTAGGAGATGGGGTGGAGGTAGTGGAGGAAGAGGGGGGAGGGGGGGGGCAGACAGGGAGGTGGAAGAGGAGAGTAGATGGGTTGGAGGTAGTGTGTGGAGGGGGGGGGGAAGGGGGGGCAGACAGGGAGGCGGAGGGAGTAGAGTAGGAGATGGAGTGGAGGTGGTGGGGGAAGGGGGGGGGGCAGACAGGGAGATGGAAGAGGAGAGTAGATGGGGTGGAGGTTTGTGGGGGAAGGGGGGGGGGGGAGGGGGGGCAGACAGTGAGGCGGAAGAGGAGAGTAGGAGATGGAGTGGAGGGAGAGGGGGGGGGAGGGGGAGGCAGACAAGGAGGCGGAAGAGAGAGTAGATGGGGTGGAGGTAGTGGGGGAAGGGGGGCAGACAGGGAGGCGGAAGAGGAGAGTAGGAGATGGGGTGGAGGTAGTGGGGGGAGAGGGGGGGCAGACATGGAGGCGGAAGAGGAGAGTAGGAGATGGGGTGGAGGTAGTGGGGGGGGGGGGGGGGGCAAACATGGAGGCGAGGCGGAAGAGGAGAGAAGGAGATGGGGTGGAGGTAGTGGGGGGGGGGGGGGGGCGGCAAGGAGGTTGTAGTGGCGACAGAAGATGGCACCCGAACTTTCGTCGTTCGTTATTCCACGTTTCTGTCGCTAAGTCAACCCGACTCGAGGACCCATCAACCAGCCACCAAAGCGAGTTATAGAACACCACCGCCGGCAACCTAGAATTTCTGCCCCTGAGGACGGATTGAAGGGGGATATAATGTAAGGGTGGACGGGCGAGGGAGCGGCGTCTGACCAGTCGCCGTCTACATGACCCGCAGACGAACGTGCACAGGGCGAAGGAGAAAGTAGAGCGGGCGAAACAGCCTTGCACTGCTGCGCTATTTGGAACGGGTGGTCACGGCAGGATGGTCCCGTGCTGTCGGCACGCTGCACTTAACCCCCCCGGGGGCTTAGCGCTACGCAACGTGCACATGCCCAGTGACGGGTGTCCGTCGTGTGGGCAGGGGCTTTAGAGGGGCCGCCTGCCGCCTTTCTCCTGACCTCACCTGCCTGTGCTTAGTGAGTTTCCTTTACGTCTCTGGTGAGACGTGTTCTGGACCACAGCACCGGGTAGTGTGTTGGTCTGATTCCGTATTCTGTGTCAATTTGTCAGGAAAACCAGAGAGTTTGAGCGAAAGACGTGATTGTTTTTCTATTTTACTGATGGTTGCCCCCTTTACAAGGGGGTTGTCTTCAATGTGTGTGTGCATGCACGCGCGCGCGCGCGCGCGCGCGCGCGTGTGTGTGTGTGTGTGTGTGTGTGTGTGGTGTGTGTGCGCGTGGGCACGTACGTGTATGAGGAGAGAGAGAGAGAGAGAGAGAGAGAGAGAAGAGAGGAGAGAGAGAGATGTGACAAAAGAGGCTTTAGTGTAGCTTTCTTGCCTAAGGTCGCAGAGCCGGCAGCAGTTACTATCCCATGTCCCTACAACCGCCCCATCGACTTTTAGCCTTGGCAGCAAAACCATCTACGTTTGCTGCATTGCCGTTCTTCTGCCCGCCCACCTGTCTGCCCGTCTGATTGCCTCCCCTCTTTCTTAAGTCACTCTAATTTTGATAAGTAGGTACACAGAAAGAAATAACATACACAAAGGTAGTCGGAGAGGTCACAGAAGACAGACAGACAGACAGAAGAGAGAGAGAGAGAGGAGAGAGAGAGAGAGAGAGAGAGAGAGAGAGAAAGAGAAAGAGAGAGAGAGTGAGAGAGAGAGCGAGAGCGTGTGTGTGTGTGTGTGCGTGCGTGCGTGCGTGCGTGCGTGCGTGCGTACGTGCGTGCGTGCGTGTGTGGGTGTGCGTGTGCACATTATGAATATAAGATCCTTCACTAGCAGCCTATGGAGACCGACGTAACCATCTTGAAGACAGAATTATTCAAATTGCCTGCTCCGAGGCCTTTCGTCCACTGGATCGGACTCGTCAGGGAGGCACGGCTAACTGTGTCTGTAGTCTCTTGGCTACAAATAGAGACATACCACGGTCTATAATTCCGTGGTTCAAAAAGGAATCCAACAGCACCCAATGTATGTATACAACGCACGCGCGCGCGCGCACACTCTCATACACACACACACACACACACACACAACACACACACACACACCACACACACACACAAACAGACAGACAAACAGACAGACTGAGACCGGGACAGAGATGCATACTCTTGCGCGCTCGAGCTCTGCACAGTTTCAAAACAAGTGCAATGACTTGATATTGTACATTCATGAAAAAAAAAAGAATGGGAAAACAAACAACCGGTTATGTGTTACCGAATTTCTCTCTCTCTCTCTCTCTCTCTCCTCTCTCTCTCTCTCTCTCTCTCTCTCGTTTGTCAGTGGGAGTGGCGTGAGGAGAAGGAGGGAGACAGAAAAAGAAGGCAGGTGTGAAAACACAGCCGTAAGCGGCAGGGGAGGGGGGTGGACACGGAGGGACGGAACTGGTGGGGTGGTAGGGGTACCCGTATGATCTGCTTAGCGAAGTGGACATGCTCAAGCTCCTTGTGTTCGACCGCCACGCTACAAGGCAGCACACCTCAAATTCATCATTCTAGGGACGTTGCAACAGATTTCGATGATGATGTACAAAGCACGATGTCATTGTTCTCCGTCCGAACTTTTCTTGCGTCTAAAATTTGATTCCCGCTTTTCTCTCTCTCTCTCTCTCTCTCTCTCCTTTTCTCTTTTCTCTCTCTCTCTCTGACATGCATCACGGCATGCTAAATTTTTTCAAACCACAAAAATGAATGAGACGGGGGCCACAGGGGAAATCACCGCTGGTGCAAATACAGGAGAGCTGGGCAGCATCTTATTGTTACAGTCTTTCTGGTGGCGATTTGTGTGATCATCGATGATGGATTAGCCTTTCCCCCCCCCCCCCCCCCCCCCCCCCCCCTTTCCCCCTTTCCACTTTTCCTCGGATGGTTTACACATCACCTCAATAAGTGTGGTCGTTAAAACCCGAGTACTGCTATTTAAATTGGTGTTACAACATGGGACATGAGATGTCAGACTACTGTACCCGGTGTGACGTATGATATGTCATCGTAACTGGCGCGATGTCTGTTATTTCACCGTTACCGGCGTGACATCTGATATTTCATCGTAACCGGCGTGACGTCTGATATTTTATCGAAACCGGCCTGGCGTCTAATATGTCATCGTAACCGGCGTGACGTCTGATATTTCATAGAACCCGGCGTGACGTCTGATGTTTTAGTAAATCAAGGTCGGGTGGCAGTAATGTTTCATATTTGAGGAAACATATTTGCAAGAAAAGCTCTGAAACCTGCCTGGCCTTTACTGAGCATTTCTTTTTAGCCACATTCAGCTGTGTATGCTGTCATTCGACTCAACAGTTTTCTTGTTAACCACATTCAGCTGTGTATGTTGTCATTCGACTCAACAGTTTTCTTTTCAGCTGTGTATGCTGTCATTCGACTCAACAGTTTTTTGTTAACCACATTCAGCTGTGTATGTTGTCATTCGACTCAACAGTTTTCTTTTCAGCTGTGTATGTTGTCATTCGACTTAACAGTTTTCTTTTTAGCCACACTCAGCTGTGGATGTTGTCATTCGACTGAACAGTTTTCTTGTTAACCACATTCAGCTGTGCATGTTGTCATTCGACTCAACAGTTTTCTTTTTAGCCACATTCAGCTGTGCATGTTGTCATTCGACTCAACAGTTTTCTTTTTAGCCACATTCAGCTGTGCATGTTGTCATTTCGACTCAACAGTTTTCTTTTTAGCCACATTCAGCTGTGCATGTCGTCATTCGACTCAACAGTTTTCTTTTTAGCCTACAGTTTTCTTTTTAGCCACATTCAGCTGTGCATGTTGTCATTCGACTCAACAGTTTTTTTTTTAGCACATTCAGCTGTGCTGTTGTCATTCGACTCAACAGTTTTCTTTTTAGCCTTGTTCAGCTGTGCATGTTGTCATTCGACTCAACAGTTTTCTTTTTAGCCACATTCAGCTGTGCATGTTGTCATTCGACTCAACAGTTTTTCTTTTTAGCCACATTCGCTGTGCATGTTGTCATTCGACTCAACAGTTTTCTTTTTAGCCACATTCAGCTGTGCATGTTGTCATTCGACTCAACAGTTTTCTTTTTAGCCACATTCAGCTGTGCATGTTGTCATTCGACTCAACAGTTTTCTTTTTAGCCACATTCAGCTGTGCATGTTGTCATTCGACTCAACAGTTTTCTTTTTAGCCACATTCAGCTGGGCATGTTGTCATTCGACTCAACAGTTTTCTTTTTAGCCACATTCAGCTGTGCATGTTGTCATTCGACTCAACAGTTTTCTTTTTAGCCACATTCAGCTGTGTATGTTGTCATTCGACTCAACAGTTTTCTTTTTAGCTGTGTATGTTCTCATTCGACTCAACAGTTTTCGTTTGGAGACTAAGAAATGATAGGCTGTGATTCGTTTTCACGCTTGAAATGAATGCTACTTTCTTTCAAAACGAACAGTAAGGAAAATCACAATCCAACGCAGCAAAATTCATAATGGATGAAACACTACAAAACCAAAACATAATATAGATAACAAAAACAAACAAAAAATCTCTGTTTACACATACGCAGCGTCAGCTATACTAGATGAAACAGAATGCAAGAGCAGTTACACGTACGTATGCATATTTATGTCTACTGCAGATATCGGAATATTCCAAATGTTATCATTATTACATCAAACGGCTAATATTACTTTTTTTTTGGAGTATAAGGATTCAAACATACTTTACAATAGAAATATTTCACTCTCTACCTGCCTCTTACCTGTCTCTCTGGGTATCTGTCTTAAACTACCTTGCTTGTCATTCATTTCAATCATGGTGGCACGTACAGATGTTCAACAACGAAAAAATAAAGCACAGTGAAAGTGTATTCACAAGACTGAAACACGCTACAGCGCAACTGAAACAAGCCAAAATACAAATAAACCTAAACACACGAACAACGAGCGAAGTCACACACGCTGTCTAATACACAATACAAACAGATCCATCAATTTTCGACATATAAGGCTTCTTCACGCGTCACAGACAGCTGACATATACAGTGCAGATTCCGCTGCTGAGAGCCGCTTAGGGAATGCTGTTTGGTGCATTTTTTATGGCTGTATAAACGGGTCAATATTACCCTTGATCTTCCTTTGTTTTTACTTTACCGAAAATAGGTATTTGGATAACAATAGGTATTTGGATAACAATACAATTCATGTGTATTTCCATTTTCCGTCAAAATCAATCTTTTCTACAAATGGACTAAGGCGGCATACAACTGTTTACTTACAAACTGTTCTTGAACGGCAGCTGGTTAAAGCGATCGTCTGATCAACTGTAGCTAACTTTAAATCCTGCTTCAGATCATCGGAACTGGTGTACAGTCCGTTTTGAACGGCGTCTGATAAAGTGACAGAATGATCAATGCTAGAATAACTTTTAAAAGGCTACATTACAAAACTCAACAGTCACGTTACTCCGGTTCATCCATTCATACAACCGGTTAATAACAACAAAGCTACACAGTTTAGTACAATTGTCACATAATACCTCTATAACTGATCATTATTGACACCCCTACCATTTGTTTTAATTCAAAGCATAGTATAATAAAAGCATAGATCGATTCCACCTGTTTGGATAATTCCAAAAATGAACAAAGTTGAACTGCTTAACTATCACAGTGTTCCCAGAGTCCTTAAAAACCCCAGCAATCACACCACCTGGTCACTGACTATACTTGAGTTATTATACAGTAGAGCTGACCACTCTAACTGTAGACACCTTGTGACCTCCCTCGTATCCTTTCATGGATCCTCAAGCACAGAGTCAAAGATCTGCCCCTACATTTAATACTCTATATGTAATGATTTTAGGTTGTCCGCAACTTCTTTCCACACGGGGCTTTATTTACTGTCTCGTTTTTCTCCCTTTACTAGATACTTTAGGATTCTGTTTTTACACGTTGGTGGTGAGAATACTACATCTTTATATTTTCATAGCATGCCACGGGTAGAGAGACACGATCAGGCGTACTACACTGATGAGCGCAACTCAGCGGACGACAGGCTTCTAAACAGCCGACAAAAATTGAGGTGTTTTGAATATGGACTACGACAGTTCCTCTACGGTATGTTATAATCTAGCGCCCAAAGTTTAATTTCCGTTTTCTTTTTCACACCCTCACCCCTACCCCTATATATATAGATATTAGCAATCACTATATTTTTCATTATCGTCTTTCATTAGAATTGATTACAGAAATGAATTAGACGCTGTGATTATATTATTACTGTTTCATGCATTTTACACTGAGATGCTGTCAGAGAGACAGAACGAACCTTTATCCGATTATCTATCATAAACTCGCTACCAAAACTATATTTACGTTTTTTTCTGTATGCTTTTATTCTTGTGTGCACGGCTTGCAAAAACAACACTTAACTCTATCCCAGCCTCTTTTCAGTGCGAACATTAATCGTTCTTTATTCTTATACTACTAACAACCAACTAATTACTTTTCACCATTTTGATTTAATATCATATACAAATATATATATACATATATATATTTTATATATATATTGCTCATTTTTTCCCCGGTGCGTTACTCGTGGAGCAGGTTATCAGTTGACAAAAAGTCGAACATATTTGATTTACATTTCCCAGGACAGAGAGGAGAGAGAGAGAGAGAGAGAGAGAGAGGAGAGAGAGAGAGAGAGAGAGAGAGAGAGAGAGAGAAGAGAGAGAGAGGAGAGAGAGAGAGGAGAGACGATGTGTTATTCCCGTATATGCTGCGTCTTCTTACGAAGGGTGGGTGAACATCATGTTACATTCATCAGTCAAAAACTCACAAATGTAACTACCAAGGAACAAATGTAAGAACAAGCTCAAAATAGACCATTTGAATGCTTTATACAAGAACAACGAAAAATTCTACACAAATTCAGTTGCAGACTAGGATATCGATAGACCTAACTTAAACAAAGATGGCTGTCTAATATTATACTTAGGCTTTACAAACATTTCTCGGATATTTGAAAGCACTTGATAGTATAAACAAAACGAAGGTAATTTTCTTCTGTTTGTCCTCATGAAGAACAAATTGCTCTTAAACGTTTTGTACCTAAAACGATGCATCATCAAGTCAGAAACTGCGAATCTAAATCTTATGACTATATGTTTCAGATGTTGGTCTATATCTAAAACAGAAAAGGTTTTAAGAATCGTGTTGCTAAAAGTTCTGTATAGTTAAATTCTACTTTCTAAATAGGGTTATAAATTCCTTTTTTTGCAATGTGCAAACAACCAGCCTTTGGCGAAAATTTTTCAATCAACTCGTAAACATATACAACTCCTTGATTCATCCGCACAAATCTAAACCGTATTCAAACAAACAACCAACGTATTT
>CM031610.1:12421959-12441959 GCA_018398815.1 Conus ventricosus
TGGAACGTGGCAGCCAGTGAAATGTATTATGGAAAGAGGATTCAGTCATATGAAAGGAAGCAGGGAGGGGCTTCACACCACGTGCAGTGTGACGTCACGCTGCTTTGACCCGACATGACCAATCACTGAAGTCTTGGCGGTTTTCACCTTCCGGTGCTGATGCGTTAAGTCAGGTGGTCCACCATGTGCGTGAGACACTTGGGGCCTCAGGAAATGTGTGAGGGAGTGTCGGGACTGCTAGCGTCCTTGGCGGTGGCATAGGTGGCAAAGAAAAATACTTAGGCCATTCACGAACATCGCAGCACTGTCAGGTAACAACTCACCAATTTCAGAAATGAACAATATCAATCTAAAAAAATTGAGGTTGCTGAGTTTATTATGTTAAAACAAAATATAATTTCCAATTACGATCTGACTGCTTTTTTTTGTTCTATATGAAATTATTCCCACAATGTCTTATGAAGCCCGCAGACCTAGCAAGTTTCAGGCTTAGCAGGCTGAGCAACGTGGTATTGGTCATACCTGTCCGAACAATAGGCAGATTAGAGCAGTGTTCTTTTCGGGTTATCTTCCCTAATCGGTTTGCTTTCACTTGTCCAATCAAAATCGCTTTTTCGGATCAGGACAGATAACCCATGATGAAGCATATTTCCTTTTCGAAATGGCGATCGATTCACTGACGTCGATTCAGTTATGAATTCGATCACACAGAGTGTTCATTAGTTCAAACATGCAGAGAACTGGAAAGACTGAAATGCACGCGCGAAGCAGAAGTGCACGCGACTACCTAAAATAGGCTGAATGTGGACAATCATGTTTGGATAAGTGTAAGCTTGTGTGAAGCGCCGCACGAGTAGGCTTTTCCCTTACAGCGACGATCGATAACAGTGCACATATTATGTCAGTAAGATTGAATTCCCGAGTTTATAGGCAGGCATCAATGTTGACTTACAGCTGACGCTGACCGCTGCCATAGTTTTATTCTGTGTTGATCTCGCACTGACTTCAGTTTCTTCGTGTGGATGGTAGCGTTCGTGCACAGTGCGCTCATAAAGCAAGGTGAAAGATCGGGCACAGTGCGCTCATACAGCAAGGTGAAAGGTCAGGTACAGTGCGCTCAATAAGCAAGGTGAAAGGTCAGGCACAGTGCGCTCATAAAGCAAGGTGAAAGATCGGGCACAGTGCGCTCATAAAGCAAGGTGAAAGGTCAGGTACAGTGCGCTCATAAAGCAAGGTGAAAGGTCAGGTACAGTGCGCTCTAAAGCAAGGTGAAAGGTCAGGTACAGTGCGCTCATAAAGCAAGGTGAAAGGTCAGGTACGCGAATGTCCCAGCAGTGTGTCTTGGCGTGTGGCTGGCTACTGTCTGCGGAGTGTGGTATGTCTGAAAACTGCCTCAACTCGGTGAATACCTCCCTCGTCAGCGGGCCGCCTTAACTCCCTGACCGATGGGTTCTGCCCGATTATAATCACTGTTCTCTAAGGGATGCCCATGCAGTTCACTGCGAGGTGGCGTAGCAGCGAACACCAAGGGAGGGCGGCAGCTCTCCTTTGAGGGACACTAACGTGAGAGGTCAGTGTCAGGCGGCGCAGCGATCCTCCCAGCCGCATGGGTGACGGTGGGTCTAGCCTGTGTCGCCGGGGGACGACTCCTGGAGATGTGGGGCGATCGGCGATTGAGCGCTGCCTGACAGCGATTGCTGTGGCCTGGGATACCATGCTTTTGGGCCGGGCATGGGCAACCCCTCACGGGGTTAGGCTGAAAAATTGCCCTATCGTCTGCGTCTGCGTGAATCACAACTACAAGGGACTCGGAGCAACGCTCCAGCGACTTTCGTCCTGTTTCGTCTTTGAGGCGGCCTCCACGCGGCACAGGACCATCGCCATCCAAGCATGAAGAAGACCGCCCTGCGGTCCAGAAGACAGGCTTTTGAGGGGGAAAGAGGCGAAGTACGTCGACACTCATCGTCGGCCGACCAACACCTGAGTGAAGCCAAGTTCACAAGGAACCAGAGCTGAAAGAGAGCGACAGACGACGGCCCCCACCGGAACCAGACCCACTACTGCCAACGACACAACTGCCACAAGCATGCGGATCTCAGTCTGGGAGCACATCCTGTCTTGAGGACCTCCGGCCAACAGGACGTTGATGTGCCACTGACCGACCGGCTGCTCCTGCAATACCCACTGACCGACCGGCTGCTCCTGCAATACCCACTGACCGACCGGCTGCTCCTGCAATACCACTGACCGACCGGCTGCTCCTGCAATACCCACTGACCGACCGGCTGCTCCTGCAATACCCACTGACCGACCGGCTGCTCCTGCAATACCCGCTGACCGACCGGCTGCTCCTGCAATACCCGCTGACCGACCGGCTGCTCCTGCAATACCCGCTGACCGACCGGCTGCTCCTGCAATACCCGCTGACCGACGGCTGCTCCTGCAATACCCGCTGACCGACCGGCTGCTCCTGCAATACCCGCTGACTGACCGGCTGCTCCTGCAATACCCGCTGACCGACCGGCTGCTCCTGCAATACCCACTGACCGACCGGCTGCTCCTGCAATACCCACTGACCGACCGGCTGCTCCTGCAATACCCGCGGGACCGACCGGCTGCTCCTGCAATACCCGCTGACCGACCGGCTGCTCCTGCAATACCTGCTGACCGACCGGCTGCTCCTGCAATACCCGCTGACCGACGGCTGCTCCTGCAATACCCGCTGACCGACCGGCTGCTCCTGCAATACCCACTGACTGACCGGCTGCTCCTGCAATACCCGCTGACCGACCGGCTGCTCCTGCAATACCCACTGACCGACCGGCTGCTCCTGCAATACCCGCAGGTTCTGTACTGGGTGCTAGAACGAGTGCAACAACAACGGACTGAAGTTTTTAGTATTACACACCAAGAGATAGATATACATTTTTGTCGATGATGTTTGCACCATCAAAGATGTACTACCATCACGACCTGCATTAGATCCAGATGAAACAAAGATACTCTTTTAACACATGCGTACACAGTGCATTACCCTCACAGTATGCATGATCAAACTTTATTCTTGATGAACCAAAAAAAGACATAGATAGGAAAGAGAGAAACAACAGACATAAAGACGGAGAGAGAGAGAGAGAGAGAGAGAGAGAGAGAGAGAGAGAGAGAGAATTTATGAACGTACTACACTGTACAAAGACCACAGCATGCGGTTAGTCGGAACAGTTTATTGGTTGTGAAACAAACCTTCAGCTACATGTCCATTTTCCGTGTTGGGTATAAACCTTAAAGGCACAGCAGCACAACACAACAGTGTGAACAACGCGAGTGCTTTAACACTGACGTCAATAACCCACCACTTCCCCTCCCCCTCCCCAGTCACCACGACCATTCTCCCAAACAAGCGAGAACTAAAAAAAAAAGAAAAAAAAAAGAAAAGAAAAGAAAAACAAAACAATAGACAAGCAACAACACGACTTCACACCCCCCCCCCCCCTCCCGCACACACACACACACACACACGTCTGCCCGCACACACACACAAACACTACACTCACACGCACGCTCGAACGCGCACATCCCCCCTCCTCCTCCCCCCCCCCCCCCCAACACACACGCACACACGTGCGTTAGCTCAAACGACACTGAAAGATAAAAGATATGCTCATGCACCTTTGAAGGCAAGTGACCGCAGAACTACACGGAATATGAACACTTTTTAACCACCGATTAAGCAACGTGATGTCATGCAATAATCGGCGTGTACCATGTGGTATAAAAGCACGACAACTCACTACGTCACTGACACCTTTTCACCCGCGCACAAAACAAAACTGGTAACACTTGTATTTGAGGTCTTTTTTTAACGCACAAACAGCAGCAAAAAAAAACAACAACAAAAAACAAAACAAAGAAGGGGGGGGGGGGGGGGGGGGGCTGAACCTCTTGCGTTTTCAATGTCCTTTAAAGTAAAAAAAAAAAAAGAAAAAGAAAAAGAAAAAAAAAGAAAGAAAGATGTTACCACAGCACAGTCAACCCAAATTCGCATTCTTCTCCCTGTAGATTACAAAAGCGCCGTTGCCCTCATGAACGTTTTGATGGTATCATTTCGTTTTCCGGGTTAATAAGAAGATTTTCGTTGTTGTTGTTAAAGAACAGAACGAGCGATTTACAGCCAAACAAACTATACATTTGAAATATTTGTCTTTAAAACCGGGTGCTGAAGGAAGACGGGACGATTATGATGGATGGTGAAAAATATGACGGATTGTTTGAAAAAACACTGGTGAAAAATGTCTTCTGGGCTCACACACACACACGATTCATGGCATCCGTATCCCCTTCAAGTGGTGTACGCAGCGCAGTATGATAAGGTCTGTAAAACTACGTCGGATCAAAGATAGTTCGAGCGGCAAGACGGCAGTACAGGGCTGTCTGCCATTCAAGGGGGAAGAACTTCTGTGACACGCTGACTTCCGACAGGAGGCTCAGAAATGCACGGGTTAGCGAACATGATGCATGGCAGCGTGGGGTGGGGTGGGGTGGGGTTGTCAACAGACAGAGAATGTGAAGTACGGGATGGTCAGACACCGCACAAATCAGATTTAGGAAATGAGGGGAACGGACTCGGCGAATGATGGGGAAAAGAGCCCTTCACCATGTCAACAGGCCTTGGTATTTGGAAAAAAAGTCACAGGAAAAAAGTCACAGAAAAAAAGTCACAGAAAAAAAGTCACTGGAAAAAAGTCACACAAAGAAACACTACTACGTGTAACACAGGGGTAACATCCCATTTGGTCTACTCCCATTTCGTCTACTCCCATTTCGTCTACTACTCCCATTTCCTCTATTTCCATACTGACCATACTGCAAGGCTCCCCCCCTGGCGTAACCAGTGTCCCAGTCTACTCCAAAGCAGAATCGATGGTCTTAGATTAGAGTAGGGCGAAGCCCGAGAGAGGACGAAGGACGAATGAACGAAGGCCGTTAGGCCAAGTCGTGCTCACACATTTCTGAGTAGGCGACCTGATTGTGACTTATTTCCTGTGACTTTTTTTCCTACTGAATTTTGTGACTTTTTTTCTGTGACTTTTTTTCCTGTGACTTTTTTTCCTACATTCCAGGCCTTCGACACCATGGAACTATGTCATGATGCCATGACACGACAGGGTTTGTGACTCGACGTCAACAGGGTTTGTGACTCAACGTCAACAGGGTTTGTGACTCAACGTCAACAGGGTTTGTGACTCAACGTCAACAGAGTTTGTGACGAGATGTAAGCATTGTGTGTCACACGGTGCGGTGTGGACAGGATGCGTGACGATATCATCTGGATCCGATGTTGATATGATTTGTGACACGACGTTGATATGATTTGTGACGCGATGGTGATATTTGTGACACGAAGTTAACATGGTTTGTGACACGATGTTAGTATGATTTGTAACACGATGTTGATACGAGTTATGACACGATGTTGATATGAGTTATGACACGATGTTGATATTTGTGACACGATGTTAGTATGATTTGTAACACGATGTTGATATGAGTTATGACACGATGTTGATATGATTTGTGACACGATGTTAGTATGATTTGTGACACGATGGTTGATATGAGTTATGACACGATGTTGATATGATTTGTGACACGATGTTGATATGATTTGTGACACGATGTTGATATGAGTTATGACACGATGTTGATATGATTTGTGACACGATGTTGATATGATTTGTGACGCGATGTTGATATGATTTGTGACACGATGTTGATATGAGTTATGACACGATGTTGATATGATTGTGACACGATGTTGATATGATTTGTGACACGATGTTAGTATGATTTGTGACACGATGTTGATATGATTTGTGACACGATGTTGATATGATTTGTGACACGATGTTGATATGATTTGTGACACATGTTAGTATGATTTGTAACACGATGTTGATATAATTTTGTGACGCAATGTTGACATGATTTGAGACACGAAGTTCACATGGTTTGTGACACGATGTTGATATGGTTTGTGACACGATGTTACATTATCTGTTACACATGTTAGTATGATTATTGACACGATGTTGATATGGTTTGTGCAACGATGTTAGTATCTTTTGTGATGGCGAAGTTGATATGATTTGTGGCACGATGCTGATATGGTTTGTGACACGATGTTAACACAGTTTGTGACACGATGTTAATATCAATCTGTCACGATGAGACTGCGTCGACGATTCCTATTAGCAAGGAAGTAAGTCTATGACAGTATTATCGTTTTTTCACATGATCATCATTCCTGATTTTGTCACAGCCCAACCAGCCACACAAGGCCTCTTCAGGGCAGTCAGTCACTGCTATAGGAGAGAGAGAGAAAAAAAGACATTTCCTGTGAAACTCGACAACAGTAAACAACTATGTATGCATAGCTCCATGACATCCATAGCAAGACAAATAATGTATTGATCTGCTTATGTGTTGATGCAACTAGACCCTGCTGCAGAGGCCTGACACCCCCCTGCACCTTCACCCCCCACCCCCGAGTATAAACGGACATAAAAATAAAATAACAGAGATCTACAGAACAGAGGAAATTACTAGCACAAAACTCCCAGGGACAGTCAATATGAACATGTCTATAAGACCAACAAGTAAACGGTTGATGGTGGTTAAAAGAAAATAGAACAACGCAAATCATACACCCCCCCCCCCCCCCTCCATCCAAACACAGACACGCACACACTCATACACATGCAAAACAAAAACCTCCGACAACTACAACAAAACGAATTAACGAATGTTGAACACCAGGTAGATTTCTCCTCATCCCTAGCCCCCCCCCCCCCCCCCCCTTTTCCCTGCTGTATCTCCATCCTTTCATAACACACCTCAGTTTTAGGTCTTCATTCTCCATTTTCTTTGATCCTTTGCACGTTTGAAGTTGTTTCACCTCACATCTTAATACCACAGCTCTTCCAAATTTGTCGGTTGTGGTTGACAGTGTATGCAGTTTTCCTTCAACATCTTCGGTGTATAGACTGATTTACAAACTCATCTTAAGTAGTTCCGCACAGGTTGCAAAAAAAACGAAAAACATGTTTAGGTGGGTGGGGGGGGGGGGGGGGGGTAGGAAACGGAGGGGGAGGGGGACACAAAGAGATCAGAGTCAGCGAACAAACCCACATGATAATATACATATGAAAAAAGATTAGACTAATGGATATACATGAGGGTAAAAATACTGGGTGTTTAATTGAAAGGAAAACGAACCATTTTGTATCCATTCCTTTCAGCGCTATTGTTAATGGTGCAGTCGGTGTAGATGCTGAATTGGTAAAGTGACACGCAAAGATTCGAGCATAGCACATGACTTCCCCATGTCACATTTCCTTTCGTACGTTAAGGATTTTGCCACCACCTAAAATTTCACGTATTTTACTCAGATGCGCATTGTCTAGTTACTGTTTAATCTGATAGTATTAGTTGGATGATAAGATTGTAGGGGTGCAGTACTGTTCATTAAAAAATAATGAAACGTTTGTTCAAAATGCTCGTTAAAAATCATCAAACTTTTGTCAAAAATTCAAATAATGCACACAAACCCTTTGTATATGGTCTCAACGAGAAAAATGATAAAAAAAAACAGGAAATAAAAATTAACGCTAGAGACAACGACTCGCTCTCTATTTCATTGGTAAATACCGATGAAATCACACGGAAAAGAAAATGATGAAAAGAAAATGCTAGTAATGTGGATCAAATAACATAAAAAAAAAAAGAAGAAGAAAACAATCCTACCTACAAGAAAATAAAAACAAACAAACAAAACAAAACAATAAAAACAAAAGGGATATATAAAAAAACCATCGAACCAATAATGCTGACAGGGAAAAGCTTTGTCACAAACCATGCTTGAATGCAGAAGGTAATCAACAACAGAACTTGAATCAGAAAACTGCAAGCTGAAATGCAATACAAAAACAGAAACAACAGAAATGCTCTGAATAACATATTACGTTCCACTAAGCAACATAACAAACAAATTGGGAAACATTTAAAGAACTAAGTCACAAGGCAGTCTGTCACGGTCAAAATTCAACACACAACCAAAGTGTGGTCCGTCGCCGGCCACTTCAACTGGACATAATCCAAACGCAGACATCTTGGCGCCACGAAGACGGCTCCATGCGTCGCATCCAGCCAATTTAGCACAGCGGGGAGACAGCAGACAGTCTGAGTGGCTGGACCGACAGGTCTCGGTAGGTTTGGTCAGACTTCGTGGCGCCTAACCAGACTCATCTAGCCAATTTAGAGTGACCAGTGTCCACGAGTTAAGCCACACGGCGCCAGTTTAAGTAGGAAGGAGGAAGGTAGTGTGTGGTGGGGGCGAAATCAGCTAATCATTAAATGACCAATTGACCACCACAGAGAGTAAGGCGTGTAGGCATGACTGGCATGATTTGATTATCCAATGGAATTAGAGGGAGATAACTCGGGTATCAGGGGTAAAAAATACTGACCAAGGTAACGCGCTGAAATGACAGATCGGAACGGGATAAGAAGGATGTGAGAGGGAGAGAACGGGAGAACGAGGGGAGAACGAACAAGAGAGCAGAGAGAGAGAGGTCTGAGTGTAATCTCTGAGGAGAGAAAAGCAGAGAGATGAGGAGAGGGAGAAGAGAACCAAGTTGAGAGATTAGCATGAGATAGTCTGCAGAGGAAGGACTGAGGAGAGATGTGGAGAGAAGAGCTGCTAACTAATGAGGAGGAAAAGAAAGAAAAGAAAAAAAAAGGAAAAGAAAAGCAACCATGTCCATTTGATAAGAGCAGACTAGAAGAGAGAGAGAGAGAGTGCAATGCGTTAATGCAGGAAGAAAGAAAGGAGAACAGATCGATGTTGATAGTCAACTGTTCTATCTTCACTGGGGTTCGACCTCATACTTGGCCAGCGCCACTTTCATCGACAGACCAACGCCAGTGCCAACAGTCTAACCTGACCAGGCGCCAGCAGACCAAGACCAGTGCCAGCAGTTGTGTCGTGCTTGTGAAAGTGACAGTGAAAAAAAAAAAAAAAGAAAAGAAAGACAGTGATTCGTGAATAGTTAAGATCACCTGGCCAGGTAAAGTAGAAATCTATTTATACCCGGGTTAGTTAATGATGTTTTAGACAAATGATTTTGTGAAGTTCAGGAAAGAGAGAATGTTTTATTTGTTTGATTCCATATGCATTGATGGTTCGTTCTATGAACATGTGTAGTAAAGTTATAGACTTTACTAGTGGTTTGATGTGACGAATGCATGATATATGAATGAGATCGTAAGCAAGCTGTGAGTGTGTTTGGGCTGTGCGCTAGTCCTTCCCCATCGACATCACCCGAGTTGACAATTTATTGGCGAGCCTGCCAGGATATTCTGGCCCATTTATTATAATTGTTCAACTTCTCAGAGAGGAAGCTGGGTGGGATTCAAGTATTGTAATCCTAAGACAAGGGGTTGTCTTACTGTATGTTCCCAAGATAGTTAAATACTAGGCTTGGCATTGCTTCCAAGATAGTTAATACTAGGCTTGGCATTTCAGCCCCAGAGTACTCATTTCGCACAGATTGCCTATAATTCGCTCTCATAGTTGGGTCAGCGCCTGGCGCTTATAAAAACTAACTACGTTGTCCCAAGCTAATATTATCATTCACAGGATTGTGTTATTACGTCACTCGTGTCGGTAACCACCAGTTTGGCTGTCGTAGTAATAAAATCTTGTTCAAAAAAAAAAAAAAAAAGAGAGATATAATGGCGGAAGAAAAGAACACCCCTATTGAACAACTTGTGAGCGTCGCTCGTGATTTAGGTTATTCGGGAGAAGAGTTGCGAGCATTTGTTGAAAACAGCAAAAGATGGAAAGGGATGAACGCGCGGAAAGACGACGTGTCGCGGGAGAAATAGCAGAGCAGAAACAGAAAATTAAGGATTCAGGCTAAGATAATCAGGCTAGGGAACGCAGGAGACAGAAAGATTAAAGGTTCAATTAGAGTTAGAGAAAGTGAGAATGCAGAGGGAGGCACCGATGATGGTAGCTCACTTTCCAGTGACTCTGTGCGCAGCTACGCCCCCCGACCACCAAGTTGCCAAAATTCTCTGAAGGAACCGATTCGATGATGCATAACATCATCGTTTCGAAACGTTTGCGACCAGTCAGGGTTGGCCTTCAGAAGAGTGGGCAGTCATTTGTCAGCGTTACTGACGGGTAAGGCATTACAGATTTCACTGCGTTACCAGCAGAACAACAGTCTGATTTCGGCGCTGTGAAGGAATCGTTGATGAAAGGATTTGACCTCACAGAGGAAGGATTCAGAAAGAAATTTCGTTCAGCTAGATTGCAAGCAGGGGAAACGTACACTCAGTTTGGTGCACGTCTAGATCACTATTTTGAGAAATGGTTAGAGTTGAGTGGTACGAAGAAGGAGTTCGCTGAATTGAAAGAGCTAGTTATGAAGGAACAGATTTTGTCAGGTTGCGGCCCTGAGTTAACCATACATTTGAAAGAGAGACAGCCAGAGACAGCAGGAGAGTTGTTGAAGTTCGCAGAGGTGTATAGAGAGGCACGTTTGGGCACTAAGGTGCAGGAGAAAACAGGTGCTAGGCACAGGTGAGAAGAGTGCAAGGAGACCAGGGGAGTTTCCTGCAAAGTCTGCAAACCCAGTGTGGGGCAGAAGGAAGGGCAAAGGGACATTAGGTGTTTCATTGTCACAAGAAGGGACATGTGGCGAGGGATTGTCGCATGAGGTTCCAGAAGGCAGCAGCCTTGCAAGAAGTGGATAAGGGTCGTCAAGGGAAACGACCTGCAGTGGAACCAAAAGGATTCAGTCTGAAGAGGGTGGAGTGGCGGCCTATGGCTAGCACTGGACAGCAGTCAGTGTCAGGATGGAGGGCACTAGCTGAGTGGTTCGTTACCATGGAAGAAGGGTGGATGGCCAGCAGAGGGTGAAAGTGTTACGAGACACTGGTTGTTCATGCGGGGTAGTACGAACAACGCTGGTCGAGAAAGGGGATTTGACAGGGCAAATCCAGACCTGTACTCTAATCGATGGCACTGTGAGGGAGTTTCCAGTTGCTAAGATAGAAGTACGTACCCCTTACTTCTCAGCGAGTTGTCTGCGTTTGGTGATGGAGAAACCCCTTCATGATTTGATCATCGGAAATATTCCAGGGTGCGAGGGATCCAGGGATCCTGAGTTGTTGACTGCTACAGGGGCAGCAGTTCAGACACGGAAGCAAGAAGGAGGAAAAGGTTGATAAACCGTTAGTCGTTCCAGCAAGGAAGTCAGGCCATAGATGTGTCGCCTGATGAGTTTTAGGGCAGCGCAGAACAAGACCCTTTCGCTCGTGAAGTCTGGGAGTTGGCAAGAGTGGAGAGAAACAGGAGGTTAGAGGAGGTGAGACAGAATTTCTTGTGAAAGGCGGGCTGTTGTACGAGTGTTCACCAAGGGAAGACAGTAAGTGACCACCAGTTAGAGGTACCAGCAGGTTATCGTGACACTGTCATGTCAGTGGGTCACGAGTCGCTCATGGCGGGTCATCTCGGCACCAGCAAAACGCTGACCGAATCTTGATGACTTTTCATTGGCCAGGAGCAATGGCAGACATCAAGCGTTTCTGCATGTCATGTGACGTGTGTCAAAGGTCAGCCACAAGAGGGGTGAAGAGGAAGGCACCTCTTAAACAGCCCCCTTTAATTGACACACCATTCAGGAGGGTGGCTGTTGATCTGATTGGCCCAATCGCGCCCTGTTCCAAAGGGGGCACAGTATGTGTTGACACTGGTGACATACGCGACCAGATACCCAGAAGCGGTTGCATTGAAAGGCGTAGATACGCAACAGGTCGCTGAAGGCTGGTAGACATCTTTTCTCGCGTGGGGGTGCCAGCACAAATTCTCAGTGACAGGGGGTCACAGTTCACCTCAGCGTGATGAAGGAGGTCAACAGGCTGCTAGGGATCACACAGCTGCTCACTACCCCATACCATCCACAATGCAATGGCTTGGTGGAAAGATTCAACGGTGTGCTGAAGGGCATCTTAAAGAAGCTCTGTGAGGAAAGGCCAGCAGATTGGGACCGCTACATTCCAGCGGCACTGTTTGCCTACAGGGAAGCCCCTCAGAAAGCACAGGCTTTTCGCCATTTGAGCTGCTGTATGGGCGGACAGTTCGGGGACCAGTGTGCATCTCAAAGAGCTGTGGTCCGGAGAACAGGAGTCGGAAGAGGTCAAAACCACTTATCAGTATGGTGTGTGACCTACGCAATAGGCTCGAGGAGACATGAAGGTCGCAAGGGAGAGTTTGCAGGAGGCTAGGGTCGTTCAGAAAGAAGCAATATGACAGGAAGGTGAGGAAGCAATTCCTCAAGGTGGGAGATCAAGTCCTGTTTACTGCTTCCCACGGATCACAACAAGCTGCTGATGCATTGGAAGGGACCATTCACCATCATTGAGAAGGTAGATCAGACTACCGAATCGATGTGAATGGAAATCAAAACTTTTCCATGCAAACTTGCTCCGCAAATATATTCAGCGTGAGACTCACACATAGGCGCAGCAGCAATCATTGATGGAGGTGAAGGAGACCCAGCAGAAGAAGGGGAGATTTTGTTGCCTGAGTTTCCAGGAGAAGAGTCATACAGGGACGTGTCCACTGTATGAAGGGCTAGACAGTAGGAGACAGGAGGAAGTTAGGGGGCTCCTAGAACAGTATAGGCGTCCCTGACTGATAAACCAGGCAGGACAACTCTAGAGACATGTACGGTGGAGTTAACATCGCAAAAACCCGTACATGGGAAAGCCTACCCATCCCATATGCCACCAAGCAAGTGATCGAGGAGGAGGTAGAAAAGATGTTGGACCTTGGGGTGATTGAACCGTCCAAATCATCATATAGTGCACCCGTCGTCTTAGTGAGGAAAAGTCAGGTGAGCATCGATTCTGTGTCGACTATAGACGTCTGAACAGTGTCACCAAGGTCGATGCAGAGGTCATACCGAACATGGAAGACCTGTTCGCTCAGATCACCACAAGCAAGAGCCAGTATTTCACCAGGATAGATCTGAGCAAGGGTTACTGGCAAATACCTTGAGTGAGGACTCAAAGGAAGTCACAGCATTCTCCACTCCTATGGGGCTATACCAGTGGCGAGTACTTCCCTTTCGGGATGGTCAACGCGCCTGCAGTCTTCTCTCGGATGATGAGGAAGTTATTGACGGATTGGAAGCGTTGTGAATTTCATGGATGACATTCTGATAGCATCCGAGACATGGGAGGAGCATATGAGGCAGCTAGAGCAGTTTAGAGAGGTTGAGACAAGCCAATCTCACAGCCAGACCAACAAAGTGCCAGGTTGGTTTTCCAAGCCTGGAGTTCCTAGGTTTTGTTGTCGGAGGCGACACAAAGCAGCCGGAAAGAGGAAAGGTGGAGAAGATGATGAATTCAAGAGACCAAAGACCAAAACAGAAGTCAGGAGTCTGCTAGGTTTTATTGGGTTCTATAGGGAGTTTGTTCCAAATTTCGCAGCAATCACGAGTCCTCCTCAGTGATTTGGTCAAGGCAGGGAAACCGGCAGTGGTCGAGTGGTCAGACGCTGCAGAGCAAGCACTGCAGACGGTGTTGGAAAGACTAGGTTCCCGTCCCATCTTGAAGCTACCAGATATGTCCAAACCATTTTTGTTGCGGACAGATGCATCAGGTGGTGGATAGGTGCAGTATTGTTGCAGGAGCATGAAGGGGTCGAGTTTCCTGTGAGGTATGCTAGCAGAAGTTGACAAAGTGTGAAGAAGGGTACGCAACGGTGGAGAAGGAGGTTTAAGCCGTTGTGTGGGCCGTGCAGAAGTTCCACAAATACTTGTATGGGAAAGAGTTCGTGATAGAGACAGATCATCAACCACTCAAATTCCTGCAGGAGGCGCAGTTGAAAAACAGCAGAGTTTCTGCGTGGGCAATGGCATTGCAGCCCTACAGGTATCGAGTGCAGTACATTCCCGGTCGACAGAATGTCGGAGCTGACTATTTAAGCCGGTAGTCTAGCAAGCTGCAACTCAGAGGAAGTCAGTCATATCCAGGTGCTTTGTTGATAATATGTGTTGATTACAGTTATGTTGATTGGATATGGGTTCATTCCCAGTTGGCTATGGTTCATATTTTTGTGTGGATTTGTTCATGTAAATGTAGTTATGCTTGGAGCATACAGTCGCTTGTGTAGTAAAGCATTATTTGCAATAAGTGAGGATGGAGATTCCTCAGTGAATTTCATGGATCGTGATCATAATTATATTGTGCTTTTCATAAGAATTGTGAAGAGAAGATGTGGCAAATCCGCAGGTAGGGGAATTGCATAAGTGCGCACAGAGGTCGTTATAAATGAGTTGAAATAACGCAAGAGCGCACGTCAATGATAACCATTGGAGTAGTATTCACTAATGGTATATTTTATAATTTATAAACCGTTGGTTGTAAAGTATTTTTCAAACTTTGCGCGTGTAGCTGTGTGTCAGCAAATTCGGTTGTTTGTCTTTTTTGTACCGTTGTTTTGAGACAATGCGGTTGCATAGTCTTTTGCAAGGGGGAAATTGTCACGGTCAAAATTCAACACAACCAAGTGTGGTCCGTCGCCGGCCACTTCAACTGGACATAAGTACCAAATGCAGACATCTTGGCGCCACGAAGACGGCTCCATGCGTCGCATCCAGCCAATTAGCACAGCGGGGAGACAGCAGACAGTCTGAGTGCTGGACCGACAGGTCTCGGTAGGTTTGGTCAGACGTCGTGGCGCCTAACCAGACTCATCTAGCCAATTTAGAGTGACCAGTGTCCACGAGTTAAGCCACACGGCCAGTTAAGTAGGAAAGGGAGGAAGGTAGTGTGTGGTGGGGCGAAATCAAGCTATCCATTAAATGACCAATTGACCACCACAGAGAGTAACGCGTGTAGGCATGACTGGCATGATTTGATATCCAATGGAATTAGAGGAGATAACTTCGGGTATCGGGGGTAAAAATACTGACCAATGGTACTCGCGCTGAATGACAGATCGGAACGGGATAAGAAGGATGTGAGAGGGAGAGAACGGAGAACGAGGGAGAACGAACAGAGAGACAGAGAGAGAGAGGTCCGAGTGTAATCTCTGAGGAGAGAAAAGCAGAGAGATGAGGGGAGGAGAGAAGAGAACCAAGTTGAGAGATTAGCATGAGATAGTCTGCAGAGGAAGGACTGAGGAGAGATGTGGAGAGAGAGAGCTGCTAACTAATGAGGAGAAAAGAAAGAAAAGGAAAAAAAAGGAAAAGAAAAGCAACCATGTCCATTTGATAAGAGCAGACTAGAAGAAGAGAGAGAGAGTGCAATGCGTTAATGCAGGAAGAAAGAAAGGAGAACAGATCGATGTTGATAGTCACTGTTCTAATCTTCACTGGGTTCGACCTCATACTTGGCCAGCGCCACTTTCATCGACAGACCAACGCCAGTGCCAACAGTCTAAACCTGACCAGGCGCCAGCAGACCAAGACCAGTGCCAGCAGTTGTGTCGTGCTTGTGAAAGTGACAGTGAAAAAAAAAAAAAAGAAAAGAAAAGACAGTGATTCGTGAATAGTTAAGATCACCTGGCCAGGTAAAGTAGAAATCTATTTATACCCGGTTAGTTAATGATGTTTTAGACAAATGATTTTGTGAAGTTCAGGAAAGAGAGAATGTTTTATTTTGTTTGATTCCATATGCATTGATGGTTCGTTCTATGAACATGTGTAGTAAAGTTATAGACTTTACTAGTGGTTTGATGTGACGAATGCATGATATATGAATGAGATCGTAAGCAAGCTGTGAGTGTGTTTGGGCTGTGCGCTAGTCCTTCCTCCATCGCCATCACCCGAGGTTGACACAGTCAAGATCTGTTTTTTTAAAGCGATGACCCATATTGCTATTGAAAACTTTCTTTTTTTTCTTTTCTTCTTCTTTTAAAAAAAAATGAAAAGTCGCTATCAATGTAAGCAGCGCGACAATGCTTTCGTGTGAATATTTCTAGGAGTTCTTTCAAGACTTGAATAACAATGACAACATTCCCGATGCTTTCGAATTCCTGGCACACCTAAAGGTTCTAATTCAAACAAACCTTATCCAGAAACTGAAGTGCGTGAAAGTACTTTAAAAAGCTCGTGAAGCAAAGCGTGAGGGGCAGGTCGAATACTAAATGAATGACTTCAAGCTTCTTCTTCTTCTTCACATGGAAATAGCCAGTCTGGACACCAAACGTGATCCTCATGATTGACCCGGTTTTTACAGATTTAACAATATACTCTATGAAGTCTATTAGGGAAAACTTAAAAAAAAAGGTTGTGAAAGATACACAAACGATGATTTGTCGGAGACAAGAACTTGCTAGAAGGAGTACATTTCGATCTAAATACTTCCCACCGACTCTTAAAGAGTTTAACCTCCAAGTGACAATTAAGAACAAAAAAATTCAAGAAACGTTTACACTGCCCCCCCCCCCCCCCCCCACACACACACACACATATAAAAGCGTGTACAAGAAAGACGAAAAAATGTAACTGTATCAAAAAACAAAGAAACTGTTAGCCCTCGGAAGCAGTGCTGAAATTTCACATTAAAAATTAAATGCGTCTTTTAATGTAAAATCATATGTAGTGAGAGATGACTATTCCTTAGTCTTTCAAATGTTGACAGGGATTTCACGTAAATCCGCCAGTTAGCATGGGCAAACAAGTTACAGGACAAAACACGTCCCCGATACTTTCAAACGTGTGTGGGTATCCGCACACATAGTAGATACACACATAGTAGATACACACATAGTAGATACACACATAGTAGATACACACCATAGTAGATACACACATAGTAGATACACACATAGTAGATACACACATAGTAGATACACACTTAGTAGATACACACATAGTAGATACACACTTAGTAGATACACACATAGTAGATACACACATAGTAGATACACACTTATTGATTGCACGTTTCTTTCGTTCTGGTTTCATAACCTGATATTTTCTTTCATGTTCCCTATGTGTTGCTAAGAACTTGTGTCATAATTGTTATTATTATTATTATTATTATTATTATTATTATTATTATATTATGAATAATAGTGTGATATGCTTTTCGCACACGTGTCATATATGAAATACATTTTCTTTTTAATGCTTGATATCAAAATCTGAATGTGAATCCGCTACAAAACCCGTACAAAATGTTAAAATCAAGAGTAAACAATACCAACGAGAAATATCCCCTTCCCCCCTATACTCCACAGAAAAAAATACACACACAAACAACAACGACAGAGACCTAAGGCAAAAGAAAACAAAAAAAAAACAACTAGGCGATAAATGGGCTTGCAGGGCAGCATTCTTTTGGGTGTGAAATCAGAAATATCTACATCGCTAAAATCGGCAGGAAATATGGTTCTGAAAGAGAACATCAACACCAAACCTTTCACAAACTTATCATTCTATGTCACACAATGCCCCGCGCCTCCTAAGAAACATGATAAGAAGAAGATAATGTTGCTTATAGCCCAGCCGACCGAAGAAACATGATCATCACTATTATCACACTTACAGTACCAACGTGTATAGTGTCGTTTTATTTGCAGCAAGGTTTTCAGAAATGATTGGTACAATCAGAAGTTTTTTTTTACCTCTCATGATCACACAATACTAGGTATCCTGAAAGAATAATTATCATGATTTCTGTCCTCCTAACAAAAACATTCCAAACAATGTCGATGGTCATATTATTATTATCATCACAGTTATGATGATGATGATGAAAACGAACACATTTCAATATTGGTAAAAAAAATATAAAATAAAAAAAAAGAACAGCGATTTACAATTTCAAAATAAAACAACAAAATTAATTCTTATCTTTCTTAAACGAAGTCTGAGGGATGTGGTACAAAATAAAAATCGTTCCATGTGAAAATTAATCATTCGTCTGGGTCAAAAAATATTTACATGGCAAGACAGCAAGCTGGCAAGAAGTGTTGTCAGTACAGTGGAAAACCCAGCATTAAAAACAAAGTCAGAGAGAGAGAGAGAGAGAGAGAGAGAGAGAGAGAGAGAAACACCGGTGTAACTATGGTACATCGAAGAAAGGAAGAGAGAGAGAGGGAGAGACAGAGACAGAAACAGAGGGAGACAGAGACAGAAATGGAGAGACAGAGAGGGAGGGATAGAGACAGAGACACAGAGAGAGGGAGAGAGTCAGACAGACAGACAGACAGGGACAGAGAGGAAACACCGGTGCCGCTATAGTGCATTCTATATCCGTTGTTTAGATAAATAGCGCCGTGCATCCATCTTTTATTTGCCTAAGTGCAGCCGACCACATAATGATGACAACAATAGGGCTAGCCATCATGTGCAAGACAGAGCAAATCATCAGAGTCCTGTCACGAACACAACACAAAACAAAACAACGTGATTATGGGACAAACGACCAATTCATAATGAACTCTAGATATCATAACACCAGATGAACTAGCCCCCTCCCCCCTCCCCCCCTCAGCCCTCAAACCCTGCACCCCCACCCCACTCCGCCAAACGCGTCAACTAATTTCCCTGGACTCCCCCTTCCCCCATCTCATATTACGTCTACAACGAAACCAAAATCACTTAAAGCCTGTTACTGTTAGCAAGAACTCCACTGAAAAAAAGGGCCTACTGGCCGATAACTCTAAGACTAGACACAGCGAGCGCCCCCTTCCATTGAAAAGGCTCCACTGGGGAAACAACTCAGCAGGCCAGACAGTGTGTCCGATCCAATCAAAAAAAGTTTCACTGGAAAATTAACACCGCAGAACGGACAGAGAGCGTTCGATCCATTGAAAATACATCACTGGCAAACAACAGGGCACACCACCATTTAAAACGCTCTCTTGGGGAAAAAGACCACTGTAGAACGGACAGTTAGTCCCCATTCACTTTCAGTACTGGCAACCTGAGTAGGCTACAACCCCCCCCCCCCCCCTCCCCTAGGAGAGTATGTACTGCTGTTAGATTACGGTCAGCTGTTAGCGTAATGCCCCCCCCCCCCCCCCCCCCCTCCTACACACACACACGACCATCAACGACGATGCACGTAACTCTACCACTGAACTCGGCAAAGAACATCTCAGCACGCATCCCCCCCCCCCCCCCCCCCCCGATCAAAGAATGGCCCTGATGATAAGGGATTCTGTGGCCGGCTGGCCTTTACCCCCCCCCCCCCCCCCCACACACACACACACACCCTCTCCCCTCCCTCCGGTGGCCTGAGCTAGGTCAGTCGGGTAAACCCATACGGCAGTGCTTGAAACAGTGCGTGCAGGTGCAGTGGACTTTCGGTAACTGGTGTTTGGGTCAGTCTTGTCGTCTTGGGGTGGATGGGGGGGTGGAGGGGGGGGGGGGAGGTGGGGGTCTGCTCACCCTTAGTGAAGGCAACCTGGGTACTGATGGGTTTTTTTTCACGCAAGTGCTCAGAAACACGGGCGAACATGGAAAAACACCTTCCGGGTTATGTTTTTCACTGATTTTTGTGTCGTATAAGCCCATCCCTTATTACAACACAAACACACACACACGCACACGCACACACACACACACCAAAGCAAAACAAAACAAAGAAACCCCCCAGCTGCCCCCCCTCTTGGCTCTCCGGGGCCCCCCCTGATACCGACACCATAGACCAACACATTCATGACAACAATTATTTAACACAGACAAAATTTCCTGACCCAAACATTAAACCAGGACCTTTACATCTCCCAGTCCAACACTCACCTACATGACATTTTTTATATCTGCAGAGGAGAGAAAGAAAAACGTTCACCTCGAAGCTTTCTATTTGCAATATATTCATTTGCTGGCGGACGTAGTTTGTTTGTTTTGTTTTCCTGCGCATTTTGCCCCGTTTGACAAAAACTAATGCTGAAACATCGAATGGGG
>CM031610.1:12446959-12464459 GCA_018398815.1 Conus ventricosus
CATCTTAGAGGAGAAGTTCAGCGGGACAGAGAAACCATCTTAGAGGACAAGTTCAGCGGCTACAGTGAAACCATCTTAGAAGACAAGTTCAGCGGGACAGAGAAACCATCTTAGAGGACAAGTTCAGCGGCTACAGTGAAACCATCTTAGAGGAGAAGTTCAGCGGGACAGAGAAACCCTCTTAGAGGACAAGTTCAGCGGCTACAGAGAAACCATCTTAGAGGACAAGTTCAGCGGGACAGAGAAACCATCTTAGAGGACAAGTTCAGCGGCTACAGTGAAACCATCTTAGAGGACAAGTTCAGCGGGACAGAGAAACCATCTTAGAGGACAAGTTCAGCGGCTACAGTGAAACCATCTTAGAGGACAAGTTCAGCGGCTACAGAGAAACCATCTTAGAGGACAAGTTTAGCAGGACAGAGAAACCATCTTAGAGGACAAGTTCAGCAGGACAGAGAAACCATCTTAGAGGACAAGTTCAGCGGCTACAGTGAAACCATCTTAGAGGACAAGTTCAGCGGGACAGAGAAATGACCACGTGCATTGCGGCACGTTTCTGCATAGACATTTACGCTGAATTCAAACAAAAAACAAAACAAAACAAAAAAAAACCTCGAACATATCTGCATTGCGAGCATTTTTGTTGCCGAGGTTTACATGTACTGTTCATTAGCGCGCGTTTTCGGGAGATCTGTAAGACCCATAATGACTTGAAAAGTATGGTCTGCATATGTGAAATAGCACAAATGACCTGTTCTAGAATCTCTCATGTAACCCCAAAAGATAGCCCCCTAACCCCTCCCCCTTTACAATAGTAAGGTTTTTTTTTATGTTCTTTGCTGTGCCACCTCAGCGTCATCGCATCCACATCGCTCATTCAGACACCCGTCCACAGCCACAGCCCAGCCCGGCAATCCACTGGGAGCAGTTCAAAGTCAAGTCGTCGAGAGGCAACCCACCGGAGGAGACACTGACTGTACTGCTGCCGAGTCACTTCGGTGGTGTTCAATGGCGCCAGCTCTGATCTTACATACGCAGGACACCACCAACTAAGCCCCCTTCTAACGACAACTGCTTAGTCGCGGAGCCGGCGTTTGTGAGCCCTCCCTCCGGAGGGCGCTACCATGTCCATCCAAGAAAAGCCCCATAATTTTGCCGATCTGGGCTACAAAAAAAAAAAAAAAAAAAAAACCAGCAAGTACACGCACATGTTCACGAATATTGGTGGCTA
This sequence comes from Conus ventricosus, assembly GCA_018398815.1. Classification (NCBI taxonomy): domain Eukaryota; kingdom Metazoa; phylum Mollusca; class Gastropoda; order Neogastropoda; family Conidae; genus Conus; species Conus ventricosus. The sequence goes on from CM031610.1 coordinate 12,448,191, forward strand.
CACATATTGTTGTCGTTAATCTGAGAGACGTGAAAGTTGAGGATGGATCCACGAGACAAGAGACGCCTGTCAATGTTTGTCAAGAAGTGAAAAGATACGTGTCATTTGTCCTTCCACTGGATCAGCTGTGGTGAAGCATAGTGAGAAAGGTCATTTGCCATTAAGTCATAACACCACATGACAAAACAAGACACAACAAACTAGGCCATGTCTACAACGTAAGCAGTGTGTGTACACACAGTTAAGTCAACATAACTTCCATTCATATAATATGCAGACAAAAGATAACTTCAATATATATGTCACGCATACATACAACTAATTTTTGGCTGAGCTTGGTAAGTAATTATTTACCTGGAAGAATTTTTAAATTGAAAAAAAAATTCCTTTCCCATCTGACTGGCAATACTGCTGAACCTTGCTTCATAAGAAATCTTAAGACAGACACATTAAAAAAAAATTGATTATCATCTTCAGTCAATTTTAATTGAAATCACGCCATTTGCTGATTTTTGTTGCCCAGGTCTTTGTTGCTGAAGCATGGCTGAAACTTAACGGAAAACGTACCATGACGTCACTGTGGACAGGGTTTTTGGGTGACGTCGGTTTGGTCACGCTCTCCGCCGACTGGACAGTACGGCCCCCTTTGTGTTTGATGTAAGGTCGGCCCTGTAACACCACCAAAAATGCACAGTTCATTTAAAATCAACCACATTAGTCATATGAGTAGCAGTGATACTGATCAATCAGTCTATCGTTCCATACTCCCTCTGCTGAGTTGGTGGGAAGAAGAAATTAGGCAATGCTGATATTTTGTACTGTGTTGTTCACATACTTGACAACAACAACGACAATAAAATAATGTCATCAGAGATAATGATACAATAATGATAATGACAATAATGATGAAAATATAGTAATAATAACAGTATAATAATAACAATGAAAATAATAACAATAATAATGATGATAATAATCAACCCATACTCGCTGTGGAATCCATCGTGTATTGTATTGTTTTATTTCAATCAGTGTCGAAAGGATTGCTTTACAAGATTACTACTGTTCATTACCTCGCACGAACAGGTGTCTTTGACTTCAGCTTCCGTACAGACACTGCTACAACTCGGTGCTGGCCATCTACGTTTTTTTTCAAGGTTACCGATACTTTTACGCAACCAAATTGAAACAAATGTTCTTCCTGAAAGAGATCAACATTTTTCATCTGATTTAAGATTATACGGAGAAAAAGAGCATTGACGAAATCTCCGCTGTGTTTTTAGGTGTATTTCAAAGGGTCGTGTGAACGAGTTTTTTTTCTTACAATGACTTGTGAGTTGACTCGAACGCAGTGACAGGCCTGATGTGTCCCTTGGCGATGGGGTGGGCCATGAGGTAAATGGCCTTACCTTACCTCAACTTCAAAAGCATTTCTCAACTGACGATTCTCCTCAATCTTAACTTTGATTTCTTTCCACTTAATGGTGCTGTTTACCATTCCAAAGAAATAAGAGATCAAGTTGTGTACATTATTTTGATGTAAAAGGCAACTATCGAACCTTCCTCTGCCTGGTTATTTAGTTAAATCTGATGACGTGGAGTCCTGTCCAAATACCTGATGACGTGGACACTCCCTGGGTTCTCGTGGATTTTGTCACGCGTTCTAAGACACATTGTGTAATGGTTAGACTTCCAAATGCTAGTCTCAGCCTAACAAAGGCGTGTTCCCTCTTTCCTCGGGTCATTCGCTCGTCTGTCTGGTTGTGGACGCCCAGTGCCTGAGCAACTCATTCGGACGATCAGACGACCGAACTGGTCTTCAAAAAGTTGGTATCCTAGGATTCCCCATCTCCTTCACTGTGTGTGTGTGTGTGTGTGTGTGTGTTTGTGTGTGGTGTGTGTTTGTGTGTGTGTGTGTGTGTGTGTTGTTGGTTGTGTGTGTGTGGTGTGTGTGTTGTGTGTGTGTTTGTGTGTGTGTTGTGGGTGTGTGTGTGTGTGTGTTTGTGTGTGTGTGTGTGTGTGTGTGTGTGTGTGTGTGTGTGTGTGTGTGTGTGTGTGTTGTGTGTGTGTGTGTTGTGTGTGTTGGTGTTGTGTGTGTGGTGTGTGTGTGTGGTGTGTTTTGATGTGATGTGACTGCGTGCGTTGCGTGGTGTGTGTGTGTTGTGTGTGTTGTGTGTGTTGTGTGTGTGTGTGTGTGTGGTCCGTCCTCATGCCAAATGACACGTTCTGTTAATTCTGTTATGTCAAGTGTTAGGTACGTTTCATCCTCCCCCTCCGCCCTCCCGTCCCCTTTTCCATTCTAGGACGGTTCATCGCATCGTTACATTCTTTAAAAGAGTATGTCGACACCAAATCTGCATAACCATGCATCTAAGCAACCATACCAACCGGCTAATTCCTTAGATGAACTAAATTTATCACTAAGTGGTTACACACAAGCTGCCAACCTCTGAAGATGACTTGAGAGAATCTTTTGAAAATTTCAGAGGAATTTCTGACAATGGATGGGAGTGCATACGCTGTCGCACTCCAAACGAAACAATGGCATTCCGGACACTTGCTCTTCTTTCCTTTTGTGAAGCGCTTTCATGGAATCACTGTCTCTGCCAACACATTTTTCAAAATACATTTTTGAAGTAAACTGTCAGTTAGGTTCATCTTATGACTGCTCATTTTTTGCACTCAGAATCATCAGTGCCCCTGTAAGTGTCTTGACCCAAGGAGGGGCGAAAATCTGTGAGGTTCTTCCTGACACGACTGAACCGAACTGCTGACTGGGATCAGCAACACTCCAGTCATGACGCAGAAAGCAACCCGAAGCAGCACTCTAATTTCCTTTTTTATTCTGCCTCAGAATTACTCGGTCCTGCAGGTCGGTTCGACATGAAAGGCGGCGGAAGAAACTGAACCCGAAGTCAGTTTCCAAACAGCTTTTTGGCTATACGAACGGCAGATATGCAAACTGTAAATAAACGAACTTCTTGTCATTTTTTTTTTCCCGCGAGCGAAATGTTCTGACGTGAAGCGGAATGACGTGCGTTTGAGCATGATAGATTCCGCCGAAAGCCCGATGGCCGACAGCTCTGTGCAGAGGAGTCCGACGACTACGGGGTTGTAACGGCAGCAGGAGAAAGTACTTGCAGAACTTACGGCGCTGGGGTTGGGATCGTGGGAGACTCGGGCCCGGCGCCATACACCTGGTCCAGCCGTGCGCCCTGCCCCCGTGCCGGCTGGCTGCTCTTCTGCGTCCACACCAAAGACACACACACAACACGTTAGCTACCCCACATCCACAGAGCCAAGGAAAGCGGACAGGTAGCACCAGGACACGATGAGACTGAGTTAAAACAAAAAAGGAAATTACAAAATATATGCAAGAATGATAAAGTAGAAACGAAAGCCAGTGCCTCTGATTGACAAAACATACCGACAGTCTGTGTTGGGAGTTGAACGTTAGTTTCTTCCAGCAAGAGAAGCGAACATGTTCTGTGGCTGCACAGCCATAATTAATGCGCCAAGGTCTTGCTTAAATTTAATTCAGGAGTCGAGTATTTACAGACTGGCACAATGAGATTGTCTTGAGAATTTTTTCCCTATTGTGTCTGAGAGTTGATTGTCCTCATTTTTTGTTTGATATGGCCATCAAGGTACAAGCAGGTGGCTCCCAGCAGACAGATTGAACCAAGAGGAACGGGACTATTTGGGGGAGACCACCTGGCGCAAAGATAGGTGTCACGGGTTGTATGCAAAGGCCTGAAATGTGACGTCAGTCAGGGGAAGGTCATGTATTGCAACTGTGAATGATGTCATCGGTGGAAAGTGCCCCCAAACAAGTGAAATGATCGCTAGTAGTGGAGGTGGTGGGTGGGTTGGGGGTGAGTGTGTGTTCTTTTGATCGATATCATCAGCATAGTATCAAATGCTGGCTCAAACTTATGCGAGGCCTTGAAACGCTTGCATGGATTACAGTGATTTGGAGCACAAAAACAAACAAACAAAACCAATTGTGGCGTATGGCCTCTACTTGCTTCTTGACGAAACCCACCTCCTTCCCTGATTTCCGGGAAGACGACTTTTGCGATCTGCTCGGTCTGCTGCCACGTCACTAGAGCTGTCCCCCTTGTCAGACATGCTTTCCCTCTTCCTGAGCACTGCCCCTGGATGATCTCCCTTGGTGTCTCCAAAACCTCTGACCGGATGTGTGGACGACGAATTCAGCACTTGCATCGCAACGTCCGTCTGTGAGCGAAAAGTAAACCGTCAGGTTGTACGTAAACGTGTACGCGTGTGCGCACTCGAGCGTGTGCGTGCGTGCTTGCATGCCTGCGTGTGTGACTCAGACTTTAATTGTTACGAGAACCCTCAAGGGTTTATAGACACAGCATGGTATGATGAGAAATCATCATTAATTGATATACCATAATGTGTGTGTGTGTGCGCGCGCGCGCGAGTGTGTGCTTGCGTGCGTGCGTGCGTGTGTGTGTGCGTGTTGTGTGTATGTGTTCCCATTAACAGAGATTTAAAGCGTTAGGAAAGACAGAACACACAGATATGTTGGCGCGCTCGCACGTCCGTATAGGCACACAAAGAGGCTTTATTTGTGGGAAGCGTGCCCTAATTAACCAACTAGATCATTTTCCTCATAGATTTCATCAATAATCTTCATTCACACTTAGCGCATTCTTTTCTTTTTTGTTTTCAATCTGTCTCTTTTGTCATCATGTTTGCAAATGCTTAAAAACAAAACAAAACAAAAAACGTGAAGATGAAGTGTGCGTGTACACGTCCACAAACACCATCTTTTTATTTGGTATCAGTACGAATGCTTGCGTGTATATGAATGTGAAGTACATACGATCGCACGCCCACGGTGTGTGTGTGGTGTGTGTGTGTGTGTGTTGTGTGTGTGTGTGTGTGTGTGGTGTGTGTGTGGTGGCGTGCGTGCGTGCGTGCGTGCGTGCGTGCGTTTGTGTGATTTTATTTCAAAATTCCTCAATCTCCTTCTAAACACCCCTCCATCATCAATCCTTTCCTAAGAAAAGCAAAATACTTTCGCCCTACCCTTGGCCTTTGCTGCATCCCTCTGTTTCCCCACAAATAACTTCCTCTCTCTTTCCCCGTCCCCTTTCTTTCTTCTATCCTTTTTACCTCCCCCCCCCCCCCCCTCTCTCTCTCTCTATGTAACAGAAGCTTGATCTATCCGTTATGTCAACATACGAAAGAGGATAAAAGGATTAAGCACATTTTGTATTGGTTTGTCCGTATTAAAAGACCGTAGAGAGCAGTTCATCCCACGACAGTATTTGAATAATCCTTGCTTTTTCAAATCAACCCTCTTAATGTCGTCAAATAATGAAAAAACTGTGAAACAGTTAGCTGTTCATTTACGCAAAGCCCTTTAAGAGGCGACGTACACACACACATACACAGTAAGCGCGCGCGCGCGTGCGTGCGAGCGTGCGTACGTGTGTGTGTGTGTGTGTGTGTGGTGTGCGTGTGTGTGTGGTGTGTGGTGCGTGTGCGCGCGCGCGCGTTTTTAACATACCAATATCAGTTTGCAACATGCATATTCCCATTCCATGGGGTTATTGCCTTTATGAATAACACATTTCAGTCTTGAGTCTCTCCCTTCCTGTGTCTGTCGGCCACATTCGCTCCTGCCCCTCACCTGTTTCTCGTTGTCCTCCACGCTATCGGTGTGCCTCAAGGACTGTTTCTCCACCACGGCCTTCGTTGTCGTCGTCGTCGTCGTCGCGGTCACCGACATGGTAGTGGTGGTGGTGGGGCGGGGGACCGAGGGCTCCGGGCCGGTGGTGAGGTGGGGATGGGGGTGGAGAACGTGGACAGATTTCCAGACTCAATCCTGAAGTTGGGGTCGACCCCCAGTCGTTCAGGTTCCGTCTGAAAGATAAAAATACTGGGCGTCTTCACTGAATCAAAAGGCGCTCACAGCATTTCTAGTCACACCGTTTGACATTAATATTTAAAAAAAAAAGAAAAGGAATTAGCGTGCCACCAAACGAAAGAATGAACAAATTACAAAACAAACACTACGCGTTTCGACGTCTTTGGTCTCCTTCAGCCCAGACAAACAACATCAAAGACAATGAAAATGAAAAAGACGAACACTTGCTTCCTCACCATGGACGCAAAATGGTTGGTGGAATGGAAACGAGGCTGCATGGTGGGAAGGTAATAAAGGTTAAAAATACGATGATAATAATAAATAATAATGATAATAAATGTTTTTACCTTAAGAACACGTGTTTTGGCTCAATGTCTGTTGCTTACGCTTCTACTAGAAACGATTTGTCACAGAGTCAGGATGCACACTCTGAACAGTGATTAAGGAACAGGAGTTTAATTCACGTGCAACCCAGTTCCGAACAGTTGGACTTTCGCTCTCCTGCCTGACCCAGATTCAAAAGCAAAGCTGGAACAAGATCTACTGAACGCTTTGCAATAGTTGTGCGATGCCACACACTAAAACACACCATATAGGATAATGTGTAGACACAGGACGCCCCCCCCCCCCCACCCCTGTTGTGCCTACTGCAGCAAAAAGACATCACTTGAATATTCTCTGTTTTTATCTAAAGTTTACAGTGAATCAAAATCGAGGTTTGTTCAAGTTTGGAAAGTGTGTTTGTATTCTCCACGTTTATTTGATGCTCGTTTCCCTTTCCCTTACATATTGTTGTGGTTTTGGCTATTCTTGTGTAAATCGTGCACTTTCGTTCTTCACATTCATCATTCATCCATCAGCTTCAAATCATGCGTAGTGTGGTCTCAAAACTTAGCGGATGTGGTGTAGCGTATATGGACTAGGCCGCAGTCAGTGACGCCTCCTTGATGAAACTGAAACTGTAACTATTCATCACAGGTCCGGACCTATGTGTAAGTGTCATCTCATCCCCATCGCCAATCAGTGAGACCACACACACGAATACTACCCCCCCCCCCCCCCCGCCAACCCTTCTCCCCCCCCCCCCCCCCCCCTTCAAAATACCCTGCAGTTTATCGTTTTGTCTCACGAGTAAGTTTCCTCATACAGAAAATGAAATCTGCAGCTTCAGAGACAAAACTCTTCTTCTACACACACACACACACACACACACACACACACACACACACACACACACGCACTCGCACACACACACACACAAGCACACACACAAAGGGGGCGCCACCAGACCTGTGCGGGTTCCACGTCATCGGTGGTGGACTCGTTGGGCCCGATGTTGAGGAAGGGGTTGTCCAGTCCCGGGCCGGTGGTGGTCCCGGCGACCGGGTCTTTGAGGACGACGTCCTTGGGCGGGTCGTCGGCGGTGAGGATGTTGGGGCTGTCCATCAGGCTCATCTTGGCCGCCATGCGCTGCACCTGGCGGTCGGCCTGGAGGAACGGGGAGGCTGTGGCAGAAGATCGACACCAGTACGGAATGGAGGAACAGCCAAGTTGTGGTTTGTTACTAGAATAGGGATGACAGTGAAGGACGAGATGCAAAGTACGGAATGGAGGAACAGCCAAGTTGTGGTTTGTTACTAGAATAGGGATGACAGTGAAGGACGAGATGCAAAGTACGGAATGGAGGAACAGCCAAGTTGTGGTTTGTTACTAGAATAGGGATGACAGTGAAGGACGAGATGCAAAGTACGGAATGGAGGAACAGCCAAGTTGTGGTTTGTTACTAGAATAGGGATGACAGTGAAGGACGAGATGCAAAGTACGGAATGGAGGAACAGCCAAGTTGTGGTTTGTTACTAGAATAGGGATGACAGTGAAGGACGAGATGCAAAGTACGGAATGGAGGAACAGCCAAGTTGTGGTTTGTTACTAGAATAGGGATGACAGTGAAGGACGAGATGCAAAGTACGGAATGGAGGAACAGCCAAGTTGTGGTTTGTTACTAGAATAGGGATGACAGTGAAGGACGAGATGCAAAGTACGGAATGGAGGAACAGCCAAGTTGTGGTTTGTTACTAGAATAGGGATGACAGTGAAGGACGAGATGCAAAGTACGGAATGGAGGAACAGCCAAGTTGTGGTTTGTTACTAGAATAGGGATGACAGTGAAGGACGAGATGCAAAGTACGGAATGGAGGAACAGCCAAGTTGTGGTTTGTTACTAGAATAGGGATGACAGTGAAGGACGAGATGCAAAGTACGGAATGGAGGAACAGCCAAGTTGTGGTTTGTTACTAGAATAGGGATGACAGTGAAGGACGAGATGCAAAGTACGGAATGGAGGAACAGCCAAGTTGTGGTTTGTTACTAGAATAGGGATGACAGTGAAGGACGAGATGCAAAGTACGGAATGGAGGAACAGCCAAGTTGTGGTTTGTTACTAGAATAGGGATGACAGTGAAGGACGAGATGCAAAGGGGGAAAAATACGGAGAGACCGATACATGTACGTAGACAGACAAGCTAGACAGAGAGACATATGTATAGAGATAGATAGATAGATAGATAGATAGACAGAGAGACAGTATGTGTATATATATATGTATATGTGTGTGCGTGTGTATGTGCGTGTGAGTGTGTGCGTATGTGTGTGCGTGAGTGTGTGTGTGTGTGTGTGTATGTGTGTATGTGCGCGCGCGCGCGCGTGCGTGTGTGTGTGTGTTTGTGTGTGTGCGTGCGTGCGTGCGTGCATGCATGTGAGAGAGAGCGAGAGAGAGAGAGAGGGAAAGAGAGAGGAGGAGGGAGGGAGAATGAAAGAGAGACTAACGTACTACACAGTACAACGTACAAACATCGTTTCATAAAAAAAAAACATTTCAATAAACTCTCATCAACATGCTTCTATTGAAAAGAAACGCGCACTTTGTCATGTCAGCATTGTTCCAATTTGAAGACAAAACACCTTGCTTGAACAGGCACCTGTCAGCATCATTCTGAGTTCCAATAACACACATGCTGTTTCAGCGAGCGGTTGAGTACTCACTGGATTTCCCCAGATCGTTGGAGGAGAGGGATGTCTCACTGGTTCGTTTCTGAAAAAAACAGATGGATACAGATTAGTGACAGAGCGGTTCACTTTTTTTTTCTTTCTTGTTTCTGTCCCATCCTTTGTACCACCTCAGTGGCACTGCACTCACGCCGCTCATTCCGACCTCCCCCCCCCCCCCCCCCCGCCCCTCGTTCCACAGCCACAGCCCCGGCAATTCACGGGAAACAGTCAATGTCAAGTCGTCAAGAGGCAACCCACTGAAGGAGACACTGCACTGCTGCTGAGTCACTTCGGTGGTGTTCAGAGGTGTCTGTTTTGATCCAACATACGCAGGACACCACCTACTAAGCCCCCTACTGACAACAATAATTGCTTAGTCGCGAAGCAGGCGCGAGTGAGCTCTCCCTCCGAAGAGCGCCACCACGTCCGTCCAACAAAAGCTCCCACGAATTTGCCGATACCGGTGACCACGACGGAATCAAACCAAGTTGATAGACGAAACTGAGGTCACCATGAGAGCAGCAGGGCATGAACGGCCACAGGACTTGAGACTTCTTTTTTTTTTCGAATAAAATGCTGATCTATCAGATTGAGGATGATGAAGATGATGCTACGGATTTCCATTCCGTTCTGAGACTACGTGACAGCGCTGTACTCTACACTTACTTTCATATTATAATCCGGCGTCAACCAGGCCCGAGAGATACAGATACCTGCATGTTGGTCAGGAAATTTGAGCAATGCTCTCAGAGACGCATCCATTTAATGGATGAAACTCGACTGTGTGGTCCCAGTCTTCCCAACTGAGTCCGCAGCGAACTCAACTCTGGGTAGGTGCCGTTCGGGGCAGAAAAATACCACATGGCTCTGACGGGAATCGAACCCACGACCTCCTAGCCAGGAGTCCGCGAAGCTAACCACTTCGCCAAGGCGGCTAGTGAGTGATTCACTGGTTTCCTTGGCTCCTATCTGGCTCCTGTCACTTCAACAAATCACACTCAAAGCACAAACAACACTCAAGAAGAAATCTTTCCCGCAAACACTCGCTCACTCACTTCCCATTATGTTTAACACAGATTAAAAAAAAAGCCGCACCCGTCCTATCAATCAGTAACTAAAGTAGAATGGTAAACACTCAATCTGAAGCCGATATTGCACAAAGAGAACCAAAATGTTCAAGAAAATAAACACAAATTAAACTCTCCTAAAAACAAGCGATGAAGATTGTTGATGCAGCTATCAATTTAGTTAGTTTGGTTGACAATCATGGCCACGAAGTCTTCTTTCCATACATACTCGCTTAAGAAACAAACTACTGGATTCTGACTTTATTGCCTACGAGACAGTCACCCAAGGCTACACAAATCGACAAGAAATGCACAAAGTTTTGATGTTGTCACCCCCAGCCCCCACCCAAGAAGAACACACCCATTCCAATACAATGTTACCTCCACCTTTAAGCACTTTCAGCGCGAGGGTGCTGAGAAAAGTCCAACAATCCACCACATTTCTCTCCCCCCCCCCCCCTCCTCACCCTTTTGCTGTGTTACTTCTGAACCCCTACACGTCGATAAATTGTCAAGAGAACAGTTGGACAGAAGAAAAGGAGGAGGAGGAGAAGAAGAAGAAGAAGAAGAAGAAGAAGAAAACGACGAAGAAGAAGTTGACAACCCCGCGAAGAAACTGCCTCTGCAATTTATATTGTCAGATATCGGTCAGTTCAGAAGTCTTCCTAATAATAAAAGAGGTATAACATACATCAGACACGCTCTAAAAAATCATTGAAAAAAAGGCGCTATGGACACAAAATTTGTCGAAAAGGAGCAAGAGAAAATAGAGAGCTATGAAGGAAAAACAAGACCGTCTTTTTCAATTACGTCTTCCTCACTGATCCACTTAGGCCCTTTCTGACTGGGATATAGAGAGGCGAAGAAAGCAGGTGATTTAGCCAGGAGTGACTAGAATTTAGTCACTCTGGCAAGTAGTGCTACGCCTTTCCCACAGCTTCAGTTCCCGGAGGGTGGAGATGGATTCGTCACTCCAGGTTTTTATATTGACAGACACTAGCTCCTACTTTTTGTTTTGCTTTGCAATTTTGAAGTCAGTAAGCGCGCGCGCGTGTGTGTGTGTGTGTGTGTGTGTGTGCGTGCGTGCGTGCGTGCGTATGTGTGCGTATGTGTGTAGTTGTCCGCGCGCGCGCGCGCGTGCTCATGTGTGCGTGTGTGTGTTTATGTGTGTGTGTGTGTGTGTGTGTGTGTGTGTGTGTGTGTGTGTATGTGTGTGTGTGTGTGTGTGTGTGTGTGTGTGTGTGTGTGTGTGTGTGTGCGCGCGCGCTGAATGTTGATAGGTCATTCACACAGCATCAAATCATACTTCCCCCTCATTCCCTTCCCTGTCCCCACACGCAGCGTTCAGTTTGGTGCCATCGCTTCCCTGTCCCCACACGCAGCGTTCAGTTTGGTGCCATCGCTTCCCTGTCCCCACACGCAGCGTTCAGTTTGGTGCCATCGCTTGTCGACACTGGGATTGTTATGTTGCGTTCACTGGTCAGATAAATGTATACAGTCTTCTTTTCCTTCTTTTGTTTCTTTCTTTTTAAATCTTATTTTTTGCTTTTTTTTTTTTTTTTCTCGCCGAGTTAAAACTCAATGTCCGCAATGCAGACGTACTTGTTTTAACAATTTTTTTTCTCAGTGTGGCGTAGCACTGGATTCTTTCAGTTGAAGGGTCTTGGTATTCATACTGTTTGTGACGTAATCGATGACCGAAACCTGACGTCACTGATCACGTCACAGCCATCATGCGTCATTATATGCGTCAACCGTATAAAAGTACCCTTTCACTGGAAAAACGTAGAGACCACTTCTCGAAAGCCATAAATAACTAAACGGACCAAGTAATACGTTATGTTGTGTACTGAATTTACTCGACACGCATAAAAAATGTCAATGCCCGACAGTGGTATTTTAATTTAACAACAACAACAACAACAACAAAAGAAACGCAGTCTCAGCACATCTGAATTTTCCACTGATCTTCCAGTATTAACAAGAGCAATGCACAAAATTGTGAGCACGTTACATGAAGACGGAGAAGCAGCAAGCATGAAAGGTAGAGGAGTTTGGGGTGAAGGTTAGTTAGAACGATGAGGATGAAGGTCAGACTGGGAAAGAAGGAAGAGCGGGGTTCTGAGCTGTGTGCGAGTGTGAGAAAGAGCGGTGTGTGTGTGTGTGTGTGTGTGTGTGTGTGTGCATGTGCATGCGTGTGCATGTGTGTGCGTGTGTGTGTGTGTGTGTGTGTGAAGGTCAGAGAGGTGACAAAGAAGAGAAGGGAGGTAGGAGAGGTGGAGGTGAAGGTGAGAACGATAAGGGGCGAAGAGAGAGAGAGAGAGAGAGAGAGAGTCCACCTGGGGGTGTACTTGGAGGCGCCATATTCTCCCACACTGTATTTGGCGTCAGAGGAGGCCTGTCGCTGACGTTTCTTCTTCTTAAAGCCTTCCCTGATCTGAGACACCACGTCACGGATTCGTTGTTTCATTTATATTTGACACACAAAGCCTGCTCTGTCTGTAAGTCTGTCTGTCTGCGTCTCGTTTGTCTGTGCAGTTGGCAGCAGTCTTTGTCGTTGGTCCTAACAATCCACGTTTGCTTTTTTTTTTAATTTTTTTTTTAATCTCATCCCCTCTGAATTTGAAACGGCGAGACATTAGCACACTGGAAACGTCAAAGAGCGAGTTAGTTTTGGACAAGACAGTCGAAGTGACCATATGGCGAAGCGAATCGGTGTCGGGATTCCACGAGAGTCAAGCACGCCTCGCCGCTGGCCTTCATGTGGGTTAAAAACACCTCAACACTTTCTATCAGCCGAAAGGGCTCAGTTGGCACAGCGTTAATTAAACCGAAGATCTAAAGATCCGTGGTTCAAACTCGGGTTCAGACGATGCCAGGTCAGTCACTACCTGACGAGAAACATTGAGACCGTTTCATTATCTCTGCCGCCCCGCCCCCCCCCCCTCCCCCCACCCCCCTTTTTGCTTTTTTCAGGCGATTCAATCCATTTAGCCATTCTTCGGGATAGGGTAAAGGGTTTACATTACAACAACTTTCATTAACGACAAAATACCAAACAAACAAAAGACCCAAAGGCTTCAACTGTCCATAAAATTTTACACCGTCTTCATTGTTCTTGCTCCACTAGACTGCATATAGACTACGGGTCTATAATAATCTGAGTTGTCACGGTGAGATTTCAGTGGAACGTTAATGTCACCATCTACCTCTTTTGGTCTACGTCAACACACACAACACACACACACAGACAAAACAGACAGACAACACACACAACATTCTCTTCTCCTACTCACTCTCTCTTCCCTTATCCTTCTCTCCCCCTCCATTACCATCACACACACAACACACACACACACACACACACAACACACACACACACACAAAAACACACACGTACATACTCTCTCTCTCTCTCTCTTTGTGACTATAAGTCAGTCCTACGTAGATACCAAGGACAGAAGAAGACATCTCACCTGTTTGGAGAGCAGGCAATGGAAAACAAATATCATCAGACCCTGAAACCACACAAAGAACGTAACTGTTAACCCCCACGTCGTACGCTGCAAGAATGATCATGGTGACGGAGAAGATCTCTAAGCGCTTAAAAAAAAATCCGAAAGAGTATACATTTAAAAGATCACACACACACACGCACACACCACACCACACACCCACACACCACTTACACACACACACACAACACACACACACACACACACACACACACACACACACACACACCACACACACACACACACACACACCACACAATACACACACACACACGAGCGCGCGCGCATAGAGGCACTATATGCCAGAGGTAGTTGACATGGATGGGGAAAAACAGGGCAAGACACTATGAGCCATAGGCAGGTACCTGCAGCGAGTTGAAGATGACAAAGAGGATCTGGAAGACAACGGTTTCGTTGTTGGACGGCCATGACTCCAAAGATCCAAGCCAGGCCTAGGATGGGGGTCATCACACAGATTGCCTTTAACACCGACCTGAAATCGTCATCATCATCGTCATCATCATCATCATCGTCATCATCATCATCATCGTCATCGTCATCATATTCATCTTCGTCATTATCATAGTCTTAACAGTCATGATCACCGTCGTTGTCATGTAACAATCATCAGTTCATGATTCAGGATTCATCACCAATCAGTTCCAATCACACAGATGGTCGTCAGCACTGACCTGTTGATCATCATCACCATCATCATCATCATCATCATCCCCGTCATCTTCATCATCGTCATCATCATCATCATCCCCGTCCTCTTCATCATCGTCATCATCATCATTATCATCATCCCCGTCATCTTCATCATCGTCATGACTATCATCGTCATCATCATCATTATCATCACATCATCATCCTCACCATCCCCACATCATCATCATCATCGTCGTCATCATACATTATCATCCTCCTCCTCATCATCATCATCCCCACAATCATCATCATCATCGTCGTCATCATTATCATCATCATTATCGTCATCAGCAGTAGCAGCAGAAAACAGCAACATCAGTGTCATTGAAACTGCATTATCCCGTGGCTAAGAGTTGGTAGGGGTTCGTGCCCCCCCCCCCCCCCACCCCCCCCCCCTCCTCTTCAGTGTCCTGGTGCATGCTGGATATTCCGGAGTTTCCGTCAATCTATCAAATGCTGACGTCAAGATGGTCACAGCGCGTGTCGAGTCTGCCTACGTACAGACGGGCAGTGGGTTCAGCCGATGTGAATCTGCACGCTGTATTACACCGGTGTAACGTTCGTAATCCCTCCACCATCGAAACCACTCCCCGGCGGAGGGTGAAAGGTGAAGAAGCTCCCTGGGGCATGCCATGTCCTGTTCCACTCACAGTGAAACATATTCTTTCCGATTGTTGGGACTTGCACGATGCGAGACATAAACGCTTTACAGCAGACCCGTGAAAACCATGTTCTGAGATGTCCCACTTGACGTGGTCTTTGAGTTTCTGAAAGATATTGACATTTTTCATCTGCTCTAAGATTTTACGGAAGAAAAGATTTTAACGAAGTTTCTGGTACGTTTTTAGAAGGCGTATTTTAAAGACATGAGTGAAAGGCATTTTTGTTTGTTTGTTTGGTTGGTTGGTTTTATTTTTTCTGATGACTTGAGTTGATTTTAACGTGATGACAGCCCTTTGCGGTCAGCTGGGCTATAAGCAACATTACCTTACCTCCCTGGCAGAGGAGAAAGGGCATGTTCCCTAAATTCATCCAACAGTACCAGCCGCCGTGGCGAAGTGGTTAGCTTTGTGTACTCCCGGCTGGGAGGTCGCGGGTTCGATTCCTATCAAGAGCCATGCAGGATTTTTCTGCCCCCGACCGGCTACTACCCAGAATTGAGTTTGCTACGGGCTCCATTGGGAAGACTGGGACCACACAGTCGAGTTGCATGCACTTAATGGACGCGTCTCTGAGAGTGTTGCTCCAATTTCCTGACCAACACCGCAGGATGCCTAAAGTATTGGGGTGGAATACACTGTTGTCTAAGATCACATAATTCTGGGCAGAGAGAGAGAGAGAGAGAGAGAGAGAGAGAGAGAGAGATACAGAGACAGAGACAGAGAGGTGAAGAGAAAAAAAAAAACTGAGAAGAAGAAGAAGAAAAAGAAGAAGCAGATCACCACCACCAATAACACAACAACCAGGAAAATAAGAACACACAAAAAAAGCACAACAAGAAGAAGAAACGAAAAAAAAAAAACATGATGAAAGATGGAATAAAAAGGAAAGAAGACAGAAGAAAAGAAGCAGAAGAAGAAACAGATGAATATGAAGAGATAGAAAACACGAATGATCAAAGAGAAGAATCAGAAAAAAAAAGCTGAAAAGAAAAACAAATCAAAATGTAAGGTGAAAACGAAACAAAGAAAAGAAGGAAAGAAGGAATGAAAGAAGGTAACAAACAAAGGAGGAGCAATAATGGCATGAACCAAGGAAGGGAGAAAACTCACTTGGCCCGTTCTCTGTTGGCTTTAGTGATCATGGCGGTGGTGCTGAGAAGAGCGCGTATCACCAGGGCCACAAACACAAAGTTGGCCTGCGCGCGCACACACACACACACACAGAGAAACACATACAAGCGGACACACACACACACAATATGACCATTCACTAATTATAAAAGACAGCCTAAAACGGAGGGAACACAGCCTAAAACGGAGGAAAAAATAGAATGCAACATCAATGTCGTTAAATTCTGATT
>CM031610.1:12469459-12474459 GCA_018398815.1 Conus ventricosus
TCATCGCTGTCGTCGTCGTCAACATCTTCATTATCATCACGAATACTATCGCAATCATCAGCACCATCGTCATTGTTGTCGCCGTTATCATCACCTAAAGCACCAGCACTACCATCATCATCATCATCATCATCATTCATCATCACCGTCACCATCATCAACACCAACTGTCCTCATAGCACAACCATCATCGTCACCGTCATCATCATCAACGCTATAGTCAACATTATCCACATCATCAACACCACTGTCATCATCATCGGCACAACTATCATCATCACCATCATCATCACCGTCACCATCTCAAAACCACTGTCCTCATAGCACAACCATCATCGTCACCGTCATCATCATCAACGCTATAGTCAACACTATCCACATCATCATCATCATCATCGCACAACTATCATCATCATCATCATCATCATCATCATCTCATTTTCACCGCAGTCATCCTCGTTACCATCACCATCATCACCACCACCGACATCACAATCTTCATCATCACCGCTACCACTACCACTGTCTCCAAGCAGATTTAAAGGCAACATCATCAGATAACATATGCCTGCATTGCTGCTTCAATCTACACAGACATCGGTATGAGCAGTATCATCATCAAAGGAAAATTCTAAATGAGGAAGGGAGATGGCTGTGCTGAATACCACACAAGAAACTCTCGCTCCCATGACGAACACACACAACACAAAAATTCCGTCACTCCAATCTAATGTGCCAGTTTACGTCATCACTCCCGAGTCAGTTTGGCAACGGTCACCTCTCCCGTGGTCAGCAGGTCAGTTTGATCATGTGCCTTTTTTATTTCCATCCGCCGGACAGTGATTTGGGGTCGGAGGTAATGGCGGAACGTGACACCTGAGGCAGCCTCAGTTTGGAGTTATGCGCATGTGGACATGTCGTGTTGTACCATGGGAGCTATAGCTCCGTTCCTCATTTGTTATTGACTGTGGTTATCATAGCTGACGCCACCCATCTTCATGATAGAAGAAAAAGAGAGAAGAATTGAAGTTGAAGAAGTAGCAGAATCACTGAGAGTTGAGGGAGAGCAGAAGAAGAAGAAGAAGAAGAAGAAATAGAGAGAGGTGGGGGGGGGGGGGGGGGATAAACAGACATACAGACAGGCACAAACAGACAGAAAGACAGAGGCTAAATAGGTTGTACGGGAAGAGGCACAATTTTCCTTTAATCATTATCTCCAAGTACACAGATATTCTTACATCAAAGCAACTAGTTGGAGATCGCATGTGACGTCATTTGAAAAACATACAACTCTTTCAAACAGGTCTAAAAAAAATCCACTTTAAATTCCATGAAAAAAAACCCAACAAAAAAAAACATTAACCCATTATGATTTCAACTGAATAAAGTCATCTAACAGCTCCCTGTTACATTTTTCTGACGGAGTAAAAAAAAAAAAAATTTTAATAATAATAAAAAATAATATATATATATATATTATTATCTGACAGATCAACACTGATCATTGTGACGTTATCGCAAACGATCGTGACAAAAAAATAATTTAAAAAGGAAAAAAAAAAAAGGAAGATGACGACTTCCCCCGCCACTGACCTCATACTGCACGCGGTTGACCCCGGCCAGAAAAATGACGTAGGCCAGATGAGGATGACGCACAGGTTCATCAGAATGATGCTGCGGTCTGATTTCACGTGCCTGTCAGGACAGCACCCAAATCAGTTCGTCGTCAGCGCCATGGCCCGATACAGCCGTTGGATCAAAGAGGCGAGAAGCTTTGTCATCAGTCTTGTTTTAAAGTGTGCGCGCGTGTGTGTGTGTGTGTGTCGCGCATGCGTGTGTGATGCTGTGTGCACATGCGAGCGTGCGTGCGAGCGATGCGTGCGTGCGCGCGCGCGCGTGTGTGTGTGTGTGTGTGTGTGTGTGTGTGTGTGTGTGTGTGTGTGCTTGCGTGCGTGCGTATGGTGTGTGACATGGCGGAGAAGAGAGAGAGAGAGAGAGAGAGAGACAGAGACAGAGACAGAGACAGAGGGCAATCAACGCAATCTTGGAGAGAACGATAATGAAAGAGGTATAACAAGGGACTACTCTGTAACAGAAGCAGTGTTTATGACGGAACAATGAAGCAAAGTTTTTAAGCAACACGCGTGCATGTGCCCGCGCGGTTTGTGTTGCATGTCTGTACACAGTGTGTGTGTGTGTGTGGTGTGTGTGTGTGTGGTGATTCATGTGTATGTGGTGCGTGTGTGTTCATGTGTATGGTGTGCGTGCGTGCTACACACGTGCGCGCACGCACGCACATTCACACACACACGCTCATGGAGGCGCATGCGCGCCATACACATACACACACATAATACACATATACGCACACACGCGCGCGCGCACGCACGTATGCACGCACACATATACACGCATTTAGAACACATGTACGCACATGCACACACCACATACACACAATTTTCCTCTCTCTCTCTTTCTCTCTCTCTCTCTCTCTCACACACATGCTATAACACACATAAGTACATGCACACTAACTCCCTTCCTCTCTCTCACCTCTCATCTCTCTCACGAGGACATGCCTTCATGACGAACTATCCTCTCTCTCTTACCTGTCATACACATACACTACATGAACACCTCACACTGTACATTAAGCGCGGCCATATGCGGCATGCACAAGTGTGCGCGCGCGCTTGTGCGCTCTCCATCCACCTCACACACACACACACCACACACACACACACACACACACACATATCAATTAAAAAAAGTCGATCATATTAACAGAACACTCCCCTACCTCCAGAAGACACGGTAGATGACGACAGTCAGCAGCAAACACACGATGGACACGCTGCAGCCCACAATGGAAAAAATGTTCAGCACGTCCGCCACGGTCGACGTCTGTGGACACCGTTCAGATCACATGTTTGAGCCGAGAACGTAAGGGAAGAAATGAATTGACATTGCAGCTGGGGAAATTAGTGAAGCCTTGTTCTAATCAGCTGTAGAATAGGATAACAACACTGGAGTTGTGAGCCAGCATCTTTTGTTTCTGTCTTTTCCCTTCATTTATTATATGCGATCCAAGGTAGAAAGATATACATGTATGTATGTATGTATGTATGTATGTACGTACGTAGTAGTACGTATGTATATCTGTATGTATGTATGTACCTACTTGGTACGTATGTACGTATATATGTATGCATGTATGTATGTTTGTATGTATATATGAATATCATAAGTTTGAACGTACGTATTATACATGCATGTATGTATGCATGTATGATTACGTACGTCATATGTATGTATGAATATATGTGTATGTATGAACTTTGTATGAATAATGTTTGCATGCGTGTTATGTATACGATGTATGTATGATATAGTGTATGTATGACTTTGTATGAATAATGTTTGCATGCGTGTTATGTATACGTAGGTATATGCATACACATGCGTATGTATGTATGTGTATATGTCGCCAGTATGCAGTATGTTAGTATGTATGTATCTTTGCATGTTATGTTGTCCAATGTAATCGTAATTTGTTTTCTCTTTTTTTCGCCACTGTCCTTTCCTACTTTAAACTACTTGCTTCCTGTTACTTTTTTTCTAAGTTTTCTTCGGATAATCATCAGTGGTGGGGGAGGGGGGGGGGGGGGGACGGAACCACCACTAAACTTACAAATTCATTCACGAACGATATCCCTCTACACAGTCGCCACGAAACGCATTCGTATCTACAAAGAACGTGTCATGAACCGGCCCCTGCAGGTCCTCAACCCTTGGGTCGTTCGGGCGGACAGTACTGGAACTGACAATTAATCTCCTGCACTTTTTGTCGGACATTGACATTGCTCCAGGTTATGCCTATCCGTTCTTGGAGATTGTCTGCCTCCGTTCTTTCGCCGCGCACTTCCTTCTTCAGTGGTGCTGACACACATGGTCTTTGCAGCGATGTGTAAGGCCTTTTCGCGGTAGCGTCCCTTTCAAACGCCCGGACTCTTCTTCGAGATCAGCTGCCAGGGTCCACGTGCCACAAGCGTTGAGAAAACAGACTGTCATCAGCGTGCGCGTCGTTCTCACTCTGGAACTTGAGAGACAGAGACCTCTTTGTTGCGGATGGTGTTGTATGAAGCTTTGAAAGCGCCGTTGATGTTCTGGCCGTTCTAAACAAGGACCTTCGGTTTGGAGCCTTCATCACTTTGCGTCCGGGTACTCTCGCAATTTGCTTCCGGGTATTGAAGCTCCTTTTTGCCTGAAGAGGCCAGTTTTGTTTTTTCCTGTCACGCTTCTGTGCCACTTCAGTGTGTTGCACCCGCGCCGCTCATTCGACCTCCCCCTCCCCCCGTCCACAGCCACACCCGGCCCGGCCCGCCGCAGCCTCAGCAGCGACAATCCGCAGGGAGCAGTCGATGTCGAGTCGTCAAGAGGCAACCACGGGAGGGAACACTACACTGCCGCCGAGTCACTTTCGTGGTGTTCAGTGGTGCCTCTTCTGATCCAGCATGCAGAAGTTTCTGAAACTTGCTGTGATGGCTGTTGTTGACGCATTTGGAGTTTTTGCCACCGGTTTGGATTGTTCTGCATCGATCCCCATACCATGTGAAGTGGATTTTTTATTTGTCCAGGCGTTGCGCAAGTTCTTCCTACCCAGCCAAACCATCGAGGTCATCGGCAAACGTGGGTTGATGATGATGACGATCCTGCCGCCCAGCGCGCATTGTCCCAAGATGGGTCTTCCAGTGCATCATCGTGATTACCGACTATTAAAATGAAACTTAATGGGTCGCATGCACATCTGTGTCAATGATTACTTGAGCGGTAATGTCTGGTCTGGTTCTAGCCATAACTTGACAGAAATGAATGAGGCAATTTACGATTATAAACTGAAAAGAAAGAAATATCGAAGACGATACCAAGAGATAGAGAGAGAAGAGAAGGAGAGAGAGAGAGAGAGAGAGAGAGAGAGAGAGAGAGAGAGAGACAGACAG
>CM031610.1:12479459-12491959 GCA_018398815.1 Conus ventricosus
AACCCGACACTGCCGCCCTGAGTTTAGGACAGCGACGAGGAAGGGAGTAAGTAGCAGATGTCATAACCGACGCGCACGCGCACTTTTGAAACAACGGGGATAGAAATTTGTGCACGAAGGCCAACATTGCCAGTCAAAGATCCACGGTATATAAAAAAACAACAAAAAACCTGTGTATTTCTGTATTACATGAACTGGAACGACACACGTAGTAACGATGGTCGTCGTCTTCTTTCTTCTTTATAAACCACCCGGCTTTAGGCTCTATTGGTGTAAAGCAGCTCGCATGCCATCACTCGTATGTAATATCACATACGGATTTTTATATTGACAAACGTACCACACACCGTTTGTTTATCTCCTTCCTTTACTCCTTGGACAGTCATTGGGGCACTCCTGTTGCGGTACAAATTGACCACCCGCGGACAAACTGCATCGGGTGGTCAATTTGTACGGCAAAAGCTGGTACAAATTGACCACCACCGGCGGGTGGTCAGTTTGTACCGAGAAGTCACATAGTTTCGAACATTGCGGAACAAATTGCCCACCCTTGAAAATAAATCAGTTCAGGTCTAGATAATATGCACGTCTGTGTGTGTGTTTGGGGGTGGGGTGGGGGGGGGGGGGGGGGGGGGGAGGGTGTTGGTGGGGGTGTGGGTGTGTGTGGTGTGTGTGGGTGTGTGTGTGTGGATAATTGTGTGTTTGTGGTTTTTTTTTAATTGGTAGCTCTCTTGTGTGTCACTGCCTTCACACACACACACACACACACACAACACACACACACACACACTGTCCGATGACGTGCGCCTTCCTTTGATGTCAGGCCATTCTTCGATCATCTTTGTACCACCGTTTGTCGGTCGGCGTATAAGGTTTGAAACTTCTGTCCGTGAATAGGCCAAGTTAATTGTTCGGCGACGGTAGCTTTCACCATTCTTTCTCTCTCTCTCTCTCTCTCTCTCTCTCTCTCTCTCTCTCTCTCTCTCTCTTTCTGTGCCTACCTCCCTGCCTACCTATCTTTCACACCTTTCTCCCAACCTCTTAAATCTTTTAAGTATAGCACAGGCATGTGTCCCAAAATTGGTCTACGCAGAATTAATCATGTATTAATTTGACCTAACTGTGTTGGCTACTCATTAAAAATGAAAAAACAAAATATTGGAATATCATGCACACAGACAAAAATTATGAAGGAACAAGACAGAGTGGGTGAGAACGGAAAACCAAAATGAGACTAGAACAGAAATCAAAACGATACAGAACAACAGACGAACCCAGTGTTGCCCTTAAACATGAGCATGTCCTCTGCCCGCACATGTCACGCATGCGCACAAGCAAGCACACAGACACACAGTCATACACAAACTCTGCTTATCCCCATTTTGAACACGCCTATGACTGAAGGCAGTGATACGCAAGAGCAGTCACCAACAGCTGCGGTGTCTGGGAGGAAACACATTTTAGGCTGAGGGCTTATGGGAGTTTCCAACCACAGACAATCTTCATCTTGCTATGATCTGGAAGGCACTGAGCTAACAAGACAGCAAGTCAAATTTCATGCGCATAGTTTCAATGGTTACAAAGTTATAAGGGAAACAAAGTCCAGGCTGAGCGCATATGGACGTTCCCAAACACAAATATTCTTTGTCTTTATATAATCTGAAAGGCACTGTGGTGATGAGCCACCATGCAAAATTTCATGCCTGTGGCTTGAACGGTACTATTAACAAAAGATACCCATGCCCACACACACAAAACACACACACACACACACACACACACACACACACACACACCACGCACGCACGCACGCACACACACACACTCACACACACACACACACACACACACACACACACACACACACACACCTCTAAGTTGAGCCCTGAACTGAGTGCTCAAGGGTGGACAATTTGTTCCACAATGTTAAAAAAATATGTGACTTTTCGGTACAAGTTGACCACCCGCCGAGGGTGGTCAATTTATACCAGCTTTTGCGGTACAAATTGACCACCTGATGCAATTTGTCCGCGGGTGGTCAATTTGTACCGGGTGGTCAATTTGTACCGCAACAACCCCACTGAAGACTTATTTCACTAACGTCCCTTCAGGTCTGTCCGCTGGACGCCGGAGGCTTGGGGGGCTCTGCCGATAGCTTCCACGTCCTTCGTGCAACGTTGTCAGCCTATCATTTCTTCTGTCCCTCTTCTTCTTCTTTTTTTTTCTCCGTCTTCTCTCCCTCTGTCTCCCTCCCTCAACAATTTCCTGGGACCCATGGTTACTTTTCGACTCTGCTTTTTGGCCGACTGTGGGGAAAGGCCCAGTGATGGCGAGGAAAGTCCTGCTGACCGCGGCAAAGACTGCAACACGGGATCCTCATCAGAGGGCACGTGAGGCAGTGTAACGCCGAGTGCTTGGCTGCGTCTGGAGTTGTGCTGACTTCGCCTGTCAGCGAAACAGCAACCAGGGGGGCTGCAGCATGCTTAGTGCTGCGCGTCTCTTGCCGGTGGGCTCTGTCGTCACAGAATACGGGCTGGTGCGTCCATGAACACCCTTCCGTGGAGGTTCTGCGGTGTGGCGTCCCGTAGCCATCACGCGTTGGCGTCTGCAAGGGAGCAGTTATGCCCCTTGACGTCTTCATGCCCTGCCCTGTGCTGTGCCTGCACCCTACTGTCCAAACAGTACAGTCTTCCCGGGAGAAGTGCGGGATTTCTCCCTGGCTGGTTGGTTCGGGCAGCTGAGGACAGCACTTCTCTGGGACCCACTAACACCCTCGGGTGTCTATTACCCCCTGTTCCTTTCCTTCTGCTTCAGCAAAATTCTTTCAGCTTGAAAAGGGCGTGCCAAGACTTGCTGTAACTGCCAACGGTTTCCAACGGTTTCCTTTCTGCATTGTAGTCAGTCCATGTTTCATCTCCTGATTTTCCCTCCGGCTACCTCCCTGGAAGAGCGTCTGCTGAATAAGGCTACTGAATCTTCTTACATGGCCATACCATCGTGATTAAAAAAAAAACAAAAACAAGTAGGGTAACTCTTGCTCCCTAGATGAAATAAATACACGCCCATCACTCCAAACGAATGCTGCTTACAACACCCAATCGTCTAGCATTGATGACAAGAGAGAGTACACAGAACAAACAAGGAGACATCCCCAAATTTGTATCTGTTCATTTCCCCAGTTGTTGTTGCTGTGTTGATGTGTCAGGTACAGGGTGTATGGGCAAGCTTGGAACATCCTTTTTGGGGGGGATGTTTCCTTGTTTGTTCTGTGTGCTCTCTCCTGTCATTTCTGCTGAGCGTTTGGGTGTGATACGCAGCATTCGTTTAAAGTTATGGGCGACTATTCATTTCATCAAGGGAGCAAGAGTTACCCTACTTGTTCTTTCATTACTGGTTACTGTTCCCTGCCTCATTTAAGATTTCCTACGGAACCATCGTAGTTTTCACCTTCATGTGGTCCGCTGCACCGCTTGATGGTTTGACGCACTTGTCCGCTGATGGTATGATCTTCGTTAACATCTGATAGTTCGACTTTTCCCCTCCCATGGCTTGGAACTTTTTCTTCCCTAAACCTGGCTTGGGAGTCTGTGGTGTTATATTCCAGTCACGCAGGAGCCTGTACAGATTTTCATGGAGATCAAATTGTCCTGTACTGATTTCACGTCTATAGACAGTGCCGAAAGAGCCTTTGCTGCCGTATAGGGGTTTCTGATTTGGATCATTTCTTGCTGAGGATGAATCCAAGAGATGTGAACTGTTGAACAACATCACATACATGCATGCATGTATTCTCACACAGTCATGGATTCCGTGTTACAATAACGGGGGAAAGAATTGAAAAGAGTGGAAGGGACACACACACCGTTAGAGAGAGAGAGAGAGAGAGAGAGAGAGAGAGGAGAGAGAGAGAGAGTGAGAGAGACAGACAGACAGACAGACAGACAGATAAATATATAGACAGACAGACAGACAGACAGGCAGGCAGGCAGACAGACAGACAAAAACTGAGAGCGAGAGAGAGAGAGAGAGAGAGAGAGAGAGAGAGAGAGAGAGAGAGAGAGAGAGAGAGACGGACAGACAGACATACAAAAACCCAGCGAGAGAGCAAGGGAGAGAAAGAGAGTGAGAGAGAGACAGACAGACAGACAGACAGAAGACAGACAAAAAGACGGAGGGAGAGAGAGGAGGGTACAGTGACAGTGTACTAACAGTGATGTGTTGGAAGGCGAGTTTCACAGGCCGCTGTATACGGTCTGCCGGCAGCTGCAGCACACTGAGGGCCAGGATGGGGGAGTTGACGGACAGATTGCCCTGTCCTGCGCTGCTCAACAATACACAATGAGAGGGACCGATCAAAATCATCATCATCATTCGTCTCATCGGTTTTAACCCCCCCCCCCCCCCACCCCCCCCCCACACACCACCCAAGAAATTATAAGGTGCGTGAAGTGTTCTTTTGAACACAATTCCCATACTAAGTTCTCTCTAATAATAACGGTCCCTGTAGATAATTTAGTAATATTCCGCTATACCTCAAACAAGCAAGCAGAAACACTAGAAGCTCTAAAAAATACTAACTCTGAACACAACTTGAATCCGACAAGTCAACAAGCCTGTGATTTCGGTAGGTACAATGAAATACGGGCTGGTACACCCATGGGGATGCTACTTTAAGGCTGTTATGAGCTGCATCCTGTAGTCTAATTTACCTCTGTTCAGGAGCAGTTATGTCCCTTGATATCTTAATGGAGTGTCCTGCGCGTGCCTGTACCCATCGTCAACACAGCGCAGGCCTCCAAGGGTGGTACAGGACTGCTCTAAAGGCAGGTGAAGACAGTGCTTCTCTGGGTCCTCCCCAGCACCTTCGGGTGTTTCTTTTTCTTCTTTGCCTTAACTAGGCTGACCCTGGAGAAAGGTCCAGTGACGGTGAGGAAAGACCCACTGACCACAGGGAAAGTCCTGTTGACAGTGGGAAAGACTACAACTTTGGATTCTCTCTTGAGGGCACATAAGACCGTATGGCGAAAGCTTGGCTGTGTCTGGAGTGGCACTGTCTTCATCTGTCCATGGGCAGGGGTGGTTGGGTCTGTGGGGTGTGCTCGGCAGCTGGAGGGTGGTGTTTTTCGCCGGTGGGCTCTGCAGTCATGAAATACGGGCTGGTACACCCATGGGGGATGCTACTTTAAGGCTGTTATGAGCTGCATCCTGTAGTCTAATTTACCTCTGTTCAGGAGCAGTTATGTCCCTTGATATCTTAATGGAGTGTCCTGCGCGTGCCTGTACCCATCGTCAACACAGTGCAGGCCTCCAAGGGTGTTACAGGACTGCTCTAAAGGCAGGTGAAGACAGTGCTTCTCTGGGTCCTCCTCAGCACCTTCGGATGTTTCTTTTGCTTCTTTGCCTTAACTAGTCTGACCCTGGAGAAAGGTCCAGTGACGGTGAGGAAAGACCACTGACCACAAGGGAAAGTCCTGTTGACAGTGGGAAGGACTACAACTTTGGATTCTCTCTTGAGGGCACATAAGACCGTATGGCGAAAGCTTGGCTGTGTCTGGAGTGGCACTGTCTTCATCTGTCCATGGGCAGGGGTGGTTGGGTCTGTGGGGTGTGCTCGGCAGCTGGAGGGTGGTGTTTTTTCGTCGGTGGGCTCTGCAGTCATGAAATACGGGCTGGTACACCCATGGGGATGCTACTTTAAGGCTGTTATGAGCTGCATCCTGTAGTCTAATTTACCTCTGTTCAGGAGCAGTTATGTCCCTTGATATCTTAATGGAGTGTCCTGCGCGTGCCTGTACCCATCGTCAACACAGCGCAGGCCTCCAAGGGTGGTACAGGACTGCTCTAAAGGCAGGTAAAGACAGTGCTTCTCTGGGTCCTCCCCAGCACCTTCGGGTGTTTCTTTTTCTCCTCCGACAAGTCAACAAGCCTGTGATTTCGGTAGGTACAATGCCATGTTATTTTAAACGCCTCCCACGCCCCCCCCCCCCCCCCCCCCGCCTTTTTTTTTCTCTTTTTGCCAGGGAGCAGTCATGTCCCTTGACGTCTTAAGGGAACGTCCTGTGAGTGCTTGCACCCTTTGTAAACACAGCGCAGGCTTCAAAAGGTGGTCCCAGCTGGTTTGTTCGGCAGTTGAGGGCGGTACTTCTCTGGGTATCATTAGCACCTTCCGGTGTATCGTTTTTCTTCCTTCTTGATCAGTACGGCAGTTGAGGGCGGCATTTCTCTGGGTCCCACTCGCACTTTCGGGAGTATCTTTTTCCCCTTCTTCATCGTCCTCTTGATACAATTTTTTCCTCTGAAAGGATGCTTTCGGATTTTTTTTCTGTCTCATCTCCCTTTGGTATAACACTGAAATCCATGGGCCAGCATGAGCGGGTTGCCCCCTCTTAGAGGGCGCTGTCACGTCTGGTCATTGCACTGTTTCTACGTTGATTGCCTGTGTTCTCTCTCTCTCTCTCTCTCTCTCTCTCTCTCCTCTTTTTTTTTATATTGTTCCTCCCTTTCCTTCTGTCCTTGATCGCGGACTTTTGGTATCATCCTTGTAAGTAGCAATACAACATACGGACATGCATGTTGCGTGAGAGTTATAAACAAAAAAAGTGGGAAAAAAGAGGAGAATGGAAGCCCCATAAAAAAATGAGGAAGTATGGGAGTTCGGAGGACGAAAAAAACAACAAACACACACACCAAAAAACGCACACATACATACAAAAACCTTTGCTTTCATGAAAGCTGTTTTGATTCGAAAGGCCGTAGAACGATTCCAGATTTTTTAAAAAAAAAGAGTTCTTTCGGATATCTTTGAAGACTTTACTCTGAAACAGAACACTGACTTTAATGTCCAGTCTTCTGTCACACAAAGTGGGCAACCGACGTCTTCCTAATTATCATGACCATCGGAACAGCGCCCTCTACAATCTTTCAGATCATTTTTTTTCTGGGTTGATGTTTTGTAACACGATCTCTGTGCCCATGACTTATGACACATGTAAATATTTCTCTGGTCTGGAAATACTTTTAAACGAAAAAAAGAAAAAGATACACCCAAAGGTGCGGGGTGAGACCCAGAGAAGCACTGCCCTCAACTGCCGAACAAACCAGTTGGAGCAGTCCTGCACAACCTTTGAAAACCTGCGCTGTGTTCGCATAGAGTGCAGGCACGCACAGGGCATTCCATTCAGACGCCCAAGACTTCGTCGCAGATGCCTGTACGGCCATGCACGTACACGACAGAACCTCTACAGGGCGTTCTCATGGGTGCACCTGCCCGTATTTCATGACTGCAAAGCCACCGGCGATTAATACTTTGAATATCTATTATCACTTTCGATCTCCGAGCGATACTTTTTAACTGGCCGCTTGAAATCAGTCTACTTCATTCCTTGGTTAGCCTGCGTGCATAGCGAACCCGGACCCGTCCGTGCATAACAAGCACTGCCTCATCCGGTTGTCCAGGTCCATGGAAGCGTGCATAGTAAACCCGGACGGTTATTGGCACTTTTTGTTGATTTGAATACCAATGGATCTAAAGCTGAAGATTACCGATCTGTTTGAAATATTATTTTCAAGACGTAAAAGAGAAAAAAAAAATCAAATTGATTGAATAAAACGGGGATAGAAACTTTCAAGGAATTCTTAGCCACTCACAATGCTTGGGTTATTGAACAGCAGAGCTGACCACTCAGACTGTTCCATATCTTTTGACCTCCCTTGCATCCTTGAATGGATCCTCAAGCATAGGCTCAAAGATTGTCCCCTACATTTTATACTGTTTGAATAATGCTTTTAGTTTTTCAGCAACTTTTTTCCTCTCCACACCTTTGTTTTGTTCCATTTACTACCCTTCGCTGGCTGCTTTGGGGTGCTGTTGGATTCTTTTTTTGAACCCTTGGGAGTGAGAACACCACAGAATTATGGACTGTGGTGTGTCTCTATTTGACACCAAGAACACGGACACAAACAGCAGTGTCTACCTGATGAGTCCGATCCAGCGAACAAAAGGCCTGGGAGCAGGCAATACAAATAAATGTGCAATACAAAACTGCCTTCGACAGAAATTACGATGGTTCCTATCAGGCAGCTAATGAAGGGCTTCTCATAGTTATAATATATTCCCCCATTTTCTTCATCTTCAAATTTTTTTTTTATTTTAAAGTTCAAATCTTTGCCAAGTCATTACTATAACGACTGAAGAATTGTTAACCTGCTCTTGTTTTCCCCCACTACTTAATTGTTCAATGTGGATGTTTCTTAGTTTTGTAAAAAAAGTATGTCAGCGACTGACACTTTCTGTTAACATGAATAGAACTCAGGGTCAAAAGATCTGTTTGTAAATCTGTTCATTTGATAGAAAAAACAGAAGATACCCGTTTTCTCCCCACCACTCTATTGGTATGACTCCTGTCACTTTTTGTGTAAATAAATGATGTGAGATTCACGGCAGCGATGAGTTTTTCGCCGTCCATGTTGGAAGAAAAAAAAAAAAGATCACAGGAGTTCGGTCCCTTCACCCGGACGGTCGGGGAAAGTAACGGTTTGCACGACCGGCGCGGCAAACACACGGGTCGGGGGCCGGGTGCACACGGCTTTGGCCGTCGCCAGAAAGTTGGAAAAGAGATAGAATCGGAGCTTTTTTTTTTCTCCCTGACGAGCACCCCCGCCATGTACCGTCACGGTCCACTGTGCCACACAGCCTTCAACATTTATCGGGTAATGAATACCGCGTTGTGGCAACAGCCCCAAACCCGACTAGACGCCCAACTAATGGTCAGACGTCTGTGTGAACAAAGTAAAAGAGCGGTTTGTGAGCCCGTTTACACTGAACATGTCACACAGCTTGTCGCCGAGCGTTAAGAGAGAGAGAGTGAGGGCGGAGGGTGAGAAAGACAGAGAAAGGGAGGGAGAGAAACCTCGGGGAGAGGGGAGACAGGGAAGAGAGAGTGAGAGAGAGAGAGACGGAGAGTGAGAGGGGAGAGAGAGGGGGAGGGATAGAGAGACCGAGAGAGAGAGAAAAAAAAAAGGAAGAGAGAAGGGGGGGGGGGGAGAGACAGAATGACGGAGAAGAGAGTGAGAGAAAGAGAGAGAGACAGAGAGGAGAGAGGACAGAGCGAGACTGAGAGAGAGAGGAGAGGAAAGAGATAGGGTGGAGAGAGAGAGCGAGGAGAGACGGAGTGAGAAAGAGAGTGAAGAGAGAGAGAGAAAGACAGAGAGAGAGAGGATGGAGAGAGGACAGAGAGACAATGCAAGATGTGTGTGTGGTGGAGGGGGGGGGGGGGGCAGACAAAGAGAGAGAGAGAGAGAGAGAGAGAGAGAAGAACAAAGAGAGGAAAGACGGAGAGAGGAGAGAGAGAGAAAGAGAGAGAGAGAGAGAGAGAGAGAGAGAGAGACAGACGGAAGAGAGAGAGAGAGAGAGAGAGAGAGAGAGAGAGAGAGAGAGAGAGAGAGAGACAGAAACAGCGAGAAAGAGTGGAGAGACGAGAAACAGAGGAGAGAGAGAGAGAGAGAGAGAGAGGAGAGAGAGAACAGACTGAGAGAAAAAAGGGAGAAAGAGAGAGAGAGAGAGAGAGAGAGGAGAGAGAGAAGAGAGAGAGTGACAGATAGAGAGAGGACGACAGAGAAGGGGAGAGAGAGAGAGAGAGACTGACAGATAAGAGAGAGAGTAAAAAGGGGAGTGAGGGAGGGAAGGAGAAGGAGACATACCAACAGACAGACCAAAAAACAACGGAACGCACAGCAAGAACGACACAAAAACACTCACGGGTTAAGGCCCCCTGGGTGGCGGGGGTCCAGCTGGGTGGATTGGTCAGGTTTCTGTAGATATGTGTGTGTGTGTGTGTGTGTGTGTGTGTGGGGTGTGTGTGCGTGCGTGCGTCCCGTGCGTGCTTGCGTACGTGTGTGTGTGTGTGTTTGGAGATAGGCGACCGAAGCGTAGATTCGGGGAAATTGGGTTTTTGAAGGGGGACTGGGTTGTGAGGAAGGCGGGAGAGGCAAGAGGACAGCGGAGAGGCAGAGGCAGCGGAGAGGCAGAGGACAGCGGAGAGGCAGAGGACAGCGGAGAGGCAGAGGACAGCGGAGAGGCAGGGGACAGCGGACGAGGGGTACTCTATTTGAATGACTAGGGGTACTTTCACTTTTTCTTTTCTTCTTCTTGTTTTTTTTTCAGTGTTCGTATATTTTTGCTTGCTACTTGCGGAGATGTTTGCACGAATGTTTCCTTCTGGTACTCAGTTTGCTCAATGCGCGCGCGCGCGCGCGTGCGTGTGTGTATGTGTGTGTGGCAGAGAGAGAGAGAGAGAGAGAGAGAGAGAGAGAGAGAGAGAGAGAAGACACACAGAGAGAGAGAGAGAGAGAGAGAGGAGAGAGAGAGGGGAGAGAGAGAGAGAGAGAGACAGAGAGAGAGAGAGGACAGAGACAAGAGAGAGAGAGAGAGAGAGAGAGTGATAGAGACAGAGACAGAGACATAGACAGAGAAGAGAGAGAGAAAGGGATGTGAGGGAGTGAAGGAGGAGACAGACCGACAGACAGCCCAACCCAAACCAATAACGGCACGGACAGACAGACGAGACAACAACACTCACAGTCTTGGTCCAGCTGGGTGGAGAACACATTGGTCAGGTTTCTGTAGATGACGGCGCTGTAGGCCAACTCTCTCACTGAACAGACGACAGACAACATTCACTCACTCACTCACTCAGTCAACTACATCAAAACAACAACAGAGAAAAAACGGGGTCTTTTGTCTAGGACCCTTTCTGGTCGGGCCCACATGAAGGGGTGGGGGGTGGGGGTAGGTTTAAAGGTAAAGTAAATGTTGCTTACAAGGGCCCCGCCGACCGCAAAGGGGAATATCAGGGGGCCAAGGGGGTGGTGGAGGGGGCAGGGAAACCGGTCATACAGAAAGGGGGGTTAAAAACTCTTCCATTCCTACTTTTCTATGGGAAACCCTTACTTCCTCTTGCTCCTAGATTCTTACAATTTCGTATTCCCTTCATTCCTGGGTTTAGAGGAAGAAAAAAAAAAAGGAAGTGTAAAATGAGACCTGCCGCGTATGCAGTAGAAACCCGGGCCCGAATAGAGCGGCGACCACTTTTTGCAGGGCCGTATGGCATCCATTCCATTCATAAACACTGCGCCGAGCGACCTGGTCATGACGGTGTACCGATGACGCGACTCGCGCGAAGTTCAAAGCGCGTACCGCGAGAACCGATTTTTCCGGGCTGCAGGAAGGAAAGGAGGGATTTTGTGCTGCCCGGTTTTCGGGCTGCAGGAAGATGGGTGGGATTTCTGCAAAACGGAAAACCGGGGTTTTAGGGATGACACATTTCGGAAACTGGATCTTCTCAGTTCAGAAACCCAGCAACAACAACACCAATAAGAACTGATACAAGTATTCGGTCTTAACGCTGTCGCTCCACCACACACACACACACACACACACACACACACACACACACAATAAAAGCTTTGAAATTACTCGAAATAGGAATGAAAGAGCCACAAAGCTGTCCGTCATTGTATTTTCAAACTATGTCTGCTTTCCTAAAACAAGGAAAGTGTGAGACTGAAGAATGTAACTCTTTAACCTACAATTGAACGCAGCTTAATAGCATTTAATAGCGCGCACGCACACGCACACGCACACACACACACACAATTTAAAAGTAAAAAAAAAGGCATCGTTCACCAAATGAACAGACAGTGATTTTAAAAAAAATCCACATGCTACACTGTTTTTGTCTAAACATATAAAGTCGAGTTTCAGAGTTGGTTCTCACGATTTGAACCTTACCCATGTTCCTGACGTGTTCAAAGTGTTTGAGATGCGCGGGAAATTATGTTTTGTAGACTAATAAGACATTCACACCAACAGAACCGGGAAGAAACAAAAAAGAAAGAAAGATCTCTCTTTCATGCGCGCATACGTGTGTATGCATGTGTGTGTGTGTGTGTGTGTGTGTGTGTGTGTGTGTGTGTGTGTGTGTGTGTGTGTGTGTGTGAAGTCAAGTCAAAATTATGTTTATTGAGGGTTAATGAATAAACTTTACAACTTTTTTTTATCCTGCCCTCACAAAAAAGAATAAATATCAATTACAATAACGATGAAAAGAGAAACGCGAAGCAATGCATACGTAGATACATAAAATATACAATGTAATGAAAACAATGAAACAATTAACAGCTGTTACAATCACTATTTTGATGCGCACATGAAGACATTTGAGAAAAGAGAGAGAGAGAGAGAGAGAGAGAGAGAGAGAGAGAGAGAGAGAGAGAGAGAGAGTAAGAGAGAAACAGAGAGACAGACAGTAAATTTGTTATCGTTCTTTTTTGATAGACAATAATCAGTAAGCTGTACAAGAGACGTATGGCAAAAGTGATTTTTTTTCCCTAAAGCGTCACTGATTTTCGTGAATTAAATCATAATGCTTAAAGTGCGAATATAATTGTGTTTGAACATGTCTTTCAAGTGGTTGACAAACGGGATAGTATTGAAATAGCTC
>CM031610.1:12503014-12529689 GCA_018398815.1 Conus ventricosus
ACATAGCAACTGGAATGACCATATCCAATCAACTAACTTGATCACACGTATTACCAACAAAGCACCCCGGATTGACTGACTTCCTCTGAGTTGCATGCTAGACTAGCGACTTAATAGTCAGCTCCGACATTCTGTCGACTGGAATGTACTGCACTCGGTACCTGTAGGGCTGCAGTGCCATTGCCCAACGCAGAACCCTGCTGTTTTTCAGCTGTGCCTCCTGCAGGAATTTGAGTGGTTGATGATCTGTCTCTATCACGAACTCTTTCCCATACAAGTATTTGTGGAACTTCTGCACGGCCCACACGACAGCTAAACACTCCTTCTCCACCGTTGCGTACCCTTCTTCACACTTTGTCAACTTCCTGCTCGCATACCTCACAGGAAACTCGACCTCTTCATGCTCCTGCAACAATACTGCACCTATCTCACCGCCTGATGCATCTGTCCGCAACAAAAATGGTTTGGACATATCTGGTAGCTTCAAGATGGGACGGGAACCTAGTCTTTCTAACACCGTCTGCAGTGCTTGCTCTGCAGCGTCTGACCACTCGACCACTGCCGTTTCCCTGCCTTGACCAAATCACTGAGAGGACTCGTGATTGCTGCGAAATTTGGGACAAACTCCCTATAGAAGCCAATAAAACCTAGCAGACTCCTGACTTCTGTTTGGTCTTTGGTCTCTCTGAATTCATCATCTTCTCCACCTTTCCCTTTTCCGGCTGCTTTGTGTCGCCTCCGACAACAAAACCTAGGAACTCCTACTGTCTAGCCCTTCATACAGTGACACATCCCTGTATGACTCTTCTGGAAACTTAGGCAACAAAATCTCCCCTTCTTCTGCTGGGTCTCCTTCACCTCATCAATGATTGCTGCTGCGCCTATGTGCTGAGTCTCACGCTGAATATATTTGCGGAGGAAATTTGCATGGAAAAGTTTTGGTTTCCCATTCACATCAATTCGGTAATCCCGACCGACCCTTTCAGTGATGGTGAATGGTCCTTTCCAATGCATCAGCAGCTTGTTGTGACCCGTGGGAAGCAGTACCAGGACTTGATCTCCCGCCTTGAGGGATTGCTTCCTCACCTTCCTGTCATATTGCTTCTTCTGAACGACCCTAGCCTTCTGCAAGCTTTCCTTTTGCAACCTTACATGTCTCATACCTGTGCCCACCTTTGGAACAGGGCGAGATTGGGCCAATCAGATCAATAGCCACCCTCCTGAACGGTGTGTCAATTAAAGGGGATGTTTAGAGGCGCCTTCCTCTTCACCCCTCTTGTGGCTGACCTTTGACACACGTCACATGACATGCAGAAACGCTTGATGTCTGCCATTGCTCCTGGCCAATGAAAGTCATCAAAGATTCGGTCAGCTGTTTTGCTGGTGCCGAGATGACCCGCCATGAGCGACTCGTGACCCACTGACATGACAGTGTCACGATAACCTGCTGGTACCTCTAACTGAGTGGTCACCTTACCTGTCTTCCCCTTGGTGAACACTCGGTACAACAGCCCGCCTTTCACCAGAAATTCTGTCACACCTCCTCTAACCTCCTGTTTCTCTCCACCTCTTGCCAACTCCCAAGACTTCACGAGCGAAGGGTCTTGTTCCTGCGCTGCCCTAAACTCATCAGGCGACACATCTATGCCTGACTTCCTTGCCGGAACGACTAACGGTTTATCAACCTTTTCCTCCTTCTTGCTCCGTGTTTGAACTGCTGCCCTGTAGCAGTCAACAACTCAGGATCCCCTGGATCCCTTGCCCCTGGAATATTTCCAATGATCAAATCATGAAGGGGTTTCTCCATCACCAGCGCAGACAACTCGCCTGAGAAGTAAGGGGTACGTACTTCTATCTTAGCAACTGGAAACTCCCTCACAGTGCCATCGATTAGAGTACAGGTCTGGATTTGCCCTGTCAAATCCCCTTTCTCGACCAGCGTTGTTCGTACTACCCCGCATGAACAACCAGTGTCTCGTAACACTTTCACCCTCTGCTGGCCAATCCACCCTTCTTCCACTGGTAACGAACCACTCAGCCTAGTGCCCTCCATCCCTGACACTGACTGCTGTCCAGTGCTAGCCATAGGCTGCACTCCACCCTCTTCAGACTGAATCCCTTTTGGTTCCACTGCAGGTCGTTTCCCTTGACGACCCTTATCCACCTCTTGCAAGGCTGCTGCCTTCTGGAACCTCATGCGACAATCCCTCGCCACATGTCCCTTCTTGTGACAAATGAAACACCTAAAGTCCCTTTGCCCTTCCTTCTGCCCCACCACTGGGTTTGCAGACTTTGCAGGAAACTCCCTAGTCTCCTTGCACTCTTCTCAGCTGTGCCTGGCACCTGTTTCTTCTGCACCTTAGTGCCCAAACGTGCCTCTCTATACACCTCTGCGAACTTCAACAACTCTCCTGCTGTCTCTGGCTGTCTCTCTTTCAAATGTATGGTTAACTCAGGCCGCAACCTGACAAAATCTGTTCTTTCATAACTAGCTCTTTCAATTCAGCGAACTCCTTCTTCGTACCACTCAACTCTAACCATTTCTCAAAATAGTGATCTAGACGTGCACCAAACTGAGTGTACGTTTCCCCTGCTTGCAATCTAGCTGAACGAAATTTCTTTCTGAATCCTTCTTCTGTGAGGTCAAATCCTTTCATCAACGATTCCTTCACAGCGCCGAAATCAGACTGTTGTTCTGCTGGTAACGCAGTGAAAATTTGTAATGCCTTACCCGTCAGTAACGCCGACAAAATGGCTGCCCACTCTTCTGGAGGCCAACCCTGACTGGTCGCAAACGTTTCGAAACGACTGATGTATGCATCAATCGAATCGGTTCCTTCAGAGAATTTTGGCAACTTGGGTCGGGGAGCGTAACTGCGCACAGAGTCACTGGAAACTGAACTCCATCCTCGGTGGTCTCCCTTTGTATTCTCACTTTCTCTAACTCTAATTGAACCTTTAATCTTTCCGTTTCCTGCTTCATTCTTTCTGTAATCTTTCCGTTTCCTGCTTCATTCTTTCTGTTTCCTGCGTTTCCCTTATTCTTTCTGTTTCCTGCGCCTCTACTGCGATACGGCGTCTTTCCGCTCGCTCATCTCTTTCCATCTTTTGTTGGTTTTCAACGAATGCTCGCAACTCATCTCCTGAGTAACCTAAATCACGAGCGACGCTCACAAGTTGTTCAATAGGGCGTTCTTTTCTTCCGCCATTATATCTTTTTTTTTTTTTTTTTTTTTTTTTTTTGAACAGATTTTATTACTACGACAGCCAAACTGGTGGTTACCGACACGAGTGACGTGATAGCACAATCCTATGAATGATAATATTAGCTTGGGACAACGTAGTTAGTTTTTATAAGACGCCCAGCGCCTGACCCAACTATGAGAGCGAATTATAGCCCAAACTGTGCGAAATAAGTACTCTGGGGCTGAAATGCCAAGCCTAGTATTAACTATCTTGGAAGCAATGCCAAGCCTAGTATTTAACTATCTTGGGAACATACAGTAAGACAACCCCTTGTCTTAGGATTACAATACTTGAATCCCACCCAGCTTCCTCTCTGAGAAGTTGAACAATTATAATAAATGGGCCAGAATATCCTGGCAAGCTCGCCAATAAATTGTCAACCTCGGGTGATGTCGATGGAGGAAGGACTAGCGCACAGCCCAAACACACTCACAGCTTGCTTACAATCTCATTCATATATCATGCATTCGTCACATCAAACCACTAGTAAAGTCTATAACTTTACTACACATGATCATAGAACGAAACATCAATGCATATGGAATCAAACAAAATAAAACATTCTCTCTTTCCTGAACTTCACAAAATCATTTATCTAAAACATCATTAACTAACCCGGGTATAAATAGATTTTCTACTTTACCTGGCCAGGTGATCTTAACTATTCACGAATCACTGTCTTTTTCTTTTCCTTTTTTTTTCCTTTCACTGTCACTTTCACAACACGATACAACTGCTGGCATTGGTCAGGTTAGACTGCTGGCACCGGTCAAGCTGGACTGCTGGCACTGGTCAGGTCAGACCGCTGGTGTTGGTCAGGTTGGACTGCGATGAAAGTGGCGCTGGCCAAGTATGAGGTCGAACCCCGGTTCAGATGGAACAGTGACTATCAACATCGATCTGTTCTCCTTTCCTTCTTCCTGCATTAACGCATTGCAACTCTCTCTCTCTCTCTAGTCTGCTCTATTAAATGGATATGGTTGCTTTTCTTTTCCTTTTCTTTTCTTTCTTTTCTCTTCATTAGTTAGCAACTCTCTCTCTCCACATCTCTCTTTAGTCCTTCCTCTGCAGACTATCTCCTGCTAATTCTCTCAACTTGGTTTCTCTTCTCTCCTCCCCTCATCTCTCTGCTTCTCTCTCGAACAGACCTAGAACCTCTTCCTCTCTCTGTCTCTGTGTTCGTTCTCTCTCTCGTTCTCTCACTCTCACATCCTTCTTATCCCGTTCCGATCTGTCAAAAAAGGGCGAGTACCATTGGTCAGTATTTTTACCGCTCGTAGTCGAAGTTATCTCCCTCTAATTCCATTGGATATCCAAGTCATGACAGTCACGCCTACACGCCTTACTCTCTGTGGTGGTCAATTGGTCATTTAATTGATTAGCTAGATTTCACCCCCACCACGTACTACCTTCCCCCCTTTCCTACTTAACTGGCGCCGTGTGGCTTAACGTGTGGGCACTGGTCAGTGTAAATTGGCTAGATTGAGTCTAGGTGGGCGCCCAGATGTCTGACCAGACCTATCGAGACCTGTCGGTCCAGCCACTCAGACTGTCTGCTGTCTCCTCGCTGTGCTAAATTGGCTGGATGCGGCGCATGGAGCCGTCTGCTTGGCGCCAAGATGTCTGCGTTTGGACTTATGTCCAGTTGAAGTGGCCGGCGACTGACCACGACTCTGCTTGTGTTTATTTTTGACCGTGACATATATACAGACCTGGGTAATAGTACCTACTACATGAGACCTGGGTAAAAGTGCCTCATATATTGAGACCTTGGTAAAAGTGCCTACTATTTAGAGACCTGGGTAAAAGTGCCTCATATACTGAGACCTTGGTAGAAGTGCCTACTATGCAGAGACTTGGAGAAGTGCCTACTGTGTGGAGAGCTGGTTAAAAGTGCCTGCGATATGTCTTAATCGTCAACCCCAAAGGCCTCAAGAATCTTTAACATATTTTCCATTGTGTGCTTTAAAAAAAATCTCAGCCTATAGTTGTCTTTTCTTTTACTGAAATATTCAAATATACTGAACTCAAAACACTTTTTTTTGCCGTTAGTTACCACATGGTGTTGGTGGCCTTTCACAAGATCCTATTCTTCATCAACAACATAGCGCCAGAAGCATGTATATATATTATATATATATATATATATATATATATATATATATATATATATATACAACAAACTAATAAATTCCAAGGATAAGTACCGCACCGTTCCAGCAACTTACAGAGCAGCTTGGTGCTGCAATGACTGCAAGAAATATTGAATTATAAACAAAGCTTATATCTTAGATTGAAGAAATAGGGGGAGATAAGCATTCCTATCTGTAGTGGTAGATGATTCTGCCTAACTAACAGTATGTGCTTGAGTGGGTGAATGGGGAAATATAGAAATATCGGTATATGACCAGGAGTTATATGTTAGTGAGTTTCCCTCCCTATTGGAGGATGTCTCCCCCTTGGGAAATATAAGCTTGCTGAAGGCTCATTTTGAGAAGCATTTATTTTATTTTTCCCCATTCACCCACTCAAGCACATACTGTTAGTTAGGCAGAATCATCTACCACTACAGATAGGAATGCTTATCTCCCCCTATTTCTTCAATCTAAGATATAAGAGCAAGCTTTGTTTATAATTCAATATATATATATATTATATATATATATATATATATATATATATATATATGTATAGAAGAAGGCCAAGTGCTGAAACGTTGTGAGATGACAACTTGCTTGTTTGGTCTTGTCATTTGAAAGAGTGTCTATATATATATATATATATATATATAATTTTTTCCCCTTCGGATTTATTTGAACTGCAAACTGGAAAAAGTAAATTGCGACCCCTTGACCCGATCTTTGCCTGATGATACTGTAGCCTCCGCCTCAGTCAAGACAGGCAGCATGCATTAAGGTTCACTTCACTGAAATATGTAAAAACTGTTCCAGTAAGAACTTGATGATAAACACTTACCCGCATTGTTGTTTGAAAGGGAGAGACACTCTAATGTGAACCAAGTCTGTCACGGTGTGTGTGTGTGTGTGTGTGTGTGTGTGTGTGTGTGTGTGTGTGTGTGTGTGCATGTGTGTGTGTGTATGTATGTATGTGTGTGTGTGTGTGTGGGGTGTGTGTGTGTGTGTGTGTGTGCCTGTGTGTTTCAAGGCATGCTAAAATGATCTATGATTGTTCGTTAGTAATAAATCCAGTACTCACAGGCAAAACAGAATCAAACAGCCGATTAAAACAGACGATGCAACGCACTTCCAATCGAAATGTTTCTCATTTTGCAGCGGCAACGCCTAACGGTGGTCCTGTTAACACAGTCACCATGGTTTGACAACGGCCCAGTAATGCGAACCTGACGGGCGCATCTGCTCAAAGGACCATAGGCCATGACAAAGAGAAAAAAAAAATGCACCAAGGCTGCAAACGCGCCTGCTTTCTCTAGCCCTGCAGAACTGTCCACGCTATCTTAAAACCAAAGAGTACTTAAATC
Organism: Conus ventricosus; assembly: GCA_018398815.1. Taxonomy (NCBI): domain Eukaryota; kingdom Metazoa; phylum Mollusca; class Gastropoda; order Neogastropoda; family Conidae; genus Conus; species Conus ventricosus. The sequence goes on from CM031610.1 coordinate 12,509,760, forward strand.
ATAGTGAAACAACCGTGGCCAAATGCCACACGTTGGAACCACTGCAAAACACTACCACTACTCGACTGCTGCAAGACATTCATTATAACTTCAATCCATCTTCTTATTAATCTTTTTTAAAAATATACCTGTATATTTCAGTCTTCAGTGCAGCGTCCACGACTGGCGACGCTGAAATCTGAAACCAAGCTGTGGAAATTGAAGCAGGCCTTCGGCTCACTTCGCCAAATTCAGGTTGTCGTCTGCTTGTCTGATTATCAAACGAGGCTTAGTCACGTGACTACCGGTAGCACCGTTCATTGGTTTGAGGTGAAAATATTACAGTGCCTCGTGACAAGTTCACACACGTCAGTTTCGAATCCTACTATTTTCGAAGGAGGGGGGGGGGGGGGGGGGGGGGGGGGGGGGAGGAAGGACATTTTCGAAGGGGGGGGGGGGGGGGGGGGGGACATCGATAAGCACCTTGCTACGTGATTTAAAGAAAAAAAAACCCAAAAAGAATGATACGTGTCGTTTTGCGCTTCCTGTGTCACATTGCATACTGAAACGCTACAGTTTTTGTCTTTTATTTTCTTTAAAAAAAAAAAAAAAAAATCTATTTTCATCTTAACGAGTGCTTTCCCCATCAAGAAGTGAAGAAAATAGTGCAGAAAATCTGTCCGGACTTAAAGGGGAACCAATTGAGGAAACTGTCGATTGGGAAAAGTAAAATAGGTCACAACCCAGATTATGCGAATAAAGGTTCAAACAAAAGATATCAAAGAGAAATCTTGACAAACGCTCGCCAGCTTAACAGAGGAGTGCAAGATCAGGCCAAAGAATTTACATAAATCTCGATTACACCCCTGCAGAACGATTGAAAAACAAAGAAGTGCGACAGGAACTGAAAAAAAGAATCGGTGATGGGGAGACGACATAGGATCAGAAACGGTAAAATCGTTCAGGTCAGTGGTCAACAGTCGAACCTGGATGGCAAAACAGAGATTGACAATCCTCTAAGGAAAACGATGTACATAGTTTACAAATACTTCTAAAGATGTGACTGTGTTTTTGAACGTGCTGTTTTTACAGTAATGTGGATGGTTTTTTGATAAAAAGATGAGCTATTGCATGGTGGAGGACACTAACCAAGCATTGTAGCAATAACAGAGGCGATAGCCAAAAATCAACAAATATTAACCTTGCGGAATATTCTTTACAGGGTATGATACTTTTTCAACCCAAACCAAAGAGAGCTGTAGTGCTATTGTAAAGATCTTAAATTCACAAATGTGTACTGAAATGAATGAAAATGATTTTAGAAGAAGTGTCTGGATTCAGTTTGTTACAGGGGATGGACAGAAAGTCATATTTGGTTGCATCTATAAGAGTCCCAGTGGTACGCTAGAAAATGAAAATAAGCTAATTAAAACTATTGAAAAGGGAAATTTTAAAACTTTTGACTGTGTGTGCATAACTGGGGATTTTAACTTTCCAAACATAGATTGGAAAGGGAGATGGGTGGTGAGAGAGAACAGGAATTTATTGAAAGTCTTCGAGATGCATTTTTGACGCAAGTAGTGACGCAACCAACCAGAAGAAGAGAAGGACAGAAAGCAAATATTCTTGATTGGTGATCATTAATGATGAAGACCTTATTTCAGAAGTGGAGCACTTGACCCCTCTTGAAAAAGTGACCATGAAGTTTTATATTTTAAATTATACTTGGCTGATAAACTAGAAACTAAGACAGAAGACATAAAATTTGATATGAAAAATGGTAACTTTTTCCCAGATGAGGGTTGATCTTAATAAAACAGATTGGTCTGAAACTGACAGAATTGAACGTTGACACAGGCTGGGGAAGGATAAAAAAGAAAATTCATGAAGCTATGGAAAAAAACATTCCAAAGTGTAAAACAAATGGAAACAAAAAATTGAAACCAAAATGGATGGATAGAAAATCATTGAAAATTATTAAAAGAAATACAACCTGTATCAGAGATTTTTGAGAACAAAAAGAGGCAGAGATTACCAAGCATATATAAAAGCAAGAAATGTGTGTGGTCGACAAATCAGAAAAAGTAAAAAGGAATTCGAGCAAAAGTAGCAAGAGAATGCAAAACTAATCCAAAAGCTTTTTGGAAATATGTGCAATCAAAGACAAAGGCAAGAGTAGGAATCAGTCCCTTGAAATCACAAGATGGAAATATAGAGACAAAGGATGTGGATAAAGCTGAGATTCTAAATACTTTTTTTGCTAGTGTTTTTACACGAGAGGATAAAAGGGACATACCGATGTAATACCAAAATGTAAATCAAATGGTAAAGCTGTCTATGATGTAATTATTACCCCGGAATGGTTAAAAAGAAACTTGATAATCTAAATCCGAATAAAGCGCAAGGACCTGATGCTATTCCATCTTGCGTTTTAAAAGAACTAAGCACAGAACTAGCAGAGCCTCTTAGTATCCTTTTTAACAAATCTATAGACCAAGGAACTCTACCTCGAGACTGGAAAACAGCAACAGTAATACCTATCTTCAAAAAGGGAACAAGAACTGACCCTGGAAACTACAGACCTGTAAGCTTGACAAGTGTGACTTGTAAGGTACTGGAGTCAATCGTAAGAGATGTTATTGTTGATCATATGATGAAAAAATGAGTTGTATTGCCAAATGTCAGCATGGTTTTCGTCAAAGTAGATCTTGTATTACACAGTTGCTTGAGGTAATGGAAGACTTTACTAAGTTAATTGATAGTGGAGATAGCATTGATGTTTTGTACTGGACTTTCGTAAAGCCTTCGATTCGGTCCCACATGCCAGACTACTTAGTAAACTCAAATCGTATGGTATACTGGGAAAAGTTTTAGATTGGATTGAAGACTTCTTGAGAGATAGAGTTCAGAATGTTAGAGTTGGATTCTTCTGTTTCTAGTAATGCTAATGTCATTAGTGGAATCCCCCAAGGCAGCATACTGGGACCTATATTATTTACTATATTTATAATGACTTACCAGACGGGTTAAAAGCACATGCAAGATTTTTGCTGATGATACTAGTTGTACAGTTCACCATCCAAACACCTTACATGCAAAATGACATTGAGCTACTCATAAAATGGTCTAACTCATGGAATTTGTACTTCAATGCATCCAAATGCAAAGTATTACATATCGGCAAAAGAACCCTAAATTAAACTACAGTATGAAAGTTGGGGATCAAGAAGTTCAAATAACGTGCTGTGAAGAGGAAAAAGACTTGGGAGTAACATTTGATGAAGACTTACTCTTTGACAGACACATTGCACAGACCGTCAAGAAAGCCGTGCAGATGATTGGTATTATAAAGAGAACTTTTACATACTTGGACAGAGATACCTTTCTTAGACTATACAAGGCAATGGTGAGATCGATTCTTGAATATGGCAATGTGATATGGTCTCCAAGACTAAAAGGCAGTCAATAGAAATAGAAAAGGTGCAGAGAAGAGCAACTAAGTTAATACCGGACATTGCTGATTATCCTATGAAGACAGATTAAGGTACCTAAGGTTACATCCCTCAAAGTAGAAGGATAAGAGGAGATCTAATCAAACTTATAAAATTTTCAATAATTAGTGATATTGATCAAGCATGTTTTTTGAACCTGCACTAAACTAACATAACCCGATACAGTTGTGACAAAGTACATATACAGCAAGTTAATACTATATAAGGAAACATTTCTCAGCAGAGGATGCACAATTTGGAATAAACTAACTCCGAACATCAAACGTGCACCGGATATTAACTCTTTTTAAAAATCTTATCGATAAGCACGAAATAATAACAGAGTCATCCTATGTTCGACTTTGATGGTCGAAAATTAAAACTGGGCTCGCTGTCGACCTGACCAAATGACAGAGCATATAAAGAAGGGGCATATAAAGCCGTGTAGGCTATGATTAAACAATCATCGCCTAAATCTGAATCTGAATCTGAATCTGAAAGAATCCGAACTACTTTTACTGTCGTCTGCTTTGTTTGGTCCTCGACCACATCTTCTCTTTGTGAGTTATTTTTGAATAGCTTTCTTTTCCAGCCCCACCCCCACCCCACCCCACCCTCCCACCTCACCCCTTCACCGGGAAAACAGACATCAGCCCGTCGGCAAAATTTACAGTCACTCATGTGACCAGAAGCTTTATTTTCCCTCGGCTTTGAATTACGTCCTCATTTAAACGTACCTGAAAAGAATCGAGTCTTGCATTTTATTTTCTCGTCTGCAAACTTCTCCTTTTTCAAAATGTTCTCTGGTGATGGAAGCATGTGCATCTGCCATAACTTTTTATACTGGCGTCACTTTCGAAAAAGTGGTGAAATGAAGACAAATTCTGCATTTTCGCTGGAAAAAAGGTTAAACCCCCTAGCCACCCTACTTGCATCCTACAGGAAGAACATCCCCACCCCACCTCCACCCCCTTTCATCAGTGTTTTTGTACTTCACAGCAAAACTATCACTTAGTGTGGCGACACACGAGATTGTCCGTCTGCTGCGAATTCAAAGAGGGGTACCTCCACTGGAGGCAGTGCCCTTTTAAACAGTCGTGGCTTCATCACAATGGACTGTGCGCCCCGTGTGATTTTCCAGCGCCTGCTAACTGCTTGTTCAATGGCATTCCTTGGTGCAGCCGCTCACTTCGTGAGACAGGCATGATGCTCACGGTGTACCATTCTTCCCGTGACCGAGCTGCTTAGTACTTAATCACCACCACCACACCTACCCGTAGTTTGAAGCCGTTGGGGAACCAAAGAAGGATTCGCAGCCAGCATCCTCCACTCCTCCGGTTCTCAGACAGCTCTTAGGCAGGTGCTGAGTGTGAGGCCAGTCCATGCACTGATGTTGTCCTCCATCTCTTTCTCTGTCTTCCTCTCTTCTGCCTTCTCACACTCATAGTAGAATGTTTTGACAAGTCATTGTTGATCTTGATACATGACCATACATACCATCGCATTTTCCTTCTTTTCACTGTGGACACAGTCTTCGTATGGTCAATGGCTTGCCTTATACTCTGCTCTGGACTCTAAGTCGGTCATGTGGTCTTTGTATGAGATGCAGGATCTTGAGGAAGCATCTCATCTCTAATGCTGAATCCTTCTCTCAAGTTCAGCTGTCAGAGTCCACGTCTCACAGGAATCAAGAAATATGGCAATGACAGGGAGCGCGTCAATCTGATCTTGGAACTGATTGTGATGTTTCTGTCATTTCAGATGGGTCTTAGTCTGGCTAGCGCTGCTGTCGTTTTGCGCAACTCTGGAGAGCACTTCAGGTGTTGATCCCTTACTTGAAACTTTAATGCACTGTTGTAATACTCAGAAATCTCCCAGAAACGGGTTTCATTGCTCGTTTTGTAAGCGTTGTTTTTATTGCTGTTGCTCTTGTTGTTTGTTGTTCAGCTGTCCCATCTTTAGCGCTCCCTCACTGGCTTTAATCTCACGCTCTTAAAAAACACAGCTGTCCCACGCCAGCCCTGCCCCTGCAGTTCAGCGTCAAACGTGACAAGGAGGAATCAGCATGTGGCCGCCGTGAGGCAACCTGCCAGAAGTGTCACTGCCTGGCTGCGCTCGCTTTGTCTGTGGTCTGGTAGCAGTGCTGATAACGTCTTCGTCTTCTGCCTCGCGTGCTAGCTTGTTGGGGTTTCATTCTCTTGGAGGTGTGTCTCAAAAGAGCAAACACGTAACACACTCATGCACACTTACACACGTACGCACGCACGCGCGCGCGCGCGTGCGCGCACACACACACACACACCCACACACACACACCACACACACACACACACACACACTGCACAGGCGACAGCTTTCATCAGTATGCGCCTTTTACATGTACACACATGCGGTCACATGCGGATGTAGAAACACACACTCATACTCTACTCAAAGCAACAAAGCAGTCAATGCATCACTCTCTGTCTCTGTGTCTTTCGTTACATATTAGGATTTTGTGTGATATAATCATTTCCATAAACCACTTTCATAACATGGCAGCATATCATTACACAGCTCCGCAGATACTTTCTCTGTTAAGACAGTTGATGTGACGGGGGTCGGAACAGCTCAGTTGGCAGAGTATCAGACTCGTAATCCTAGTGAACCTGCAGTTGCGGGTTCGAATCTCCGCTGGGCTGCTTCAGTACTGGGGAATTTTCCCACGGATTTACATTGGTTCCGACTCCATTCCCGAAAAGTTCGAATGACACTTCAAACCGAGGTTCCGTGTGTGAACGCACGCTTTACACCTTGCACACACGTAAAATCCCATCACTAACCTTCGGAAGAGAAGGCCAAATTAGCCGTTAGTATCGATGACACGTTACACATAGCATGCACCTGCGTGAGAAATCGAAAGAACGGAGAGGAAAAGATCTGAGTGGCTGACATTGACTGGATGACACGGGAAACGACTGAATGAAGCGCCTAGCGGGCAGTTCTTCAGACGGCTCTACCCAGGTAGGCAGTCCGCTGTGTACACAAGAGCATGGATTGTGAAAAGCGCTTAGAGCTTGGTTTCTAACCGAGGGCAGGCATTATATAAATACTCCTAACAACAGCAACAACAACAACAATAATAATGATGATGATGATGATGATGATGATGATGATGATGATGATGATAATGGTGATGATGATGATGATGATGATGATGATGATAATGATGATGATGATGATGGTGATGGTGATGATGATGATGATGATGATGATGATGGGTTGAAATCCCATCTGGTCACTCACCGAAAACTGCGAACTGTGCAACGAACGTATCCATTCAGACTGCGTAACTCTCTGTCCACCTGCAATCATTCATCATCATCATCATGCTGATTCAAAATCCGTCATCAATAGTAATCATCACACACCACACGAATCACGGACATCTGATACCCAGTGATGAATGGCGATTATCGTGCATTGCACACATCAGTTACAGCGATAGTCGCACAGTTACCAACGATGATAATTATCGTATATCATTACAGGATCAATACATCGACTGGTAATCATTTACCAATGGTAATTACCATACACCCATACAAGTCAATAACAAACGATGATAACCATCGGGGATTATCGTATAATCACACGAATCTGATCCATGATTGATAATCGCTTATTGACAATAACTGTTATTCATCAAACGGCTCAGTGAAAATGACTGACAACCATTGATAACTACCTAACAATAATCATCATGGATCATCATAGACCAGAGAAACGACAAGAAAGTACGTTTAATAAACTATCGCGATGTGCCACACTTTATGAATTATCCGCATATTTTATAAATAACTGTTTCAAACTTCATTCGCGTTGTCAAGAGTTTATCACGCTAAAAAAAAAAATGTCGACAAACTCGTTATATTGTAGTCGTTTTTTGTTTGTTTTTTCGTCCCCACTTTGCTGGTTCACTGTCTTTCTGTGTTAGGACAATAACAACACCCAACAGAGATAGTCCCTTAGTGTGATATTTCACTATCGCATGCTTGTATAAACCCAAGCCTTTATTAGTTTATACTAGCCACCGTGACCCCCTCTATTTGCACAGGTGACCCGGAAGTGAACAAGACGGAACACACGCTCGCTCCGTCCATCCACAAGTTGACATGCTGAACATACAGAGGGCGCACATTGGGATGGCGTTCCTGGTCGATTTCAGCTAGATTCCTGTAGGAGTGATCCTAGACAGGAGAACAGCAGACGTGCTGTTACCGTGGGGACCTGTAGCAGGCACTGTGCGAGATGCTGACGACAAACAGCATTGACCAGATCTATCCAGAACAGACACAAAGATCATTGATCAATGGCGGATTGGGCCATCGTATACACACAGCCGATTCGCGCACGTCTAGAGTCAGTTCCCTGCGAGGTGGCGTAGCAGCGAACACCAAGGGAGAGGTGGTAGTTCTCCTTTGAGGGACACTAACGTGAGAGGCCAGTGTCAGGTGGCGCAGCGAACCTTCCAGCCGTATGGGTGACGGCAGGTCTAGCTGTGTCGCCGGGGGACGACTCCTGGAGATGTGGGGGCGATCGGCGATGGAGCGCTGCCTGACTACGATTACCGTGGCCTGGGATACCATGCTTTTGAGGGTCGGGCATGGGGGCACCCCTCACGGGGCTGGGCTGAAAAGTTGCCCTCTCGGCCGTAATCAGCGTGACCACAGTATAGTAGGGACTGGTGCAGCGCCCCAGTGACTTTCGTTCTGCTCCCTCTTTGAGGCGGCCTCACGCGGCACAGGACCATCGCCACCCGAGTATGAAGAAGGCCGCCCGGTGGCCCTGAAGACACGACTTCTGAAGAGGACAGAGGCGAAGTAAACCGACACCCATCGTCGGCCGACCAACACCTGAAGGTGAACCCAAGTTCACACGGAGCCAGAGCTGAAAGAGAGCGACAGACGACGGCCCCCACACGGAACCAGAGCTGAAAGAGAGCGACAGACGACGGCCCCCACACGGAGCCAGAGCTGAAAGAGAGCGACAGACGACGGCCCCCACACGGAGCCAGAGCTGAAAGAAAGCGACAGACGACGGCCCCCACACGGAGCCAGAGCTGAAAGAGAGCGACAGACGACGGCCCCCACACGGAGCCAGAGCTGAAAGAGAGCGACAGACGACGGCCCCCAACGGAGCCAGAGCTGAAAGAGAGCGACAGACGACGGCCCCCACACGGAGCCAGAGCTGAAAGAAAGCGACAGACGACGGCCCCCACACGGAACCAGAGCTGAAAGAGAGCGACAGACGACGGCCCCCACACGGAGCCAGAGCTGAAAGAGAGCGACAGACGACGGCCCCCACACGGAGCCAGAGCTGAAAGAGAGCGACAGACGACGGCCCCCACACGGAGCCAGAGCTGAAAGAGAGCGACAGACGACGGCCCCCACACGGAACCAGAGCTGAAAGAGAGCGACAGACGACGGCCCCCACACGGAGCCAGAGCTGAAAGAGAGCGACAGACGACGGCCCCCACACGGAGCCAGAGCTGAAAGAGAGCGACAGACGACGGCCCCCACACGGAGCCAGAGCTGAAAGAAAGCGACAGACGACGGCCCCCACACGGAGCCAGAGCTGAAAGAGAGCGACAGACGACGGCCCCACACGGAGCCAGAGCTGAAAGAGAGCGACAGACGACGGCCCCCACAAGGAACCAGAGCTGAAAGAGACGGTTTTTCTTCTTTATGGAATATCTCATAAAGTACTTGGCCGACCTTTATGAAAATTAGCACGTATGTTCATTATGGGTCACAGATGATGCCTGATGTTTTAGTTTGCCCCCTTATAGCCGTTACTAACGGTTGTAACGGCCTGTAACGGTTTTTCTTCTTATGGAATATCTCAGAAAGTACTTGGCCATTTTATAACGGTTTGGATGATCTTGTGACAAATCGGATCCTCTGTCCATATGTAAGTGATATAATGCTGAAAATGGATTAAGCAACTGTTAAAAACCGTTATTCTGCCGTTATTTCTTATATATAGGTGGATTTTTAATGAAATTTGGTAATTAGAAAGGTTATCACACACAAATGCACTTCTGTATAGTGTTCCAAATTTGACCATTAAAAACCGTTATTCTTGACATATTGTCCAATTTGGATGAAATTTGATATGTACACAGGGTTTAGCCCAGTGAGGACTAAAATACCGGTTTCAAAGGTCCATATCGGTTATAAAACCGTTAAACCGTTATTTTGCCGTTATTTTTTAAATATTGGTGGGTTTTAATAAAATTTTGTATATAGAAAGGTTATCACACACAAATGGCACTTCCATGCAGTGTTTCAAAATCTGACCGTTAAAACCGTTATTCTTGACGTATTGTCCGATTTGGATGTGTCATGAGTCGGCGGAATGTTCTCGAGCAATTAGGCAAATTAAGGGTAGTTTTCATGTTGTTGAGAGCAAGTTCCTTGGGTTCTTCAAGTGTGCGAACTCAGGCATCACCAGAGGGGAATACCCCGAGTCGTATACTGAAGGAGGAGGAGTTACTGGGAAGTGTTTCGCATGCCCGAGGGATAGTGACAAGGAGTTGCCGACCTGCCGGTCCTGGGTAGAGGAGTGTCCAGTCCGACCACTGGCTGGCTATTCACTGGGTTCTCCAGTGGGCCTGAAGGGAAGGCGATCGTGTCAGGTGACCGTCACGGGTAGGTGCCGGTCAGCCTGCAGGCAGAGTACAGCGACCATTCAGTCGTCCTTGTTCTGAGGAATGAATGGAAGGCTGCGGCCTATTGAGGGGTTTGTGCCTTGTTGTCTATAGAGGTAGTAACTACTTGAAGCATCAGTCTTGGCTGGTAGAGAAGTCCAGGCTGTTAGTACAATGGGTAGCTTCAGGGAATCGAACATGAGCCTGAATTGCATTAAGTGGTTATGCATTAACCACTTGGTACCCGAGTTTTGATGGCGCTAGCAGCTAGGTGTGTGTGTATGTGTAGGGCTATAGGTGACTAGTGATTCCATTGGTGGAATAAAAATAACTTGGTGATTTATTGGTACAAATCGTGTGATGTGTGTGTGCCAGTGATTCCATTGGTTGAGCAGTTAAACTCGGGTTATCTCTTGTTTGAGAATGAATATAAGGTGCTTGGAAAACCAGGAGGTGTGTGACTCACTTAAGGGAAAGTGAACTCGCCCGTCTTGCTGAGGGCTCAAGAAAATACAGCGTGAAGCAGAGGTTAGCTGTCGCCTTGTTGTCTCCTGGGTGGGGACGTAAGACAGTGGAGGTTGCTGCAGCCTCGGAGCCGACGACGAGAAGAATTGTCTCCCGTGTGGGGACGGTCGACAGCAAGACGTGTCAGCCTGTTGGAGCCTAGACAGGGAGCTGCCAGACAACGGTGGGGTGTTTGCAGCCAGACAAGACCTGTGGGAGAGGCCGACAGGAGCCCTTTCCGTGGAGAGGGCGAAGTGTGGTGGAGTCCGGGAGACTCAGTGTGAGGGTGCGACTCAAGCTACGTTGCCAGTGTCCCCAACTGGGATTTAGCCAATCGGGAGGACACAACGGTGTGGCAGCTTCAGCTCGTGGTCGCACAGTGGGATGAGAGAAACTGACGGTCAATCGAGGAATGCTGGCAAGTTATGGACGCTTTATTTGCTCTTAAGGTTATAAGTGTGCAAACAGAATAGTGGAATATTGTCTTTCCTGGCTAAGTAAGAATAACTGAAGAACAGGGATGCAATTTACGAAATTGTCTGTATGGTGTTTACATTGTTGTATGATACAGATAAGTGTGGTGTTGTGACGGGTGTCGGCTCGGAGTCAAGTTAAATAAAAGTTGATTATTTTCTATGAAATGTTATTGGTTTCCCGTCACTTTTGTGCGGGCCCGATGTGAGTGACAGAGTGCGTGTGCCTATGTGAGAGCGCATTTTGGTTGTGAAAGCGTAAATATTTCTGTCTATAACCCCCCTGCATCCCTGAATACGAAAATCATATTTTAATAACGAGGGGGAGCGTCGGAGACCCGTCACAGGATGAAATTTGGTATGTACACAGGCTTTAGCCCAGTGAGGACTAAAACACCAGTTTCAAAGTGTACATCGGTTAAATAACCGTTAAAACCGTTATTTTGCCTTTATTTCTTATCTCATAAAGCACTTGGCCGATTTATAAGCGGTTTGAAAACTGGGAGTACGTTTATATGCTTCGCATCTTTTTTTTTATTTTTTAAAGTCAATGACATGTGAGTTGACTTCAACGCGGTGACAGCCCACATGAAGGGCTCTTTGCGGTCGACTGGGCTATAAGCAATGAGTTGTGTCAGTGAGTTTATTTTATTTTATTTTATTTTTTACTCCCAGTTTTTATAGAACAGGTAGATCTAGTACTTTACAATGGGAACGAAGAAATGCTGTCTATCAGTCTGTCTGTCTGTGGTCAAAATGTGTTCCACTCGCTCCAGAACAAAACTTCTGAGCTGATCTTTCTAAAACGGTTTTTCTTCTTTATGGAATATCTCAGTGACGAATACATTATGACGCATGTTGATTGTGACGTCGAATACATTATGACGCATGTTTGAGTGTGATGTTTTTTTCAGGAAGATAAACTGGAAGTACGTTTATGTGCTTTGCATCTTTTTTTTTTTTTTTTTTTTTTGGTGAGTTGACTTCCACGTGGTGACAGCCCCGATATGATGGCCCTTTGCGGTCGACTGGACTGACTATAAGCAGCGTTCTCTCTCTCTCTCTCTCTCTTATGCCAGGAAAAAGTCCGCAACAAAGAAGCGGCAAAAGTCCAGGTCTTTCAACAAGAATCACCACAGCGACAAGCACTCCCTCCCCAAACGCCCCCCCCCCTCCCCTCCCCCTTCCTTCCGTCCTCTCTCTCTCTCTCTCTCTCTCTCCAACCCCCTTCTTTCCTCCACCACCGAGGCAAACCACTCACAGCGCTGACAGATTGTTCCGCAGGGTGAGGAAGGGCTGAGACCGGTTGTTGCCGAGGTCGTTGGTCCAGGTTTCCGCCACCAGGTGGAGCTCAGTGCAGGCCTCTTTCAAGATGGCGACCGCTGGCCACAGCACCACACAACAGTAATGGATTGGTGAGGGCTGTGTCGATTTCAAGAACCGAGTCAACACCTACATGTGTTTGCGTGAATGTGTGTGTGTGTGTGTGTGTGTGTGTGTGTGTGTGTGTGTGTGCGTGCGTGCGTGCGTGCGTGCGTGCGTGCGTGCGTGCGTGCGTGTGTTGTGTGTGTGTGTGTGTGTGTGTGTGTGTGTGTGTGTGTGCGTGCGTGCGTGCGTACGTGTGCATAAGACAGCGAAAGAGAGTGGGAGAGGGAGAGAGAGAGAGAACGAGAGAGTGCTTGTGTGTGTGCGCGGCGCGCGCGCGCACGTGTGTGTGTGTGTGTGTGTGTGTGTGTGCACGCGTACGTGTGCATAAGACAGCAAAAGAGAGTGGCAGAAGAGAGAGAGAGGAACGAGAGAGTGCTTGTGTGTGTGCGCGGCGCGCGCGCGCACGTGTGTGTGTGTGTGTGTGTGTGTGTGTGGTGTGTGTGTGTGTTTGTGTGTGTGTGTGTGTGTGTGTGTGTGAGACAGAGAGAGAGAGACGAGAGTCACGCCACGTGCACGTGCGTGCACGTGTATATGTGTACGTGTGTGAGTTCGTGTTTGGACTGATGTGTATGCTTGTGCACGTACATCCAATCCACATGTACAAATCCAAATCAATCACACCTCTCGCACCGCAACCAACATCGACTCCTTGACGCTAGCATTAACATCAACAGAAATCACTGTCAACCTCGGGTGATGTCAGTGGAGGAAGGACTAGCGCACAGCCCAAACACACTCACAGCTTGCTTACAATCTCATTCATATATCATGCATTCGTCACATCAAACCACTAGTAAAGTCTATAACTTTACTATACATGATCATGGAAAGAAACATCAATGCATATGGAATCAAACAAAATAAAACATTCTCTCTTTCCTGAACTTCACAAAATCATTTATCTAAAACATCATTAACTAACCCGGGTATAAATAGATTTCTACTTTACCTGGCCAGGTGATCTTAACTATTCACGAATCACTGTCTTTTTCTTTTCTTTTTTTTTTCTTCACTGTCACTTTCACAACACGACACAACTGCCGGCACTGGTGTTGGTCTGTTTGCACCGGTCAAGCTGGACTGCTGGCGTTGGTCAGATTGGACTGCCGATGAAAGTGGCGCTGGCCAAGTATGAGGTCGAACCCCGGTTTAGATAGAACAGTGACTATCAACATCGATCTGTTCTCCTTTCTTCCTTCCTGCATTAACGCATTGCACTCTCTCTCTCTCCCTAGTCTGCTCTATTAATGGACATGGTTGCTTTTCTTTCTTTTTCTCTTCATTAGTTAACAACTCTCTCTTTCCACATCTCTCTTTTGTCCTTCCTCTGCAGACTATCTCTGGTGCTCAATGCTACAATTTAGTTCTCTCCCCTCTCCTCATCTCTCTCTCTCTGCCCTTCTCTCCTGCAGAGCTCACACTCCAACCTCTCTCTCTCTCCCTCTCTCTCGTTCTCCTCCTCGTTCTCTCCTCTCTTCATCTCTCTGCCTTTTCCCTCGTGCAGAGACTACACCTAAAACCTCCTCATCTCTCTGTCTCTGTTCGTTCTCATCTCCCTGCCTTCCTGTAGGCGAGAGTCTACTCCCCGAACTTCTCCCCCTCTCTCTCCCGTCTGTTCGTTTTCCTCCCCTCTCTCTCTCACTCACACATTCCTTTATGCTCTAACCCGTGTCCAAGGGCCAGTACCATTGGTCAGTATTTTTACCCTGACAACCGAAGTTATCTCCCTCTAATTCCATTGGACATTCAAACCACGACAGTCACGCCGACACACCTTACTCTCTCTGTGTGTGGTCATTGCGGCAGTTAATGATTAGTTGATTTCACCCCCACCACACCACAAAGCCACATATTACCTTCCCCCCTTTCCTACTTAACTGCTGCGTTGCTGCCTAAGTCGTGGACACTGGACAATCTAAATTGCGCCAGCTGAGGTCTGGGTTCAGGCACCTCGACGTCCGACTGAACAATGACGCCTGGTTTCACCAAAAGTTGCTAGCATGAGTTGAGCCGGGCTTCGTATACGTACCTTCGTTCGCTTAGGACTCGAGGCATCGGTCAAATACGGCTTAGTTCGTCTGGGTGGTCGGGACCGTCTCTGTGAAGCCTCTCCACTAAGCTTAAATGGCCGGATCCGAACCATGGAACCGGTTCTACGTGGCGCAAGATGTCTGGTTGGACTTATGTTCCAGTCGAAGTGGCCGGCGACGGACCACACTTCGGTTGTGTTGAATTTTGACCGTGCTATTTCCCCCTTGCAAAAGACTATGCACCGCATTGTCTCAAACACCCCGTAACAAAAAAGAACAACAAACCGAATTGCTGACAACACACTACACGCGCAAAGTTTGAAAAAAATACTTTACAACAACGGTTTATACATTATAAAAATATCATTAGTGAATACCACTCCACACGTGTTATCATTGACCGTGCGTATTGCGTTATTTCAATCATTTTATAACGACCTCCTGTTGCGCTCTTATGCAATTCCCCTACCTGCGGATTTGCTCTCGCCTTTTCACCCAATTCTTATGAAAAGCACAATATAATATGTTCGCGATCATGACACTTCACTGATGAATCTCCATCCCTCACTTATTGCAAATATGATCACTACACAAGCGGGACTGTATGCTCCAAGGCATAACTACATCCACATGAACCGTCTCACAAAAGCAAACATATGAACAAGTCTCACACAAAAAAAACTATGAACCATGGCCAATGGGAATGAACCCATATCCAATCAACATAACTGTCACACACTAATTATCAACCATAGCACCCGGATATGACTGACTTCCTCTGAGTTGCAGCTTGCTAGATACCCACGGCTTATCAATAGTCAGCTCGACATTCTGTGACCTCGGATGTTCTGCACTCGGTACTGTAGCGGCTGCAGTCCATTTGCCCAACGCAGCAAAGCACTCTGCTGTTTTCAACTTGCGCCTCCTGCAGGATTTTGCTGTGGTTGATGATCCGTCCTCGATCACGAACTTCGTTCCCATACAAGTATTTGTGAGGGGAAACGTCTGCACGGCCCCACACAACAGATAAAACTCCTTCTCCACCGATGGCCGTACCCTAATTCACACTTTGTCTAATTCCTGCTAGATATCTCACAGAAACTCGACCCCTTCATGTTCTGTAACAATACTGCACTATCCCACCACCCGATGCATCTGTCCGCCAACAAAAATTGGTTCTGGACATATCTGGTAGCTTCAAGATGGACGGGTACCTAGTCTTCAACACCCGTCTGCAGTGCTTGCTCTGCAGCGTCTGACCACTCGTACCACTTGCTGGTTTCCTGCCTTGACCAAATCACTTGAGAGGACTCGTGAGTGCTGCGCAAGTTTGGAAAAAACTCCTATAGAACCCAAATAAACCTAGCCAGGACTCCTGACTTCTGTTTTGGGTCTTTGGTCTCTCCTGATTCATCTCATTTCCACTCTTTCCCCTTTCCTGGCCAGCTTCTGTGTCGCCTCCGACCAACAAAAACCTAGGAACTTCTTACTGTTCGATCCTTCATACAGTGAACACATCCTGTATTGACTCTTCTGGAAACTTAGGTCAACAAAATTCACCTTCTTCTGCTGGGTCTCTTTCACCTCATCAAATGATTGCTTGCTGCGCCTATGTGCTGTGTCTCACCTCCTTAACCTCCTGTTTCTCTCCACCTATTGCCAACTCCCAAGGACTTCTCGAGCGAAGGGTCTTGTTCTGCGCTGCCTAAACTCATCAGGCGAACACGTCTATGCCCGACTTCTTCCTGGAACAACCTCAACGGTTTAAACAACCTTTTCCTCCTTCTTGCTCCGTGTCTGAACTGCTGCCACCCTGTAGCAGTCAAACTTCTGGATCCCTTGATCCCTTGCACCTGACTATTTCCGATGGATCAAGTCGTGAAGGGTTTCTCATTCCACACGCAGACAACTGCCCTGAGAGTAAGGGGTACGTAATTCTATCTTAGCAACTGGAAACTCCCTCACAGTGCCATGATTAGCCAGTACAGGGTCTGGAGTTGCCATGTCAAATCCCCTTTATCGACAGCGTTGTTCGTACTACCCGAATGAAGCACCAGTGTCTCGTAAACCCTTCACCTCCGCTGGCCTATCCACCCTTCTTCACTGGTAACGAACCACTCAGCCTTAGTGCCCTCCATCCCTTGACACTGACTGCTGTCCAGTGCTAGCCATAGGTGCACTCCACCCTCTTAGACTGACATCCTTTTGGTTCACTGCAGGTCGTTTCCTTGACGACCCTTATCACCTCTTGCAAGGCTGCCTGCTTCTTCTGGAACCTCCTGCGACAGTTCCCTCGCCACATGTCCCTCTTGTGACCAAATTGAAACACCTAATGTTCCCTTTGCCCTTTCCTTCTTCCCCACCACTGGGTTTGCAGACTTTGCAGAAACTCTCCAAGTCTCCTTGCCCTCTTCTCCTGTGCCTGGCACCTGTTTCTCCTGCACCTTCGTGCCAAAACGTGCTCTCTATACACCTCTGCGATTTCAACAAAATCCCTGCTGTTCTTGCCTGGCTCTCTTTCAATTGTATGTTAGCTCAGGGCCGCACCTGACAAAATCTGTTCTTTCATATCTATCTCTTTCATTCAGCGAACTCCTTCGTACCACTCACTCTAACCATTTTTCAAATAGTGATCTCCACGTTGCACCAAACTGAGTGTACGTTTCCCTGCTTGCAATCTTGCTGAACGAAAATTTCCTTCTGATCCTTATTCTGTGAGGTCAATCCCCTTCATCATGATTCCTTCACCGCACAGAAAATCAGATTGGGTGTCTGCTGGCAATGCACGTGAAAAAATCTGATCGCCTTACCCGTCCAGTAACGCTGACAACCAAATGACTGCCCACTTTTGACAGGCCAACCCTGACTGGTCGCAAAAAACGTTTCGAAAACGACTGAGTATGAGTCACATCGAAATCGGTCCCTTCGAGAATTTTGGCCAAACATGGGTCGGGGAGGTAACTGCGCACTGAGTCACTGGAAGTGAGCTACCTCCTCGGTGCGTCTACCTCTGTATTCTTACTTTCTCTAACTCTAGTTGAACCTTAATATTTCTGTTTCCTGCGTTTCCCGTATTCTTTCTGTTCCTGCGTTTCCCTAGCCTCTGATTATCATTAGCCTGAATCCTTAATTTTCTATTTCTTGCTTCATTTCTTTCTGTTTCCTGCGCTCCCTTTATTCTCTTTCTGTTTCTGCTCAGTCTTTCTGTTTCCTGCGCTTCTACTTCGATACGGCGTCTTTCCGCTCGCTCATCTCTTCCATCTTTTGTTTGCGTTTTCAACGACTGCACGCAACTCCATCTCCTGAGTACCCTAGATCACGAGCGCCGATCAAAGTTGTTTTCATAGGGGTGTTTTTTTCTTCCGCATTGTATCTCTTTCTTTTTTTTTTTTTTTTTGAACAAGATTTGTATTACTAACGACAGCCAAACTGGTGGTTACACGACGAGTGACGTAATAGCACAATCTATGCAATGATTAATATTAGCTTGGGACAACGTAGTTAGTTTTTATTAAGACGCCCAGCGGCCTGACCCATCTATGAGAGCGAATTATCGGAAATCTGTGCGACGGAAATGAGTACTCTGGGGTGAAATGCAAGCCTTAGTTTTAACTATCTTGAAGCAATGCCAGCCTAGTATTTAACTATCTTGGGAACATACAGTAAAGACTAAACCCTTTGTCTTAGGAATTACAACACTTGAATCCCATCCCAGCTTCCTCTCTTGAGATAGTTGTAACCAATTATAATAAATGGGCCAGAAGTGTCCTGGCAGCTCGCCAATAAATTGTCAACCTCGGGTGATGTCAGTGGGAAGGTACTAGCGCACAGCCCAAACACACTCACAGCTTGCTTACCAATCGCATTCATAATATCATTGCATTCGTCACATTCAAACCACTAGTAAAGTCTACTAACTTTACTATACATGTTCATGGAAAGAAAAAACATCAATGCATATTGGAATTTAAAACAAATTAAAACATTCTCTCTTTACTGAACTTCACAAAATCATTTCTCTAAACATCATTAAAACTAACCCGGGGTATAAATAGATTTCTACTTTACCTGGCCAGGTGTTCTTAACTCATTAACGAATCACTGTCTTTTTTCTTTTCTTTTTTTTTTCTTCACTGTCACTTTCACAGAACACGACACAATGCCGGCACTGGTGTTGGTCGGTTTGCACGGTCACAGCTGGACTGCTGGCGTTGGTCGACTTGGGACTGCCGTGAAAGTGCGCTCTGGCCAAGTATGAGGTCGAACCCCCCGTTTACGATAGAACAGTGACTTCAACATCGATTGTTCTCCTTTCTTCCTTCTGCATTAAACGCATCTCGCACTCTCGCCTCTCTCTCCCCTAGTCTGCTCTATTAATGGTCATTGTTGCTTTTCTTTCTTTTTCTCTTCATTAGTAACAAACACTCTCTCTTTCACATCTCTCTTTGCCCTTCCTCTGCAGACTAGCTCTGCGTGCTCATGCTCAATTTAGTTTCTCTCCTCTCTCCTCATCTCTCTCTCTCTGACCCTTTCTCTGCAGGAGCTCACACTCCAACCCCCTCTCTCTCTCTCCCTCTCTCTCCGTTCTCCTCCTCGTTCTCTCCTCCTCTTTCATCTCTCTGCCTTTTCCCTCGGCAGGACTACACTAAACTCTCATTCTCTGTCTCTGTTCGTTCTCATCTCCTGCCTTCCTGTAGGCGAGCGTCTATTCCCCCGAACTTCTCCCCCCTCTCTCTTGTCTGTGTTTTCTCCCCTCTCTCTCTCACTCACACATTCCTTTATGCTCTACCGTGTCCATGGGCCAGTACCATTGGTCAGTATTTTTACCCCTGACAACGAAGTTATTCTCCCTCTAATTCAATGGACATTTCAAACCACGACAAGTCACGCCGACACACTTACTCTCTCTGTGGGGGTCAATTGGCCATTTAATTGATTTTAGCTAGATTTCACCCCCACCCCACCCATTACTTCCACCATTTCTACTTAACTGGTGCCGTGTGGCCTAGTAGTGGACACTGGTCAATCTAATTGGCCTAGCTGAGTCTGGTAGGCACCACAATGACGTCCGACTACAATGACGCTGGTTTCACAAAGTGCTAGATGAGTCTGAGACGGGGCTCTATACGATCGTCTCGCTAGACATCCGACGGGCATCGGTCAAAACGGCTTAGTTAGTCTGGGTGGGTCGGAACGTCTCTGTGAAGACTTCTCCACTAAGCTTAATTGGCCTGGTTCCGAACCATGGACCCGAGTTAGTGGCCGCAATAGACCAGGGAAAGGGGCATTCTGGGCCACTTCGCCTCACCAAGTTTCGGGCGAAAAGTAACCCTG
>CM031610.1:12534789-12547289 GCA_018398815.1 Conus ventricosus
GCTTCATAGAATTCTGAAAAAGCGTTTGGGAGCTGTAGCGATTTTTTTAAGGAATGGCTGTAGTTATGCGCATTTTTTTCCCAACCGAACAATCAAGATATTTGCAAAGCGTGTGCTTCTAGTTTGTTGTTGAACTGTGTGATGAGCACCAGATCGTATCTAGTCCCTAAACGAGGGGAGCTATACAATGTGTAATGGTACTGTATATCTGGTCGTCAGATTTGGTGGACGATCAGGATCTTTCAGACCGACAATTCTCCGTGTGCTTTGGCATGTTACTCAGTAGCAACACAGATACGCCGATCGTTGCCTTTGGTTTTTGAGTTCCTAAACACGGTCTCTGTGTTCATGATTTCAATGCATCTGGCGGAAAGACAGTACACACAGGAATTATATATTATTACTGCACTTGGAACCAGAACCAGAAATGTGTTTCAACAATTTTTTTAAGTAGTCAGATTTGTAGGCCTATGTTCTACGAAACACGAAGTGTTTCTGTATTTGGAACCAGTATCAGAAATGTGTTTCAACGATGTTTTTTTTTCCTTTTTTCTCAGCAGTCACGTTTTTATATTCTATGAAACACGAAGCGGTGTGTTCAAGTGCATTTCCGTATGTCTTTCTGCCTGCCCTCAATCAACTCTTTCCGTGAATTCGTTCACCAACATGTGGTGATACAGGTCAACAAACAGGAATCAAAAGACCGTTTTATTTGTGTATGCCAACTGTATATCTGTACTGTTAAATCCCAACAAGAAGACAGACTGGGGGTCCTACCGGTGACATTATAACCCTCGGGACACTGAACTCGCGCTGTGTTTCCTGCTGGAGTGGACGGCCATATGTCGTCTTCGGGGCACAGATCAGCGTCTGTAACAAACATACGCGCAGTGTTCTCTCTTTCAATTCTTTGCATGGATAAACTGTCCATTAAAACAAACACACTCACAGTGTTCTCTCTTTCGATTCTTTGCACGGAGGAACTGTCAGTTTAAACATACGCACAGTGTTCTCTCTTTCGATTCATTGCATAGAGGAACTGTCAGTTTAAACACACGCAGAGTGTTCTCTCTTTCCATTTTTTTCATAGAGGGAATTGTCAATTAAAAATAAACACATGTACAGTGTTCTCTTTTTCCATTTTTCTTTTCCATAGAGGAACGGTCAATGAAAAACAAACATACGCATACTGTTCTCTCTTTCCTTTCAGCTCATAAGGAACCGACAGTTAAAATAAACGAACGCACAGTATCCTCTGTTTGCTTCTTTTCATTAAAACAACTGGCAGTTTAAAAGCGAACCCGTAAAACAAAAGATCGACGCCATTGTGAACATTACTGAAAGCCGTTGATGTGGATGTTACTGTGACGTGTCAGTCCCGATGGTGGCCAACAGCAACTTACCGATCCGACGAATGATGACGTCAGCTTCATTGCTGAGGGCCCAGCCATAGCCGTCAGTGACGTTACACTGAGCTCTAAATTGTGACGTCACTCCAGGGATCTGCAGATCTGTGGAGTTTTGGCTTTGCCCCACACTCTTCCTGGGAACTTCAGATATAACACACACGCACGCACAGACACACACATCATTACCAACAACGATTTTTAGCGACGTAATCTTTGATTTTAAATAAACGGAACATGTGTGCGCGTGCGTGCCTACGTGTATGCGTGTGCAAGCGCGCGCGTGCGCACGCAAGAGAGAGAGAGAGAGAGAGAGAGAGAGAGAGAGAGAGAGAGAGAGAGAGAGAAGGAGTTTGGTAGAAGGATGGCGTTTGGAAGATGAGAAAAACAAAGAAACAAAAATTACAAATGAAAAGAATGGCAACAGGGCGAATACTGCAAAAGAAATAAAAAGGAATTACGAGAGAATCGATAAACTGGTGCACTCAGTTTATCAGTTTATAAACCATTTATTCAGTTCACGAATCAGCTGACCAATGACTGTCAGCAGTAAATCGAATCAGCCCTTCAATCAATTTCTTGGTAAGTCAGTCAATTCACTCACTCACTCACTCACTCACTAAAAGTAGGGGAAAAAAACCAACACCTACGTTCAACTCGCGAGCCACCCTCCATTCGGTAAAACACTGCACTCCAGCCGACGTCATATGCGGCAAGGCGCGAGCACTTGAAGGTGACTGTACTACCGGGAGTGACGACAGTTGTGGGAGGAGTCAAGCTCGCGGACACGCTGGCCACTACATGTAGCGTGACGTCAGTGCTGTCCTCCTCTGAGTCCGCTCTCACTCTGCACGTCAGCTTGCCTGAAAAGGACCAATCAAATCACCCTTTAGCCCTGGCAGAACAATCATCATCATCTTCTTCTTCTTCTTCTTCTCCGTCGTCTTCTTCTTCTTCTCCGTCGTCTCGTCGTCGTCGTCTTCTGCGGTCGATTTTTTGTGTGTGTGTCAGATCTTCAATCCTGTCGCCACGATGAAACCCACAGTCTTCTCAAGGTCTTGACGGCTGCCCCACAGCTGCATCTGCAGTTCTCCACCCTCTGGCCAGGTTTGACTCCGTCGTAGAACATCATGGGCTGGACAGTGTTGGAGGATGTGTTCTGGGGTCTGGGATCCAGCGTGCTACACGGACCTTCGTCTGTGTGGGCAATCTCCATTCGACAGAACAATGATCAAGGCAGGGTACCAGAAATAGAAGGCAACGTTTCAGGTCTGAGAGGGTTGTCGAAGCAAGTCAAGTCACCCTTTTTTTTTGTGTGAAAAATTTTCCCCCTCGCAATAAAGGTTCTACTCCAATGTCTGACATGCTTACATTACCATAACAACATATTCATATGAAATTAACTAACAAACGGCAATCACATCAAAGCCAATGCCATTGATGAATCATACAGAGGACCTACCTAAAATACTTCAGCATACTGTGAGGTATAACCGAAAAGAAAAAAAAAGCAAAAGGTTACTTGACAGTGTAGGGGGGGGGGGGGGGGGGGGGGGGATAAAAAAAATCACCAACAAACAAAAAACAAGAAAGCGACAAATACAAAGCACAACAAATATCTTTTACAACAACAACCAACCAACCAAACAAAGCAGACAAACAAGCTAAAGTCAGCTAACCTTGTATCTTACGTCTTCGAGAACAATCAAGGAAAATAACCTTTTCTGGAATGGCTGGAACTCAAAGTAGAATCCAAGGCCCGCTAACGTCGTATGTTATGTCTGAGAGATTGATCGAAGCGAATCAACTGCCTGGGATGAAACACAAATCCAAACTATTTTAGATCCGAGTGAACAATACGGAAAAAAGCTCGTCTGGAATGGAATGCTGAATGGCTGTGTCTTAAAACTCAGAGTGCGCTCAAAACCAGTCAGTTCATCTGAAACAGAATACAATAGTATCTGAGGACTGACTAAATAATCCGAGCTGGTCGGTCAGTTCGCCCAGAACGACATACAGTGATGTCTCTCGTCTGTGAGAACCAACCAAAGCGTGACAGCGCCCCTTGTCGTCTTACGTCTGACAGAGATTAGCCAAGGCAACTCAGCTTCCACGACTGAGATCCTCGGTCTGAGAGAGAACCTCCCTGAAGGCGAGTCTACTGACCAGGAATGCAACACAGCAGCGCCCTTTCGGTCAGAGACAACTCGGGGCAGTGTGATTAAACTGCAAGGAGTGAGACACAGCAGTATGTTTCGTCAGAGAGAGAATAACAGACGAGGCAACCAGTCAGTTTGTCCGGAAGGAGAAAAAGATGGCACCTCATGCGTCAGGGGAAAAAAATGGCGTGAAGGCGATGTCATCTTTTCTACGTTAAGACACACTTCCTTGAGAAAAAAAAGCCACGGCAAGTCCGCTGGCCAGGAAGGAGAGAGAATAGCTTCTTAAGTCTCGGAGAAATAAGGTGAGTCAGCTGTCCAGGGGGGAGAGAGAATAGCTTCTTAAGTCTCGGAGAAATAAGGCGAGTCAGCTTCAGAGGGAAAAGACACACGACAGTTACTCGGCCTGATAGAACAACAATCTAGGCAAGACAACTTCCATGAATGGGCTACAATATCAGCTCTGGTCTCAGTATCAGTCTGCTTGTCGACAGATGTCACCTCAGCCCTTGTCTACTCGCTAAAAGAGAACAAAGTGAGTATAACAATAACACCAATAGTTGAATTGAGTGGGCTAGATAGCCCCAAAACAAATCAAAGAGAAGCTGGGGAAAAAAAAAAAAACACGAGAAAAAGATGCGTACTTCTGCAAGCACACATACACACACAGCGAACGAGGAAGGGCCAGAGAGAGAGAGAGAGAGGAGAAGGGGAGAGAGAGAGAGAGAGAGACAGAGAGAGAGAGAGAGGGAGGGATACCAGAGAGAGAGAGAGACAGAGACAGAGAGAGACAGACAGAGACAGAGACGAGAGAGATACGAGATAGAGACAGACAGACAGACAGACAGAGCGCACGAACGTGTGCGCACACACAGACACACACACACACGTGCGTGCGCGCGCGCGCGCGAGAGCGGGACCGCGTCCACTTACCACTTTCAGACTCAAATATTCGCCTCACGGTCAAAGTACTGGTCAACCGGAAAGGGTCCAAACCCGACCGGACCACCTCCGTCATCACAGCCCGCCCGGAAACTGGCCAAGCTTTTGACGTCATTTCCTCCCAACCACCACTCGAAGACCGGATGCCAGTAGCCGGGGTGCGCACGTCGCAGGTAGCGGTGACGTCACTTCCACTCACTAGCATGTGGTTGTGGGAAATGTTGTTGGCGTTGAGGATCTTGCCAGGCGAGGTGTAGGCGAGGGTGAGGCTGGTCAGGTAGAAACCTATCAACACACAACCCGTGGATCTGGTCGTAGGAGTCGTCAGACCTAGAGCAAAACAAAGGCCCTTGATGGGCAACGACATGTTTTGCTTGACGTCTCAACAGCGTTTTGACTGATATTGGCTAAAAGATAATTTAACAGTATACTGACACCAAAGTTCATGTTTTTACCGTTTCCACGGATATTGAACAATGATCTATTACGTTTGCACGAACAGGTACAAAAAGAAAAAAGAAAACGCTGAAGCAGAGGAGAGATGAACACAGAAACAAACAGAAGACACGCAGACAGGCGCGTTGCCAGACGTTCATACTGACTTCCAAGGAAGAAGGGGGAGTGCGATGAATTGACAGCGATGCCAGAGATGGATCCTGTGCTGACCAGGCGGACGACAGCCGTCTGCAGGGCGTTCATAGAGCTGAGACTTTGGTTGGTGACCAGCAACACGTCGGCTTTGACACTGCCCGGCCTGCACACACACACACACACACACACACACACACACACACACACACATACACACACACACGCACATACACACACACACACACACGCACACACACACATACACGTACGCACGAACGCATGCACGCACACACATACACGCACGCACGAACGCATGCACGCACACACACACACGCATGCACACACGCATGCACGCACGCACGCACACACAAATACACACACTCTTAGGCTGGTGACTAGCACCCCATAACACACTGGCTGTGACACGATCTGGCATTAACGGACACACACACACACACACACACACACACACACACACACTTTCCCTCCCTCTCTTAGGTTGGTGACTAGTACCTCATAAAATAATGTCTATCACACACACACACACACACACACACACACAGACAGAGAGAAGAGGTGGGAGTAAGAGAGAGAGAGAAGAGACAGAGAAGAGAGAGAGAGGAGAGAGAGGAGAGAGGGAGAGAGAGAGAGAGAGAGAGACGTGTTCCAGTGAAGATTGATGATTTGGGAAAGTGTATCTGCGTACTATGAAAAAGGATATGATATTTAAAACTTATACGTTTATTCGGCTAAACCCCTCTGCCTGAATCAATGCGGCTGACGCACAAAACATCCAACAATCACCTGCTGCATATCTCTGTACTTCACTCGAATGTTAATGATTTCACCCGATATTCTTACCTAATACGGAAAACGCAATCAATCTGGCTGACCGATAAAACACCCAATAATCAAATCACCTGTCTGCATATCTGCACATCAGTCGAATGTAAACGATTTCACCCGACCTAATGCGGAAAACGCTGGTTTACTTCTGGTTCTAAAAATTGCCATAGTGACTGGTTATTATTCGGTCGGGCAGCCCGTGGATTTTTTTTCCAGCTCCAGTAAAACATGTTTAAGTGTCAGAACGGCATCGACAGCTGTCTGTGAGTCTGCAAGTGAGTCTCCAGTGCCTCATCAACATGTGTCAATATCCCAGAACTCGAGTGTCAGGGAGTCTCAAGGTACCGAAAGGACCAGAGCTGGTTGACATTTTTTTTCCTCTCTTTTTTGCTGTCCCATCTTCTGTGCCACCTCAGTGGCATTGCATCCACGCCGCTCATTCCGACTCCCCCCCCCCCCCTCCTCCACAGCCACAACCAGGCCCGGCCCGGCCACAGCCCCACCACCGGCAATCCGCAGGGAGCGATCAATGTCAAGTCATCATGAGGCAACCCACCGGCGGAGACACTGCACTGCTGCCGAGTCACTTCGGTAGGAGCTGGCTAACAGTTGGTGACCTGACGGATAAAATCACCGGGAAACTGTGTCAAGTCACTCGGGGCACCGGCAACATGCGGAGAACTCGCATCTGCCCCACAGCACTGCCCGATGTTAAAAAGCACCCCCTTACACACACACACACACACACACACACACACACACACACCTTCCCCGGAGATAAACAGGATTTGATGTAATGATGGAATGTCTGCAGTAAGTCAAGTCACGGAACCAGCAGACAATGTTCTGGGCCCCACTGGTGGAGGCCTGGGTAAAAGTGCCTCTGTATAGAGACCTGGGTAAAAGTGCCTTCTATATAGATAGCTGGGTAAAAGTGAAAGTAATATAGCGACCTGGGTGCTTGCTATATAGATACCTAGATAAAGGTGCCTACTATATAGAGACCTGGGTAAAAGTGAAAGTAATATAGCGACCTGGGTGCTTGCTATATAGATACCTAGATAAAGGTGCCTACGATATAGAGACCTGGGTAAAAGTGAAAGTAATATAGAGACCCGGGTGCTTACTATACAGATACCTGGATAAAGGTGCCTACTATATAGAGACCTGGGTAAAAGTGGAAGTAATATAGAGACCTGGGTGCTTACTATATAGATACCTGGATAAAGGTGCATACGATACAAAGACGTGGGTGAAAGTGCCTACTATACAAAGTTCAGGGTAAAAGTGCCTACTGCACAGAGGCCTGGGTAAACGTGCCTACTATACAGAGGCCTGGTTAAAGTGTCTACTATACAGAGACCTGAGTGCTTACTATATAGAGACCTTGATAAAAGTGCCTACTATATAAAGGCCTAGGTGCTAACTATATAGAGACCTTGATAAAAGTGCCTACTATATAAAGGCCTAGGTGCTAACTATATAGAGACCTGGGTAAAGGTGCCTACAATATAGAGACCTGAGTTCCCACTATACAGAGACTTGGGTAAAAGTGCCTACTATATAAAGACTTGGGTAAACGTGCCTATTATAAGAGACGTGGGTAAAAGTGGCTTCTACATAGAGACATGGGTACTTACTATATAGGAACCTGGGTAAAAGCGCCTACTATATAGGGACCTGGGTAAAAGTGCCTACTATATAGAGACATGGGTACTTAGTATATAGGAACCTGGGTAAAAGCGCCTACTATATAGAGACCTGGGTAAAAGTGCCTTCTATATAGTGACCTGAGTTTTAAAGTGCCTACTATACAGAGGTTGGGGTAAAAGTGCCCACTATGTAAAGACCTGGGTGCTTACTTTATGGTAAAAGTGCCTTCTATATAGAGACCTGAGTGCTTACTGTATAGAAACCTGGGTAAAAGTGCCGACTATATAGGGATCTGGGTGCTTATTATATAGAGACCTGGGTAAAAGTGCCTACTACACAGAAACCTGGGTGCTTACTATACATATATTTGGGTAAAAGTGCCTACTATATACAGACCTGGGTAATAGTACCTACTACATAGAGACCTGGGTAAAAGTGCCTCATATATTGAGACCTTGGTAAAAGTGCCTACTATTTAGAGACCTGGGTAAAAGTGCCTCATATACTGAGACCTTGGTAAAAGTGCCTACTATGCAGAGACTTGGAGAGAAGTGCCTACTGTGTGGAGAGCTGGTTAAAAGTGCCTGCTATATGTCTTAATCGTCAACCCCAAAGGCCTCAAGAATCTTTACTTTAACATATTTTTCATTGTGTGCTTTAAAAAAATCTCAGCCTATAGTTGTCTTTTCTTTTACTGAAATATTCAAATATACTGAACTCAAAACACTTTTTTTGCCGTTAGTTACCACATGGTGTTGGTGGCCTTTCACAAGATCCTGTTCTTCATCAACAACATAGCGTCCAGAAGCATGTATATATATATATATATATACTGACTTCCATAAAAAAACGCGAAAAATTGAAAGGCTATTTTTCGGGTGAAAAGGGGTGAATATACAATATTGAACCATTGTGGCAAGTTGTTTGGGTCCAAGACTCACGTGCAGTGAAAAAATTGTGTGAGCAACACATCATTCCCGGCATTGGAGGGTCAACAAAAATGGCAAAAATGTCACCATGGTTTGACAACGGCCCAGTAATGCGAACCTGACGGGCGCATCTGCTCAAAGGACCATAGGCCATGACAAAGAGAGAAAAAAATGCACCAAGGCTTCAAACGCGCCTGCTTTCTCTAGCCCTGCAAAACTGTCCACGCTATCTTAAAACCAAATAGTACTTAAATCATAGTGAAACAACCGTGGCCAAATGCCGTACGTTGGAACCACTGCAAAACACTACCCACTACTCGACTGCTGCAAGACATTCATTATAACTTTCAATCCATCTTCTTATTAATCTTTTTTTTAAAATATACCTGTATATTTCAGTCTTCAGTGCAGCGTCCACGAGTGGCGACGCTGAAATCTGAAACCAAGCTGTGGAAATTGAAGCAGGCCTTCGGCTCACTTCGCCAAATTCAGGTTATCGTCTGCTTGTCTGATTATCAAACCAGGCTTAGTCACGTGACTACCGGTAGCACCGTTCATTGGTTTGAGGTGAAAATATTACGGTGCCTCGTGACAAGTTAACGCACGTCAGTTTCGAATCCTACTATTTTCGAAGGGGGGGGGGGGGGGGGGGGGGGGAGGAAGGACATTTTCGAAAGGGGGGGGGGGGGGGGACATCGATAAGCACCTTGCTACGTGATTTAAAGAAAAAAAACCCAAAAAGAATGATACGTGTCGTTTTGCGCTTCCTGTGTCACATTAGCATACTGAACGCTACAGTTTTTGTCTTTTATCTTCTTTTTAAAAAAAAAAAAATCTATTTTCATCTTAACGAGTGCTTTCCCCATCAAGAATCCGAACTACATTCTACTGTCGTCTGCTATGTTTGGTCCTCGACCACATCTTCTCTTTGTGAGTTATTTTTGAATAGCTTTCTTTTCCAGCCCCCCACCCCCACCCCACCCCACCCTCCCACCATCACCCTTCACCGGGAAAACAGACATCAGCCCGTCGGCAAAATTTACAGTCACTCATGTGACCAGAAGCTTTATTTTCCTTCGGCTTTGAATTACGTCCTCATTTAAACGTACCTGAAAAAGAATCGAGTCTTGCATTTTATTTTCTCTGTCTGCAAACTTCTCCTTTTTCAAAATGTTCTCTGGTGATGGAAGCATGTGCATCTGCCATAAACGTTTTACACTGGCGTCACTTTCCGAAAAAGTGTGAAATGAAGACAAATTCTGCATTTTCGCTGGAAGAAAAGGTTTAAACCCCCAGCCACCCCTACCTTGCATCCTACAGGAAGAACATCCCCCCACCCCACCTCCACCCCCCTTTCATCAGTGTTTTTGTACTTCACAGCAAAACTATCACTTAGTGTGGCGACACACGAGATTGTCCGTCTGCTGCGAATTCAAAGAGGGGTACCTCCACTGGAGTGCAGTGCCCTTTTAAAAGTCGTGGCTTCATCACAATGGACTGTGCGCCCCGTGTGATTTTCCAAGCGCCTGCTAACTGCTTGTTCAATGGCATTTCCTTGGTGCAGCCGCTCACTTCGTGAGACAGGCAATGATGCTCACGGTGTACCATTCTTCCGTGACCGAGCTGCTTAGTACTTAAATCACCACCACCAACACCTATCCCGGAGTCTTGAAGACCGTTGGGGAACCAAAGAAGGATTCGCAGCCAGCATCCTCCACTCCTCCCGGTTCTCAGACAGCTCTTAGGCAGGTGCTGAGTGTGAGGCCAGTCCATGCACTGATGTTGTCCTCCCATCTCTTTCTCTGTCTTCCTCTCCTTCTGCCTTCTCACACTCATAGTAGAATGGTTTTGACAAGTCTTGTTGATCTTGATACATGACCATACATACCATCGCATTTTCCTTCTTTTTCACTGTGGACAACAGGTCTTCGTATGGTCCAATGGCTTGCCTTATACTCTGCTCTGGACCTCTAAGTCGGTCATGTGGTCTTTGTATGAGATGCCAAGGATCTTGAGGAAGCATCTCATCTCTAATGCCTGAATCCTTCTCTCAAGTTCAGCTGTCAGAGTCCACGTCTCACAGGCATCAAGAAATATGGCAATGACCAGGGAGCGCGTCAATCTGATCTTGGAACTGATTGTGATGTTTCTGTCATTTCAGATGGGTCTTAGTCTGGCTAGCGCTGCTGTCGTTTGCGCAACTCTGGAGAGCAC
Source organism: Conus ventricosus (assembly GCA_018398815.1). NCBI lineage: Eukaryota > Metazoa > Mollusca > Gastropoda > Neogastropoda > Conidae > Conus > Conus ventricosus. Next base: position 12,545,530 of record CM031610.1, read on the forward strand.
TTCAGGTGTTGATCCCTTACTTGAAACTTTAATGCACTGTTTGTAACTATCAGAAATCTCCCAGAAACGGGTTTCATTGCTCGTTTTGTAAGCGTTGTTTTTATTGCTGTTGCTCTTGTTGTTTGTTGTTCAGCTGTCCATCTTTAGCGCTCCCTCACTGGCTTTAATCTCACGCCTCTTAAAAAAACAACAGCTGTCCCACGCCAGCCCTGCCCCTGCAGTTCAGCGTCAAACGTGACAAGGAGGAATCAGCATGTGGCCGCCGTCAGGCAACCTGCCAGAAGTGCCCACTGCCTGGCTGACGCTCGCTTTGTCTGTGGTCTGGTAGCAGTGCTGATAACGTCTTCGTCTTCTGCCTCGCGTGCTAGCTTGTTGGGGTTTCATTCTCTTGGAGGTGTGTCTCAAAAGAGCAAACACGTAGCACACTCATGCACACTTACACACGTACGCACGCACGCGCGCGCGCGCGCGCGTGCGCGCGCGCACACACACACCCCACACACACACCACACACACACACACACACACACACACACACTGCACGTGCGACGGCTTTCGTCAATATGCCCCTATTATATGTACATACGTGCGGTCATATGCGGGTGTAGAAAACATACGCTCATACTCTACTCAAAGCAACAAAGAGGTCAATGCATCACTCTCTGTCTGTGTGTCTTTCGTTACATATTAGTTATTTTGTGGATATAATCTTTTCCACAAACCACTTTCATAACATGGCAGCACATCATTACACAGCTCCGCAGATGCTTTCTCTGTTAAGACAGTTGATGTGACGGGGGTCGGAACAGCTCAGTTGGCAGAGTATCAGACTCGTAATCCTAGTGAACCTGCAGTTGCGGGTTCGAATCTCCGCTGGGCTGCTTCAGTACTGGGGAATTTTCCCACGGATTTACCATTGGTTCTGACTCCATTTCCCGAAAAGTTCGAATGACACTTCAAACCGAGGTTCCGTGTGTGAACGCACGCTTTACACCTTGCACACACGTAAAATCCTATCACCAACCTTCGGAAGAGAAGGCCAAATTAGCCGTTGGTATGGATGACACGTTACACATAGCATGCATCCTGCGTGAGAAATCGAAAGAACGGAGAGGAAAGATCTGAGTGGCTGACATTGACCGGATGACACGGGAAACGACTGAATGAAGCGCCTAGCGGGCAGTTCTTCAGACGGCTCTACCCAGGGAGGCAGTCCGCTGTGTACACAGGAGCATGGATTGTGAAAATCGCTTAGAGCTTGGTTTCTTACCGAGGGCAGGCATTATATAAATACTCCTAACAACAGCAACAACAACAACAATAATGATGATGATGATGATGATGATGATGATGATGATGATGATGATGGGTTGAAATCCATCTGGTCACTCACCGAAAACTGCGAACTGTGCAACCAACGTATCCATTTAGACTGCGTAACTCTCTGTCCACCTGCAATCATTCATCATCATCATCATGCTGATTCAAAATCCGTCATCAATAGTAATCATTACACACCACACGAATCACGGACATCTGATACCCAGTGATGAATGACGATTATCGTGCATTGCACATATCAGTTACAGCGATAGTCGCACAGTTACCACGATGATAATTATCGTATATCATTACAGGATCAATACATCGACTGGTAATCATTTACCAATGGTAATTACCATACACCATACAAGTCAATAACAACGATGATAACCATCGGGGATTATCGTATAATCACACGAATCTGATCCATGATTGAT
>CM031610.1:12552289-12557289 GCA_018398815.1 Conus ventricosus
TCGCGTGCGTGCATGCGTGAGTGCGCGCGCGTGTGTGTGTGTGTGTGTGTGTGTGTGTGTGTGTGTGTGTGTGTGTGTGTGTGTGTGCGCGCGTGCGTGTTGCGCGTGTATGTGTGTGTGTTTGTACGTACGTGCACGTGCATGTCCTATGCGCGCGTGTACCTGCACATTGAACGACTGGTGTGTCTGTGAATTTCCCAGTATGTGAGAGAGCTCTCATCCCGAGAGAAGTAGTATGGGTATCACCATCTTCACCACCATTACCACCACTACAAACCCGCAACCTAAGCCTTCTGTTTCACACTATCCCCCTCCGAGACCCCTTCCGCCCTCGCCAGCACATCCGCCGAACACGCACTGTCAATGTTGACGGTGACGGAGACTGTGGCGGAGAAGACGCCATCGGAGGCGATGACCGTCAGCACGTAGACAGAGCGGTCATGTTCCAGCAGTGCACGTGATATCAGTCTGACCTTGTTCTGCTCGCTGCGCCACATCTCCCGGCCCACTGTATAAACACACACACACACATGCGCGAGCGCGCACACACGCACGCACACACATGCACACGCACGCACACACACATGCACATGCGTTCACGCGCGCGCACACACATACACACACACGCACATACATACACACGTACACACACGCGCGCGCGCTCACACACACACACACACACACACACACACACACACACACACGGGGGATATGATGGAAGTCTTTTTTGATTAGAATATGTTCATGTACAATTTCCTGCTAACACAGAGAGAGAGAGAGAGAGAGAGAGGAGAGAGAGAGAGAGAGAGAGAGAGAGAGAGAGAGAAGACAGACAGACAGACAGACAGACAGATTGACAGATATATTTGTACATCAAGCAGCTTACGTGGCGCAAACAAAGACGTTGGAATGTTTGTCGGTGGAGCGATCGTACAAACAGTTCAACACGCAGACACAAAGCAAAAATTTCACACAAAACTAGCCAAGCCAAAATAAGTGAATACCAAGCAACACACAAAGGCAACTGACCGAAACAGAAACTGCAGCGTCACTGAAATCAAGCCAACCTACATAGAAACGCACCAAACAAGCAATGTGTACAGTCACGGCTATTTCGCTCACAATACAAATCACACAGGTAAAAATCGTGGGCAAGAATGTCTTCTTCATAGGTAAAAAAAAAAATTACTCTTTGAAGAAGTCCAAAGCATCATCAAGAAGAAGCAGAAAAGAGGATGACTTGAGCAGCACCCAGACTTCAACAAGAAGGATGCACGCTACCTGCTGCCCAGACCAGACCAGGTGAGCATTATGAGACTGAGGACAGGGCACTCCAGACACAAAACACCACATGCTCACAAAATTCCACACTGGCGAGTCTTCAGGGTGCCCGTGCGGTACAGCCCCAGTGACTGTGGAACACTTCCTGCAAGACTGTCCCACACATAAAAAGCTTAGAGCAGAGGCCTGGCCTGCCGACACATCAACGAGGGAAAAGCTCTATGGATCTCTGGAGGGCCTCCGCCCTACACAGCAGCCTTCGTCAGTGCCTCTGGGCTTCTTTTCCGAGTGTACGAAGAAGAAGAAGAAGAAGAAGGAGAAGAAGAAGAAGAAGAAGAAGAAGAAGCAGAAGAAGAAGAAGAAGAAGAAGAAGAAGCAGAAGAAGAAGAAGAAATAACCGACATTAAAATGCACCAAACAATACAGCCCTGAGGGCTGTCGTCATTTCTCTGCTGACAGCAATAAGCGGGTGCATTTTTGTTTGGATTAAAAAAAAAAGTTTCTTATTTATGGTGTCTGGGGAAGATATATTTGTCAATTCACTTGCTCGTTTCCTATAGAGTATTACTTAATATATTACTTTGCGGTCTGTTTTGAGTATTTATTGATAATTTGGCTCAAACAAACAAACAAACAAACACAGACACACAACAACCAAAAGAAAACCAAACAGTCGCGCCCGACACAGGAAAACAACTGGGGCCCTCACCATCGACCTGGTAGGTGAGAGTCGAGAACCCGGCCGTGGGTCAGGGTCAGAGCAGTTCAAGGTCGCCACGTCGTCAGTGACCCTGACCCCCCAGGGGACCGCGGCGTCGATGAGGAGGGGGTGACAGGTGGGGGGCTGGTTGACGTCCAGCACCTTGATCTTCAGAGGGATGGAATGGTTCAGCCCCGTGGTCGGGTCCAGGGCCTGAGGGCAGCATCATGCGCGGACACACACACACACATACACGCACGCACGCGCGCGTACACACACACACACACACACACACACACACACACACACACACACACACACACACACACACACACACTATTACGTTGTTTGTCTCTTGCGTTCATGGTTTAGGTCTCACTGGTGTATATTCCCCTTCTAGAGGGCCTTGGCCTTTTAAGAATGAATGTAAACATCGGAACCTGAATCTCTCTCTCTCTCTCTCTCTCTCTCCTCTCTCTCTTCTCTCTCTCTCTCTGCCACCCCCCCCCTCTCTGATACCCCACCGTCTCCCTCTCTCTTCTCTCTCTCTTCCCCCCCCCCCCCTCTTTCTCTCTCCTCTCTCTCTCTCTCTCCTTTCTTTCCCCTTCTCTCTTTTCCCCCTCTCTCCTCTCCTCTCTCTTTCTTTCCCTCTCTTTCTCCCTCCCCCCCTCTCTCTCTCCCTTCTCCTCTCTCTTCCTCACTCTCCTTCTCTCTCTTCCTCTCTCTCCCCTCTCTATCAGTCTCTCTCTCCCCCCTCTCTCTTGCAGTCTCAGCCTCTCTCTCCCCTCTCTCTCTCAGTCTCTCTCTCTCTCTCTCTGCTCTGTCTGTCTGTGTGTCTGTCTCTCTGTCTGTTGTCTGTCTGTCTGTCTCTCTCTCAGTCTCTCTCTCCCCCCTCTCTCTTGCAGTCTCAGTCTCTCTCCCTCCCCCCCACTCACTCTCTCTCTCTCTCTCTCTCTCTCTCTCTCTCTCTCTCTCTCTCTCTCTCTCTCTCTCTCTGTGAGCCAACTGACCGTGACATGACCGGTGGTGTCGGTGCCGACCAGGGAGGAGAGGTCGGCGGCCACCGAGATGTATCCCGTGGAGCTGCTGATGCTGAAGTACTGGCCCTGCCCGCCTGGCCCTGCACACAGTACGCGTCCACGTCAGGCAGCGAAGAGGGGGGGGGGGGGGGGGGGGGGGGGGGGGGCACCCAGCCTCGCGCACTGCCGTCCGTCAGCACAGTGCAACAACAGAGCGTCCCATACAATACCACCATGGCACACAGTGAAGTAGGAGTTCAGTCTTGAATGATGCGCTACGGTATGGTACGGTGCAGCTTAGTCAATATCACACGCGCGCGCGCGCGCACACATACAAACACACATACACACAAACGCGCACGCACACACATACAAACACACATTTATGAGCAAGCAAACGCACATGCATTGATGTGTGGCGCATGCGCGCGCACACACACACACACACACACACATGAACACACATACATATGTAAGCACATGTAACACAAACATGCACATACGCAGACATAAATGTTGACGGACAGACAGACACATTCACTGATGAACGGACAGGGACACACACACACACACGCACGCACGCGCGCGCGCGCGCGCACACACACACACAACACACACACCACACCACACACACACAACACACGTGCGCGTGCGCAGGAATGGTATTCTCACAAACAGTCACACAGGGATGGACGGGGGGTGGACCACAAATACAGCATGACACACACACACACACACACACGCACACGCACGCGCGCGCGTGAGGAATGGGACATTCTCACAAATACTCACACAAGGATAGACGGAAGGTGGACATAAATACAGCCTCTCTCTCTCTCTCTCTCTCTCTCTCTCTCTCTCTCTCTCTCTCTTCACCACACACACACACACATATATAAATATATAATATATATATATATATATATATATTATATATATATATACACTATACACACACACGCACGCGCGCGTGCAGAAATGGACATTCTCACAAATACTCACACAGGGATGGACGGAAGGTGGACATAAATACAGCCCTCTCTCTCTCTCTCTCTCTCTCTCTCTCTCTCTCTCTCTCTCTCTCTCTCTCTCACTCACACACACACACACAGAGATAAACACACAAACTTGCGCATGTATGCACGCACGCACACACAACTCGCTGCTCTTATTCTACTATCTCACACAGACAAGCCCCAATGCAAAAAAAATCCAACCCGTAAGTCACAATCAGTATGTTAGAAATGTGTCTCTGGGAAAAAGCTTACACCCGCCCTTGGAAGACGGTGAAAGGGAGGGAGGGAGGGGAGGATGGGGGTGGGAGGGGGGGGGGGGTACAATCCATAAACGACAGGATCAGTCGAGAAACGAAGAATGCAAAGGAAAGTAGATCAACCAACACGGTGTGATGACATTGAGACCAAAAAAAAAACACACACAAAAAAAAATTCTAGACACCCACAGCAGAAAGAAAGCTTTAAAGACATGTACAGGACTCGACCAAATAGAAAAGAAAAAAAAAAAAAATCAGCACCATTCAGAAAACGGATTTGACCAAACAGAAAAGAAAAGAGAAAAAAAATCGGCACCATTCAAAACACAGACGGCCGCTTGTCTGACCCAGGAAGAGGACATCCTAAAGGGACCGAAAACTGCCCTGAACTCCGCAACACAGGAGAACTGGTGAGATCCAACAGTGTTAACACTACAGGATTCATCCAACGAGGATGACTTTCTTATACGACGTGGAGAAGTCAATAACAACAAAACAAAAAAAAAAGGAAGAAAAAAGCAGTGAAGCCACTGAAGTGTGGTGAAGTTGCTGGGCCTTGACGGACAGTCATTCCTGTAGCGCTCCTGAGAGAGAGAGAGAGAGAGAGAGAGAGAGAGAGAGAGAGGCAGAGACAGAGAGAGAGAGAGAGAGGCAGAGAGAGAGACAGAGAGAGAGAGGCAGAGAGACAGAGACAGAGAGAGAGGCAGAGAGAGAAGAGAGAGAGAGA
>CM031610.1:12564789-12572289 GCA_018398815.1 Conus ventricosus
AAACATCACACACACACCCCCGCACACATACACCCCAAACCACCCCACCACACACACACCACACCACACACACCACGCACATCACATTCACGCCGCCCCCAACACACACACAAACACCCCAAACACACACACCCCCACACACACACACGCACCTAATTATTTTTTGTGATCCGCAAAAAGGGGAAAAAATGGGGGTGGGGGTGGGGGGAGGAAAGAAGGGGCATAAAGTGAAAACACCACACACACCACACACACACAACACACACACCCACACACACACACACACACCCCAAACACCATCAACCAGTCCCAAACCCTAAAATTAAAAAAACCTAAACTCCCCCAACCCGGGAATCAAGGGAAGGCCGGCGATCGTTGAACCAGGCCCCCTCAAAGCATGGGTTGCCACCCCCTATTGACGGCCAGATGCGAGTTTCCCCTGGGTAGCGTCACTGGGCATCGAACGTCCCCGGGAAAGGTCCCGCCCGGGAAGTGTCGACACACGTGAAAGTGTTGGCGCCACCGTTGGTGGGTCTCCCGGGAAGGTGACGTTGTAAAAGGGGGGGTCGGGAACAGAGCACCCCCTAAACCCCATGATGCGCAAAAGGAAAGTGCGCAAATTTTTTGGTCAAATCAAAAATGACCAAAAATCGATTTTAAAAAAACAAAAAACAAACAAAAAAGAAAAAAAAATGGAATCCGAATTAAAAAAGTAGGAGCAACAAAACCGTAACACAATAAACAGGTACAAAAAAAACCCAAAACTATTGATAAAATCAAACACAGCACTACGGGGTAGGGGAAAAAAACACCACGTTTAACAAAAACGAGCAATGAATACAGCGCATTTCAAAGGAATTTACTATTTCACTAGATTTCCCCCCCTTGGCTTAAGGGCTGTGTCAGGCCAAAGCCAGGCTAAAAAACCCTGGCTACTCAAATGGTTTTTTTATTTTGAAAAAAATGTATGTGGACATGGTGTCGCTTTTCTCCCCCCTCTCTCTCTGTCTCTCTCCTCCCTCTGTCTGTCTTCTTCTCTCTCCCTCTCTTTTTTTTGTGAAAAACGTTTTACTTACGATAAAGTTTACCCGTTGTAAAGGGTTGGTCCCCAACCTCACGGCATAGATCATACTGAAGGTAACGACGTCATCGGCAAGCGCGTAAAACAGACCTCTCCTGTACCTCTTGAAGCGAAATACTCGAAAGAAACAAACAAACAAAAAAAAGCCCATACAAAGCTCAGACCTATCACCCTTTAAAAAAAAATTTTTCCCGCTTTTTAAAGGGTGGGGAAAATGTTGGGGAAAAAAAAAAAACCCCCCAACACGTCGCACAAAGCGCCAAAAGAGACAACCTCATCCACCTATAGCCCGTCGATTCAGCCCCCAACCAGGAAAACAAACCCCCCCGCAAAATCCTCCTCAACTAATTTAATTTTAAATTCAAACGACTTTTTATCACAAACTGAAATTCAATGTGGGAACGTCTTTTTATTTTTTTAAAAAAATAACACAATTGCCATTCCAATAAACACTTTATTTATGTCTTTTTTTTTTAACTTTAACCAACACTATTCACCAAAACACCCACACCCCACACCACACCCACCCACCACCACACAAACAAACCCCACACCCGCGCCCAACCCGCCGCACGCGTCATTAAGTTTCAATGTTTTCAATTCGTCACTTAATGAATCATTTTTTTTGATTGGGTGGCAATGGGGATAAACTCTTTAACCGTCAGGAACGCAACAGTGGGGAGTCTTCGATCAAGTGAATCAGCATGTTTTAAAATGCAACCACACGGTTCCTCACGCTGTTTTCCCGGAAAGACGGGCAATGGAGGCGAGCAGACAGACAGGAACACAGCAGACAATAACTAGCACAAGCACAAAACACTCACCAAAAACCACCTTTGGAATACTCCCCGGTCAGGTTCCTAAAAAACGGGGTCAACACCCTCACTGCACATCACGTCTAACCCTTTAGGCCCACCGATGCGTCAAACGGGCCGTCACGTTTTCTTCCGGGTTTTTCGCGGCAGGGGCCCCGGGGACGTCCGACACGAGGAAGGTGACGTTGACACTAGCTTCTGCCCGGCGAATCCGGCCTACACGGAGGAAAAGAGATCTACGGACCTTTTTGGGAAAAGCCGACTTCTACCATTCTTTTAAATTTTTTGTTCGTTGTTGTTTTTGTTGTCGTTTTGTTTTTTTGGGGTGGGTGGTGCCGGGGTGTTGTTTGGTTGTTATTGTTGTTGTTGTTGCTGCTGTGCGTTGCTGCTGTTGTTGTTTTTATCATCAAACTGTCCACATTTAAAAAAGTGGTCTTTGTAAAAAAAGTGGTCTTGTTATCTTCGGGGTGTTATTTTTCCTAATGAACACTAATAATGTCTTTCGTTTTGGTTTGATGTCAGTACTCATCTTTAGTTTTGACCTCCCACCCACCCCCGCACAAACCCCCATCCTCCCCCCCCGCCCCAACCCACCCCCCTTTTCCCCTCCCCCCCCCCCCCCCCACCCCACGCAACCCCTGTTTTCCCCCCCCCTTAAATTTTTTGAAGTTGTTTTTTCAATGTTTTTGGGGTCGTCCGTCATCGACGAGAACCATTCAGTCCCTTTAATTGAAGGGGGGGTGAATGATTTGTGGATCGAGGTGGCTGTCAAGCCGATGCGTCACGGAATGGCGGGCGCTTGGGGGCGGGATGTAGAAAAGTCAATGTTTCCTGAGGGCCCACTGGCTGGGCTATCAATGGGCTGTAGCGTCTTTTTTTCAAAAAATTGTCCAAAACCCACCCACCCACCAAAAAAAAAAGAAAAAAAAAAAGACAACAACAAAAACCCAACAAAAAAACAACAACAAACAAACAAAAAACAACCAAAAACCCTGAAATGAGATAAGGACGCTTCCACTGTCAAGGATGATGATATGCCGCGTTCAGTTATTGCCCCTGTGGTGTGTGTGTTGTGTGTGTGTGTGGTGTGTGTGTGTGTGTGTGTATGTGTGTGTGGTTGTGTGTGTGTGTGTGTGTGTGTGTGTGACCTGATGATCATAGCTTGAGTCTGTCCATAGTCTGGTTGGCTTTCACACACACACACACACACACACACACACACACACACACACACACACCACAAAAGAAAGAGAGAGAGAGAGGAATAGAGAGAGAGAGACAGACAGACAAACAGGCAGACAGACAGACAGAGACAGAGAGACACACAGACATATAGACAGACGGACAGACAGACACAGACATACAGAGAGACAGGGATAGTGAGACAGACAGGCTGACAGACAGAGACAGAGAGACAGTGAGAGAGACACAGAGAGAGTCAAAGAGAGAGAATGAGAGATCGACAGACAGACAGACAGGTGTCAGAAGAGAAGCGCCGAAGCAGCAGCGTGTACCGTGAGCTGAAAGAGGTAGGTGTGGCCCGCCACGAGGTCTGCGTTGACGGTGAACTCCTGCTGGTCCGAGGAGTACACGATGCCTTGCTGATAGCCCTGGGCCCCGGCCACGGAGCTGCCGTCCCTCCCGTAATGCCAGATGTCTGAAATCATCCGGTCGAAGATGATGCATGGGGAATGGATCGACCTGACCACTCTCACACACACACACGCACGCACGCACACACACACACACACACACACACACGCAGGCACGCACGCACGCACGCACGCACGCACGGCACGCGCGCACACACACACCACACACACACCACACACACACACACACACACACACACACACACAAACACGTGCTTTTACGGCTTGCTCAGTGAAGGGTATAAAACTCGTCATATCATCTCTCTCTCTCTCTCTCCTCTCTCTCTCCTCTAGCCCCCCCCCTCTCCATCCTCTCCCCCCCCCCCCCCCCAACCTCTTCGTTTCCGTTCCCCTGTTCTCCTCTCTCCGCAATATCACCTACCCATCTTTTAACTGCTTCCCCCCCCCCCCCCCCCAACTCCCCCCCCCCCAAAAAAAAAAAAAAACAACAACAAAAACCCCCACCAAACAAACAAGCAAACAAACAACAAACAAACAAAAAAAAAGTACCTCGTGCCCCCCCCCCCCCCCCTATCCCCATCCCCCACCCCTATCCCCCAACCCACTCACTGGTCCGAATGACGTCATCCAAGCCAAAGCCCAGGACGAGGTCGGGGTCGATGACGAACACCCTGTCAGGGGCCGTCCCGACCTTCCCCCCTTTCCCAGTCCGCCTCGGAGACCCCGTCCACCACCTCCGCCACCACGGCGCCCTGCGGCAGGTCTTCTGCCGCCGTGAAGAAGTAGTCCGTCTGGTTGAAGGCCGGCGGCGTGTTGAGGTACCGCACCTCCGCCTCCCAGAAGTAGCTGATGGCCCCCAGCTCGCTGGACACTGTGACGGTCAGCTGTGGGTGGTGGATTGGGGGGGGGGGGGGGGGGCGAGGGGGGAGGGGCGAGGATGGGGGGGGGGGGGGGGGGCAGGGGTTAGTTGCAAAGTGAGGCTGATTCCTTCGTCTTCTGCTTCTTCGTCCCTTCCGTCATTACTATGATTACGGTAATAATATTTGATAATATGATAACATTCATGATTATTATCATAACTATTAACATGTCGAGTAGATTCATGATGATGATGATTATCATTATTATGATAATCTTTAATAGCAATGATAATGATGATTATCATGGTAACTATTAACATGCCTATTAGACTCCATCTTTCCCATAATTTGTACCCTCCTTCTCCATCTTTGTTCTTCCTGTGATCCCCCCCCTCCCTCACCCGTCTCTTTCTTCCTCTTCTTCCCTTCCCTTATTATTAGAATTATTATGAGAATAATCTACAATCCTATGATAACAATAATACTATTTCCCATAATTTGTGCCCTCCTTTCTTTGTTCTTCCTGTCCTACCCCTCCCTCCCCCTCCTCTTCCTCCCTTTCCTCATTGTTATTATTAGCCTAAGTGTTGTTACTATTATCATTATCATCACTATTCTTGATATCATTTTCTTTATTACCATTATTTTCATTATCATTACTATTATTACCAGTAGAGGTTATTATTTAGTATCATTATCATCATTTCCATTGCTATTATCGATATAACCTTCGTAACCATTGCCATCACCATCATCACCGCCACTAAGACTGTCGCCACTACAACCATGCGTTCGACTCCTGGGTGGGTGCAGACATTATGCCTGAATGTAACCAGTAATGGACACCTAGACACCTGTTAGAAACTGTCATGCTTCCCACACAAAATGAAGGCATGTGCGTGCTTTATCAGATATAACAGTCGCATAAACAACACTTGGGCTTACGTCGTATGAGTAGAAATGTTGAGAGAGTCGATGCGACCGCAGACATGTAGTGTGGTCTGATTGGATTCCTGTGCCGCGGCGTCTAGAATTTGTAGTGTTCACCTGGCGACAAAGAGACAATGGAATGTTATCAGCACTGCTGTACACATTTATACTATACTATACTATGCTATGCTAGCTATGCTGTGCTATGCTGTACTGTACTTACTGCACTGTACTGTACTAATACTTCAGTACACTCACTAACAACACACTACACTACACTACACTAACTACACTACCCTAACCCTACCCTTACCCTACACCACACCACACACCACATCACTCACACCACAACACACGATACTACACCACACTATGCTGCAATGTACTGTACTGTAATCACGTTACACTACACTACACTACACTACACTACACTACACTACGCTAAACCATACTATGCTATAACGAAGCGGTGATCATCCAAAGACAGAAGGGAAACCAAAGAAAGCCATGGTGATACAGAAGGTCAAGAAAGAAGAGGACGCTCGGTGAATCCAAGAGGCAGTCCAACAAGGCCCACACGGCCAGAGGAGGACGCTCGGTGAATCCAGGGGGCAGTCCAACAAGGCCCACACGGCCAGAGGAGGACGCTCGGTGAATCCAGGGGGCAGTCCAACAAGGCCCACACGGCCAGAGGAGGACGCTCGGTGAATCCAGGGGCAGTCCAACAAGGCCCACACGGCCAGAGGAGGACGCTCGGTGAATCCAGGGGGCAGTCCAACAAGGCCCACACGGCCAGAGGAGGACGCTCGGTGAATCCAGGGGGCAGTCAACAAGGCCACACGGCCAGAGGAGGACGCTCAGTGAATCCAGGGGCAGTCCAACAAGGCCCACACGGCAGAGGAGGACGCTCAGTGAATCCAGGGGGCAGTCCAACATGGCCCACACGGCCAGAGGAGGACGCTCAGTGAATCCAGGGGGCAGTCCAACATGGCCCACACGGCCAGAGGAGGACGCTCAGTGAATCCAGGGGCAGTCCAACGAGGCCCACACGGCCACTGCACTCCTATCGTGGGAAGGACGCACTCCAAAGAAGTCCGTCTCAGCTGGAAGGAAATCAAACACAGCATACGGCTCTACGGCCTAGGTAGGTCCCTTCATCCCCGATCTGGTTTAGGATCTCCTGTCCTACGATTCAAACCTGGTGAAAGGAGGAAGGGAATTCAGATGACTCTTCACGCCCTCTATTACAGGGCAAACAAACAGTGGAAATGTCCTGTGCAAAAAAATCTGTAGTCTGAGGAAGGTGCCCTTGGCGACGCAACAAGGTGCTTCATGAGATCGTCTACGCACTGCCGAGGAAGCACTACGCAGAAGGGAAATTGACCTACGGAAAGAACACACGGGGACAGGCATACTCACAGACAGACAGACAGAGACGGTTGAGAGAGAGAGAGAGAGAGAGGGAGAAGAGAGAGAGAGAGAGAGAGAGGAGAGAGAGAGGGAGGGAGAGAGAGAGAGAGAGGAGAGAGGAGAGAAGAGAGAAGCGCGTGGTGGGAGGGGTTCACAAATAGTACACCAGCAGCAACAGCGTCGGTCGGGAGAGACATCAGAAAATCGAGAGAGAGAGAGAGAGAGAGAGAGAGAGAGAGAGAGAGAGAGAGAGAAGCGTGGTGGGAGGGGTTCACAAATAGTTACACCAGCAGCAACAGCGTCGTCGGGAGAGACATCAGAAAATCGAGAGAGAGAGAGAGAGAGAGAGGGAGAGAGAGAGAGAAGAAAGAAGGGGGAGAGAGAGGGAGAGAGAGGGAGAGAGAGAGAGAGAGAGAGGAGAGAGAGAGAGAGAGAGAGAAAGAGACAGAACTGGAGAGTTCAGAGCCAGAGGTGGTGGGAGCGGAGAGACATACGTCAAACAAATCAGCATCGTAGGTGAAGGAGTAGTTGACGGCCAGGGCGTAGCTGCGAAGGGCAGGCAGGTGATCACAGGTCAAGGTCACATTCTGACATCGCGTGCCCTCGTAGGTCTGGGTCAGAGTCACGGTGCCAGACTTCTCTGCGCACTCAGGTGGGTAGTCTCCTGAGAAACAGGACAGAAACAATTCCCTGTGGAGAAGGATATGAGGGGGGGGGGGGGGGGGGGGGGAAGATGATACATAATGATAATATGAACAATATAACTGAGGTAATAATGGAACACAAGGGAA
>CM031610.1:12577289-12584789 GCA_018398815.1 Conus ventricosus
GGTGAAATTCATCTGCGGAAATAGGTGCTTTTCTTTAATAATGAAAAATGCATAAATTATATTACGCTATAACATATTTCATCCATTTTTTTTTAACCTTCAAATGTCTCACACACAAGACGCACACGAGCGCGCGCGCACACACACTCACACACACACACACATACACACTTGCATTCTCTCTCTCTCTCTCTCTCTCATATATATGTATTGTATACTGAGCATTAAAGGAAGACACAAAACCCAGCAGGCGAAGTCCAATGCACCTTGAAGAAAAAAGAAAAAACGAACAACAGTGTAATCGACAACAAAACCTATGGATCCGACCAAGGCCATATACTTCTCCTGACCATTATCCCTTGCGTCTCTCTCTCTCTCTCTCACTCTCTTTCTTTCTGTCTCCTCCTCTCTCTCCCTCTCTCTTTCTGTCTAGCTTTCTCTCTCTCTCTCTCTGTCTTCCCCTCTCTCTCTCTCTCTCTCTCCATTCTCTCCCTCCTTCTCTATAATTGTCTGGGTTATTTGGGTCTGCTTTTTTATGAATGGGTACAATAATGGACGTTGACCACGACAGGGGAAACAATCCATGATTAAATAAATGGTTAAATAAAGAAACACAGAAATCAATCACATAGTCATTGGCATGTTTTATCATTTCACTTATTATTCTATCTGGTCCCGGGCTTTTACCAGTCTTCAAATTTCTAATACTTGCTCTTACTTCGTCTGTAGTTATAGGGTCATCAAACAAAAGCTCATCATTTTGTTCATCTTCTATTTCTTCTACCGCTGGGTCACTTTGACCGTTACAAAAGGAGTTGAATACACTACGGAAATGGTCAAACCATTGCTGTGAAGTTATTTCATTATAAATGGTGGATTTCCTGTTAACTGATCGTATTGTACTCCAAAACAATTTGGGATCATTTACTGATTGTTTAAATAACCCAGACAATTATAGAGGTGTAAGCTCTCACAAGTATAATTAGTAAAGTATATACTTATGTTTTGAATAGAAGATTGACACAATGGGCTGAAAAGGAGAGGAAAATTGGGGAAGAACAGGCGGGGTTCAGGTCAGGGTACAGTACAGTTGATCATATTTTCACATTATATGCTTTAGTCCAAAAGTGCTTAAAGAAAAATACTAACTGTATGTTGCTTTTGTTGATTTTAAAAAGGCTTTTGATTCTGTTAATAGAAATGTGTTGTGGCAAGTTCTTAGAAAAACAGGGGTTAAAGGAAAGTTGTATTATGCTCTTCGTGGTGTATATCATTCAGTTTTAGCATGTGTTCGTGAGAAAGGATTGTATAGTGACTTATTCGATTGTCCGAGAGGAGTGAAGCAAGGTTGTATATTGAGCCCTCAAATGTTTGCATTTTTTATTAATGAGATAGCTTTAGAAATGTCACATAAAGGCAAACATGGTATACAGTTGATTGCAGGTGCTGTGGAACTGTTTATGGTTTTGTTTGCAGATGATGTAATCTTGCTCTCTAGTACTGTTGTTGGTTTGCAAAATCAAATAAATGTTTTAAAAAATGAAGCAGATAGACTTCAATTAAGTGTTAATCTAGAGAAAACAAACATTATTATTTTTCGTAGGGTGGTTATTTATCCCAGTATGAAAAGTGGTGGTATGGAGATGTAGAAGTAAAAGTAACCAATAGTTACAAATATTTGGGGATGCTATTTACAACTCGTTTAAGTCTAAATGCAGGGTGGCGTGAAATCGGCAGAAAGGGTAAGAAGGGGGTTGTAGAAATTCTAAGATGCATGAAAAGACTTAATAGCATTGACCCTTCTTTGTTCTGGAAGCTATTTGACTCACAAATAGCGCCTATGCTGACTTATGCTGCAGAAGTTTGGGGATTAGAAGAAAATTTGGAAATGGAGAAGGTGCATACTATGGCTATTAAAAGATTCATGAACATTCCACTGCATTCATCAAACACAATGGCTTATGGTGATTCTGGAAGATATCCTTTATTTATTCAAACGTTTTCAAAATCTATTAAGTATTGGTTAAAATTGACACAACTTCCAACGTCAAGGATATGTAGACAAGCATATGATATGCTATATCTACAAATGGAAAGTGGACACTGCAACTGGGTTAGTAAAGTAAAACATGTGTTAACTATTAATGGGTTTGGTATTGTGTGGCTTAGCAAAGAGGTAGGGAACGAAAGGACATTTATGTCAGAATTTAAGGATCGCTTGATAGCCTGCTACAAACAGAATTGGCATTCAAAAATGGAAGAAAATGACAAGTATTCATGGTTTTATTCCTTTAAAAGTATTCTTCAGCCGGAAATGTTTTGAAATCTGTCACTAATAAATGGCATAGAAGCATATTGGCCAGATTTAGAAGTCGGACCCTCGGTTTCAAAGCAAATAAGAAATGGTTTTGCAATGAAGTTTCTGTTGATGATGTTTGTGTGTTGTGCCCAGATAACAGTAAGGAAGATGAAGAGCACTTTTTATTTCAATGTAAGGCATATGAAGATAAAAGGAAAAAATCAAAACTGTTTAATTTGATGCCAGAAAGACCATATACTTTGAGTGAACTACTATCGTCTGATGATGGAAATATTCTTCGTCTGTTTGCTAAATATATTGCTGAATGTTATGATATCAGAGGAAAAAAAATGTCTGTTGCTGTTTCCCTGTGAGACAGTGCTTTGGTTCTTCGTATGTCATAGCTGGTCTTTTAGGCCCATGTTTGGTGATCTTTTGTTTGACGTTAACTTTATTATTCCCAGATAAATCAATACCGGGAATCATGTTTGTAATGCACTATACATTTTTTGTTTCATAAATTCCTGACGCTGCATTAATGATAGCCCCCTTGACATGAAGACTGTATTTTGTCATTGTCAATAAAATGATTCTGAAGCGTCTGAAGCGTCCCTCCCTCTCTCAAAAATGTCTCTCTCTCTTTCTCTCACTCTCTCTCTCTCTCTCTTTCTTTTAGGGGCCGAAACCCCCTCCTCTCTCTTTCTCTCATCCTCTCTCTCTCATTCCCCCCCCCCCCCCCCTCTTTCTCCCTCTCTCCCCTGACCTTTGCCCCTCTCTCTCTCTCTCTCTCTCTCTCTCTCTCCTCTCTCTCTCTCACCCCTGTGGGCAGCTCGCTGAAGGTCAGCTGGGAGGAGCCCGAGCATTGCAGCGTGTAGACCGGAGCGCCCACCGGGGCCACCAGAGGCAAGGTGACGTTGAAGGACGCGCTGATGCACACGGGAGGCTGGGGGACCTCCTCGACCACGAAGACAACGGTGGAGGTGTCGGTCAGGCCTTCCCTGTCTGCTGCCTGCACCAGACACAGACGGACCCGCCTTCAGGCTTCGGGTTCTTTGCAACTAGGGTACGCTTTCCTTCTCGAACGATCATTCTCAACCCCGGGCGGGGCGGCTATCCCCAACCCGGCGGGTCCCCGGGTGGCGGATAGGGGGTCGGCCCCCAGAATGAGGGTTAGCTGCGATAGAAGTCAGGCTTGCCTGGTCGAATAAGCAGTCCCGGACCAACTGGCGATGTTCGTACCAGGACGGGGCGGGGTAACAGGTGGCACTGTTACACCATAGCAAATTCCCCATGTGTCCTATGGCGGGTTCATCATGCGAGTAAGAGGCGCATAAAAACCTCTAGCCCCGGGGAAGGAAAACCTCGGAGAAACAAACCAGGGCAGGGGATGCTCATTAGCTTTAGTTGGCAAGTCGCCTACGAGAGGGAAACTCGGACAAGAAAACCAACGCCGAAGACGGATGTACTGGGCCCTTGGCGCGTAACGGCAGTACAACGCATCTACGTCATGGATGGACAACCTCACTGATTCTCAACCGCCCCATCCTGCGCCGAATTCGACCAGATCAGCGATCGCTCTTTTCCTCATTTTTGCTTGTCCTGAGTGATGTTCCATCTTGCCTGAAGAAGGCCTAGGAGGTCGAAACGCGTCGTGTTTTGTCTTGTAATTCGTTTGTCCGTGCTAACTGGCGAAGTTATTTTTCAAAACACCTTTAAAAGAATTTATTCCAGTTTCCGCCTGCACCCACCTCGTTTTTGCAGTTATTGAACAGCCATTCTCGTCAGCATCATCGTCCGTTCGTTCGCGGCACTGTTTGGCTCTCTCTCTCTCTCTCTCTCTCTCTCTCTCTCTTCTCTCTCTCTCTCTCTCTCTCTCTCTCCCTCTCTCTCTCTCTCCTCCCTCGCTCCTCTCTCTCTCCTCTCTCTCTCTCGTCCCCTCAATTTCCCAACCCTCTTCTCACCCTGCGGTTGTCTCTCCCTCTCTGTCCCACGGTCCCTCTCTGTCCCACGATCACTATTTCTGGTTCTAGATTCAGTTCATGACCAACACACTTGCGCCGTTTCTTTTGTGCCTCCCCTCTCTCTGTCTCTCTCTCTCTCTCACTCTCTCTGTCTCTCTCACTCTCTCTGTGCCTATGTCTCTGTCTGTCTATCTGCCTGCCTCTTCCCCCCCCCCGCCCCCCCCCCCCCTCCGCCCCCCTCCCCCCCATCCCCCTCAGCTCCTCGCCACTTGGACGATACCGACTGGTCCTGGTGAGTGGCCTGAAGTAGAAACACGTCCTCCGACCAACCGATAAGAACGGGTAGAACCCCTCCTCCCCCCCCCCTACTCCCACCACCACCCCCACTTCTCCCACGCACCCATTCACAACCATACACGCGTCCTACCCCTTCATCCCACCTGCTTGATGCAACTTAACCGGGTACCTCCACTCGTCTGCAACTGCCACAACAACAACAAATCTCAGGAGGAACTGACCTCAGAACTCATCTCAGTTGATAAAAAAAAATGCCTCCTCCACACGTCTCTCAACTCGTCTGTAGGACACGTGCTTCCACCAAAAAAAAAAACCGAGTACCTCTAACCGTCTCACATGATCACAGGTTAAACAGGTACCCCAGTACTGTCTGCCTGAGTTCCAACACATGTCCCGAGACTCGCTGTCTTTTAAGATGGCAACAGGTAAATCCTGACGTATCGAGGCTGCCGCAACAACAGTACGCTTCGTCATTTTCAAAGGAAATGTTGTGAATCGGACGGACAAACGCTCTAGACAACAACATTCAAAAGGCAAATGTAATAATACAATGAATACTTATGTAGCGCCTATTCTCGGCTAGAGACCAGCTCTAACCGCTTTACAATCAACACTCGTGTACACAACGGGCTGCCTACCTGGGTAGCCGACTGAAGAGCTGCCAGCTGGCGCTTCATTCAGTCGTTTCCCTCCGTGTCAGCCAGTCAATATCGTTCAACATTGATCACTCATTTTCCTTAACTTCCTTCATTCTTTCCATTTCTCACGCAGGGTGCATGCTATGTGTAACGTGTCATCCATACCAACGGCCAAACTGCCTACTCTTCCAAAAGTTGGTGATGGGATTTTACGTGTGTGCAAGATGTTATGCGTGCGTTCACACACGGAACCTCGGTTTATAGTCCATTCGAAGGACTGTATGGGAAATGGAGTCAGAACCAATGTTAACTCCGAGGGAAAAATCCCCCTGTACCGAAACGCCCCGGCGGAGGTTCGAACCCGCAACCCCAGGATCACCAAGATTACGAGTCCGGCGCTCTACCAACGGAGCTATTTCCGGCCCCCCAATTCCAGCCAAATGTCAGTATAAAGAAACCAAAAAAGTAGTACGACCATGCGAATGAAAGAAAGAAAAAAAAAAAAACCCATATCTGGTGAGAAGAAGTTCTCCCATCTCCACCTCCACCCCCACCCCACCCCCACCCCACCCCCACACCCCAGCAGTCCCCTTGCAATCACCTTTAAGTCACCGAGATATTGGATCGGGGCGAGAGCGCAGCCGGGGTCACCAAGTGGTAGAAAGACCCGGGATCGTCCGTGCTGTCTTGCGGGGTAGATGGAGACTGGTCGCAAGGCCGTAGAGCGCTGTGGTCAAGTTGGGGAAGGTGACCACCGACTCTGCAACACACAGGGCACGCACACGCACACACACACACCCCACACACACACACACACACACAACACCGTTCACTTGTTCTTTTTTTTTTCCCTTTTTTTGATCGCTCGTCGTCTTCCCCATGCACTTGTACAAAATCATCAATTTGGAGGGACAAAATGGATCCTTCTCTCCTCCTCTCTCTCTCTTTAAAGAAAACCCAATTGAAACAGTGTAGTACCTGGTATGTTTTAACAAATCCTCAATTTGGAGGGACAAAAATTAATAGTCTCTCTCTCTCTCTCTCCTCTCTCTCTCCTCCCTCTTCCTGAAAGAAAACACAGTTGAAACAATATCGGTACTCCAGTATGCGTTTGCGGGTATAATGGGAAAGGGTGGGGGGAAATGTCGATGGTAGAGGCGTGACTTGTCAGGACGATTTCCACACTGAATGAAAAGAAAACACTTGGCAGTTTCATTTCAGACTGGATTTAAAGGACATGGTTACACGAGAAAGCACTTAACAAAACACACACACACACACACACACACACACACACACACACACTCACCTACAAAGCTGACATTACTGAATCCATATGGCCCTGTGACGTCATCTGGGTCCAAAACGTAAATGACGTCAGACTGCCCCGCCATGACGTCAGAGATGGAAGAGATCAACTGCACGCGCGCCACGGAGCTCTGGGGTGGCGTGTCTTCCGCGATGAAGACGGGCGACGGCAAGGTGGTCATAAAGGCTGGAGCCTGGTTGATTTCAACGACCTCCACTTCTATCGTCACGGAAGCCACGCCAGTGGCGTTGGACACCAGCAAGGTCACCTGTAGAGAACAGAGCGACAAACGGACTCTTTGAGACGATGATTTTTTTCTTCTTCTGGCGACCTAACGTGTACCGTTCAGTTATTCATCAGCAAAAGCTTCAAACTGGCATGGGCAAACTGACTGCGCTAACGACCTGAACCTGAGCGAGCGAGAGAGAGACAGCGAGCGAGACAGCGAGCGACAGAGCGAGAGAGAGAGAAAGAGAGAGAGAGAGGGGGAGAGAGAGAGAGAGAGAGAGAGAGAGAGAGAGAGAGAGAGAGAGAGAGAGGAAGAGAGATAAGATAAGATAATGTTGCTTATACTGCAGTGTTAATGCTATAGATAATAGAGAGAGAGAGGGAGAGAGAGAGAGAGAGGGAGAGAGAGAGAGAGTGAGAGAGAGAGAGAGAGAAAGAGACAGACAGAGAGAGAGTGACAGAGAGAGGAGAGAGAGAGAGAGAGAGAAGAGGAGACAGAGACAGAGAGCGAGACAGCGAGAGAGACAGCCAGCCAGACAGCCAGCCAGCCAGTCAGCCAGCCAGCCAACCAGCCAGTCAGACCGAGTCAGCCTCTCACGTTATAGTGTCCAGCGAGCGTGTAGTTGAGAGGCTGGAGGACGCAGATGTCGAAGAAGAGCACCGTGTCGGTGTCGGGGTCCCCTTGCACCAGCTCCCATCCTAGCGGCCCCTGCGTCCCAGGCTGACGTTAAAACCCCCCCGCCCCCCGCGCCGCCGCCGCCGCGCTGC
>CM031610.1:12592289-12597289 GCA_018398815.1 Conus ventricosus
GAAATGTTATAACTTAACACTGCGACATTATACATCTTCGCACACGAAAGAATAGACGTGCGGTGATAAATCGCTGGAATTTTAAAATTCATCACAAGCGGCAAGCGATGCACTCTGCTGATTTCACAGATGGGGGTGCTTGTCAATGCCGAGAAAACAAGAAAGACATCCCCTATGACCTCTCGGACCATTCCATATCGACAGCTGTTTGCACAAAATGAGCTGCCGAGTATGTACAATACCCCCCCCCCCCCCCCCACCCACACACACACACACACACACACAAAATTCAGTCACCTATGCCTCAAAGTCCCCTGGCAACAAAAACAACAACCAACATCATCATCTTGCAGGACGTTAGGACAACACCCAAGTCTATCGGAGAAAAAGAACAAGGTTCTCAGTTCAGTGAATCTTAACCTCGCAGAATGGATAGTAGGTGCTCTGGCAAAAAGACTGAGGCCCTACTTCAGAGTAGCCAGGCAGAAACCTAGAGCCCCTACTTTATACTAGCAGGGCAGAAAGCCAGAGCCCCTACCTCATAGTTGTTGGGCAAAAAGCCAGAGCCCCTACCGCATAGTAGCTGAGAAGAACGCCAGAGCCCCTACCGCATAGTAGCTGAGAAGAACGCCAGAGCCCTACCGCATAGTAGTTGGGCAAAAAGCCAGAGCCCCTACCTCATAGTAGCCGGGCAGAAACCCATAGTAAAAGGTTCAGAAAGCCAGAGGTCCTACCTCATAGAAGGTTCAGAAAGCCACAGCCCCTGCCTCATAGTAGAAGGTTCAGAAAGCCACAGCCACTACCTCATAGTAGAAGGCTCAGAAAGCCAGAGGTCCTACCTCATAGAAGGTTCAGAAAGCCAGAGCCCCTGCCTCATAGTAGAAGGTTAAGAAAGCCAGAGGTCCTACCTCGTAGAAGGTTCAGAAAGCCAGAGCCCCTGCCTCATAGTAGAAGGTTCAGAAAGCCAGAGGTCATACCACATAGAAGGTTCAGAAAGCCAGAGCCCCTGCCTCATAGTAGAAGGTTCAGAAAGCCAGAGCCCCTACCTCATAGTAGCCGGGCAGAAAGCCAAACCCCCAACCTACTTAACAGTAGAAGGTTCAGAAAACCAGAGCCCCTACCTCAGAGTAGCCGGGCAGAAAGCCAGAGCTCTTCCCTCATAGCAGAAGGTTCAGAAAGCCAGAGCCCCTACCTCATAGTTGTTGGGCAAAAGCCAGAGCCCCTACCCATAGTAGCTGAGAAGAACGCCAAAAGCCCCTACCATCAGTAGATGAGATAGAAGCCAGAGCCCTACCGCATAGTAGTTGGGCAAAAAGCCAGAGCCCTACCTCATAGTAGCCGGGCAGAAACCATAGAAAAGGTCAGAAGCAGAGGCCTACCCCATAGAAGGTCAGAAGCCACAGCCCTGCCTCATAGTAGAAGGTTCAGAAAGCACAGCCACTATCCTCATAGTGAGCTCAGAAAGCCAGAGGTCCCTACCTCATAGAGAGGTCAGAAAGCCAGAGCCCCTAGCCTCATAGTAGAAGGTTAAGAAAGCCAGAGGTCCTACCTCGTAGAAGGTCAGAAAGCCAGAGCCCCTGCCTCATAGTAGAAGGTTCAGAAAGCCAGAGCATACTCATAGAAGGCAAAAAGCCAGAGCCCCTCTCATAGTAGAAGGTTCAGAAGCCAGAGCCCCTACCTCATAGTAGCCGGGCAGAAAGCCAAACCCCACCTACTTAACATGTAGAAGGTTCAGAAAACCAGAGCCCCTACCTCAGAGCAGCCGGGCAGAAGCCAGAGCTCTCCCTCATAGCAGAAGGTCAGAAAGCCAGAGCCCTACCTCATAGTAGCTGGGCAGAAGCCAGAGCCCCTACCTCATAGTAGCCGGGCAGAAAAGCCAATCCCCAACACTCATCACAGTAGAAGGTTCATAAAGCTAGAGTTCTTACTCCATAGTAGCCGGGTCAGAAAGCCATAGCCTTACCTCATATAGCCAGGCAAAGCGATAGGGCCTATCATAGTAGCTGTGCAGACAGCCATAAGGCCTACCCCATACTAGAAGGTCAGAAAGACCCGAGCCCTTATCTCAGAGTAGCTGGGCCAGAAAGCCAGAGCCCCTACCTCATAGTAGCAGGCAGAAAACCAGAGCCCCTACCTCATAGTAGCCGGGCAGAAAGCCAGAGCCACTACCTCATAGTAGCAGGGCAGAAAGCCGAGCCCCTACCTCATAGTAGCAGGGCAGAGAGCCAGAGCCCCTACCACATAGTAGCAGGGCAGAGAGCCAGAGCCCCTACTTCATAGTAGCAGGGCAGAGAGCCAGAGCCCCTACCTCATAGAGCCGGGCAGAGAGCCAGAGCCCTACTCATAGTGCGCAGACAGAGCCTATCCACGGAGCAGAGCCCCTACCTCATAGCAGCGGGCAGAGAGCCAGAGCCCTACCTCATAGCAGCCGGGCAGAGAGTCAGAGCCCCTACCTCATAGTAGCCGGGCAGAAAGCCAGAGCCCCTACCTCATAGTAGCCGGGCAGAAAGCCAGAGCCCTACCTCATAGTAGCCGGGCAGAAAGCCAGAGCCCTACCTCATAGTAGCTGGGCAGAAAGCCAGAGCCCTACCTCATAGTAGCCGGGCAGAAAGCCCGACCCCTACCTCATAGTAGCCGGGCAGAAAGCCAGAGCCCTACCTCATAGTAGCCGGGCAGAAAGCCAGAGCCCCTACCTCATAGTAGCCGGGCAGAAAGCCGTAACCCCTACCTCAGAGTAGCCGGGCAGAAAGCCCGAGCCCCTACCTCATAGTAGCTGGGCAGAAAGCCAGAGCCCCTACCTCATAGTAGCGGAGCAGAAAACCAGAGCCCTACCTCATAGTAGCCGGCAGAAAACCAGAGCCCCTACCTGAGAGTAGCCGGGCAGAAAGCCAGAGCCACTACCTCATAGTAGCGGAGCGAGAAAACCAGAGCCCTACCTCACAGTAGCCGGGCAGAAAACCAGAGGCCCTACCTGAGAGTAGCCGGCAGAAAGCCAAATGCCCAAAACCACTTCACAGTATAAGGTTCAGGAACCCAGAGCCCCTACCTCATTGTTTGTTTATTTTTTTATTTTTTATTTTTTTTTGGGGGGGAGGGGGGGGTTCCTCCAACCTCCTTTATACAACCGTTTTCTTTAATTCCTTTTGCCTTTTTTTTTCTTTAAGTGGGGTCTCTATCCTATTTTCACGCACCTTTTCTTTTTTTTTCTTTTCTCTCTCTCTCATTTTTTTTCTTCTCTTTTTTTCCCCTCCTCTTTCCTTCTCCGTTGACTCTCACGCACCATGCGGATCTGTCGGAAAGCCAGAGCCCCTACCTCATAGTAGCCAGTCAGAAAGCCAGAGCCCCTACCTCATAGTAGCCGGGCAGAAAGTCAGAGCCCTACCTCAGAAAGCTAGAGCCCTTACCTCATAGTAGCGGAGCAGAAAGCCAGAACCCGTGCCTCATAGTAGCCAGACAGAAAGCCAGAGTCCCTACCTCATAGTAGCCAGACAGAAAGCCAGAGTCCCTACCTCAAAGTAGCCAGACAGAAAGCCCGAGCCCTACCTCATAGTAGCCAGACAGAAAGCCAGAGTCCCTACCTCAAAGTAGCCAGACAGAAAGCCAGAGACCCAACCTCAAAGTAGCCAGACAGAAAGCCCGAGACCCTACCTCATAATAGCCGGGCAGAAAGCCTGAGACCCTACCTCATAATAGCCTGGCAGAAAGCCAGAACCCGTGCCTCATAGCAGCCAGACAGAAAGCCAGAGTCCCTACCTCATAGTAGCCAGACAGAAAGCCAGAGTCCCTACCTCAAAGTAGCCAGACAGAAAGCCAGAGTCCCTACCTCAAAGTAGCCAGACAGAAAGCCAGAGTCCCTACCTCATAGCAGCCAGACAGAAACCGAGCCCTCTATCCAACGAAAGCCGAGCCCTACCTCATAGTAGCCAGACAGAAAGCCCGAGTCCCTACCTCATAGTAGCCGGCAGAAAGCCGAGTCCCTACCTCATAGTAGCCGGGCAGAAAGCCGAGTCCCTACCTCATAGTAGCCGGGCAGAAAGCCCGAGTCCCTACCTCATAGTAGCCGGGCAGAAAGCCCGAGTCCCTACCTCATAGTAGCCGGGCAGAAAGCTGGCGGTGGAGCCCACACAGACGAAGATCTGCAGGCTGGTCGTGTTGGGCTGCAGGTTGATGTTGACGGAAAACTTGTTGGCCAGGTCCCCGTAGTGCGTGACCTGCACGTTCTGCAGCTCCAGCTGGGGGCTGGGGGTGCAGGCGATGGGCTCACCTCCCACGGGGTTCAGGCAGGTGAAGGCAGGGGTGAACTCTGACATCTCCAGAGACATGGAGGCCGGGCTGCAGACCAAAGCTGGAAACACACACACACACACACACACACACACACACACACACACACACACACATACGCACACGCACACGCACACACACACACACACACACACACACACGCCCCACACACACACACACACACACACACACACACACACCGCACGCGCGCGCGCGCGCACACACACAACGCACAGACACAGACACCGACACACCGACACACACACACACACACACACACACACACCTCACACCACACAACACACACACACACTCGCACGGAGCGTACACGCACGCAACACACACACACACACACACACACACACACAACACACACACACACACACACAGCCACCTTACTTCATTGCTCACTGAGATTTTTGTTAAATAATTTTGAACAAAACCAATTGAGTCTCATGTTCCTACATAGTTGTGTCAAACGAACATGAATGATAACACCATCTACAAGATCTTCATGGTAGCCTATGGCCACGGACGAATAACAGGCAGAGAAAAGGAGAAAGAGAGGGAGCAGCCGAAGCCACGAGGCAGGAGAATGATGAAATAACATGATAACACTCACACATACATCCAAACGACACGCTTTTTTCCATACTCGACGTGGACTCATACCTTCGAAATGCTTTACAGTCCATATCTCCGGTGAATTCCGCATA
>CM031610.1:12602289-12604789 GCA_018398815.1 Conus ventricosus
TGTTCGGGAGTTTCGTTGTTTTATGGTGTACTTGTATGTATGCAACATTATGTTCCATGTGTTCGAGTGTGTGTGTGTGGTGTGTGGTGTGTGTGTGTGTGTGTGTGTGTGTGTGTGTGTGTGTGTCTGTGTGTCTGTGTGTGTCTGTGTGTGTCTGTGCGTGTAATGTGTGCGCGAGCGAGTATGCTGTGTGCGTGCTGGTGCGTGCGCGTGCGTGCGTGCGTGCGTGCGTTGCGTGTGTGTGTGTGTGTGATGGTGGTGTGTGTGTGTGTATGTGTGTGTGTGTGTATGTTTATGACTAGTGAACGCAGAAGTGTGTGGTGTGTGTGTGTGTGTGTGTATGTGTGTGGTGTGTGTGTGTGGTGGTGCGTGCGTGCGTGCTGCGTGCATGCGTGCGTGCGTGCGTGCGTGCGGTGCGTGCGTTTGTGCGTGCGTGCGTGCGTGCGTGCGTGTGTGTGTGTGTGCTCTGCTTATTTTTTTAGATGTTGAATTATTAAAACTTGTAAAGCGCCCTGTAGTCTACGTTGTTAGATGGGCGCTATAGAAATTGTCCTCATTATTATTATTATTATTATTTAATTTTTGTCTGGAGCATTGTCAAAATTGAAGATAGTACAGATAGTATAGATGTTATGAACATGATCATGGTAATCCCTCTCGGCGTTAAGAACTTGATTAAAAATAAGTCCCCGGCTGTTTCGACACAATTTCAAAATTAATCTCACTAATCTTTTCTTTTAGGTTTTCTTAAAGAAATCTTGGTTGTCTCTGTTTGGTCCATATGTGTTGACGAAGAGAACGTTTATTGTTCTCTTGAAGTTCAGTAAGTACCATTATCATAATTGTTTTTACCAAACTGTCTTTAGTTATTCTTTGGACTTACGATTCAAACTTATTGTTAAACAATCACTGCTACCCCTCTTGCGTTTAATTAAAGCTTGAAACTTGACCTTGATAAGCAAAATTATGCTTTTCCATATTTTTTTTTCTCAAGACGAGTATACTGAAAAAGAAAAAAAAAAGCGTTTTCGTACCTTTATCGTCACAAGAGTTTTATCTCCGGTGAAAGAGTTGTGTCACAGTACAACGCAACTTACCCTCTCTCTCTCTCTCTCTCTCTCTCTCCTCTCTCTCTCTCTCTCTCTCTACTCTCTCTCTCTCTCACTCACCACACTCTCTCTCTCTCACTCTCTCCTCTCTCTCTCTCTCTCTCACTCTCTCACACACTCTCTCTCTCCTTCACTCTCTCACACACTCTCTCTCACTCACTCTCTCTCTGTCGCTCAGCCTCTGTGTGTGTGTGTGTGTGTGTGTGTGTGTGTGTGTGTGTGTGTGTGTGTGTGTGTGTGTGTGTGTATGTGGTGTGTGTGTGTGTCTGTGTGTCTGTATGTCTGTGGTCTGTCTGTCTGTCTGTCTGTCTGTCTCTCTCTCTCTCTCTCTCTCTCTCTCTCTCTCTCTCTCTCTCTCTCTCTTTTCCTATTCTCTCTGTCTGTCTCTCTCTGTCGGTCTCTCTCTTTCTGTCTGTCTATGTCTGTCTCTCTCTTTCTGTCTGTCTATCTGTCTGTCTGTCTCTCTATCTCTCTTTCTCATAATCTTTCTCTCTCTTTCCGTCTGTCTATCTGTCTGTCTGTCTCTCTATCTCTCTTTCTCATAATCTCTCTTTATCCATCTCTCTCCTCTCTCTCTCTCTCTCTGTGTCTCTCTCCCTCCCCCCTCTCTCCCTCCCCTCTCTTTCTTTCTGTCTGTCTGTCTGTCTGTCTGTCTCTCTCTCTCTCTCTCTCCTCTTCCTGTCTCTCTCTTTCTGTCTGTCTGTCTGTCCGTCTCTCTCTGTCTCTTTTTCTGTCTCTCTCTTTCTGTCTGTATAACTGTCTCTCTCTTTCTGTCTCTCTCTCTTTTTCTCATTATTTCTCTTCATCTCTCTCTGTCTTACCCCCCCTCTCTCTCTGTCCCCCTCTCTCTATCTCTCTGTCCCCCTCTCTCCCCTGTCTCTGGTGTCTCTGTCTCTCTCACTTCCTCTCTTTTCTCTGTGTGTGTGTGTGTGTGTGTGTGTGGTGTGTGTGTGTGTGTGTGTGTGTGTGTGGTGTGTGTGTGTGTGTGTGCGTGTGTTCTCTCTCTCTTCTCTCTCTCTTTTCTCTCTCTCTCTTTCCTCTCTCTCTCTCTTCCTCTCTCTCTCTCTCTCTCCTCTCTCCTCTCACACACACACACACGCACAACACACCCCACACACACCACGCACGCACGCACGCACGCGCGCGCGCGCACGCGCACGCACGCACGCACACACACACACACACACACACACACACACAACACACACACACACACACACACACACACACAGAGCAAGTCCTTCAGTGTTGGGTGTACCCTCCCCAGCAACAAACAAAAGTCGGCGCCTGGCTTGCAGCAGAAAGGCAGCCATTGTGACTATCACCGTGCATGGCTTACCCGAATGTCCCCCCTCCCCCCCCCCCCCCCCCCAACTTCTACCTCCCACCTC
>CM031610.1:12612289-12614789 GCA_018398815.1 Conus ventricosus
TTCTTCTATGTTAACAGCCCATGGCGGGCAGTCTCAACCTTCTGTGTAAATAGACCCCATGACGGGCAGTCTCAACCTTCTTCTCTGTCAATAGACCCATGGCGGACAGTCTCAGCCCTTTTGTGTAATAGACCCATGACGGGGAGTCTAACCTTTTTGTGTAATAGACCCCAGACGGGCAGTCTCAACTTCTTCTCTGTCAGTAGACCCCATGACGGGCAGTCTCAACCTTCTTCTCTGTCAGTAGACCCCCTGACGGGCAACTCAACCTCTTCTCTGTCAATAGACCCCATGGCGGGCAGTCTCAGCCTTCTTCTATGTTAACAGACCCATGGCGGGTAGTCTCAACCTTGTGTAAAAAAGACCCCATGACGGGCAGTCTCAACCTTCTTCCCTGTCAATAGACCCCTGGTGGACAGTCTCACCTTCTGAGTAAATGACCCCATGACGGGGGAGTCTCAACCTTCTGTGTAAATAGACCCATGGAGGGCAGTCTCAGCCTTCTGTGTAAATAGACCCCATGCGGGGCAGTCTCAACCTTCTTTTCTGTCAATAGACCCCATGGAGAACGTCTCAACCTTCTTCTCTGTCAATAGACCCCGTGACTGGCAGTCTCAACCTTCTCTGTCAAAAGACCCCATGGCGGGCAGTCTCAACCTACTCTGTCAATGACCCCATGGCGGGCAGTCTGAATTTTCTTCCCCGTAAATAAATGTCAGATTTTACAGAAGGAAAGATTTTTAAAGAACATTTCCGGTGGTTTTTTTTTTTTAGAAGGCGCATTTTCAAGGGTTGTGTGAATGAAGTTTTTTTTTGTTTTTTGTTTTTTCATTTTCTTGTGAGTGGACTTCAAAAGCCCTGACAGCCCTAAATATGGCCCTTCGCGGTCGACTGGGCTTAAGGCAACATTACCTTACGCCGTATAAATACATCTATAAAAAAATCACTTGCCCTTCGTTTTACACGTTGTCAAAAACGTGACTCATCTGTTCATTCTGTCATCAATACTAGATATCTTTCTGGCACACAGCCGTTTTGACCAGGTACCATAAACAGTTTCCGTACCATGTGTTAACTTATTTGTACGGGAGATTTTTTTTCAAAAATTGACTAAGTACAGAACAAAAACATTGGGGGAAAAAAGCCAAAAACAAAGAGAACAGAAACAACAGAGAGAGAAAGAGAGAGAGAGGATAGGACACCGACAAAGCCACCAGGGGATCCACACGTGCATACATGTTAAGTAACACAGAGACAGACTCGTCCCTAAGCATATACATCAAGTCCAAAAGTTACACTTCTATTAAAGATTGGTATAGTTGCCATTTTTCATGCAGTTTTTGACTTGACTTTACACTTTTCGCAACTTCTTGTTCAAACTTATATCTTGTCTTTAAATAATGTAGAAAGCTTATCAAAATTGGAAGTTTTTTCTCGCATTTGCATTTATAGATAAAATATTTTCCTAGAAGTAGTATGAAGTCAAAGGTTTCATCACCTCTGAAATGATCTGCATGCCCAAATAATACCAATTCAACAGACAAATTCAAACAAGCTGCATGCTGACACTTCTCTTTCGTTATTGCTTGAAGTTGTTGCCAAAAATGTGCCGCATGTTCACATAACCAAAACAGATGCTCAATGCTTTCCCTTTCTCTATTACAGAATGTACAATGATCACTCAGTTCAACTCTCATTTTGACAACACAATATTTGTACCCAATATACGGTGTTGAATTCTTATCTGAAACCATTTAAGTTTTATTTCTTTTATTTTTTGTACCTTTTTAAAAATGATATTCCATTCCAATTGCTGGTCAAGTTTTTCATTCCACTTGTTGCAAAAAGTAGGGATTATGTTGTCACACATAAAGGCATCATAGTAAACACGTGCCCCTTTGCTGACTGAACAGATAAGCTTCCACAATTTAGACGTTTCTTCATGCTTGTTATTTGTCATTGTTACTGCAGTTTTCCGAATATATGCGTTTACCTCTCTTAATAATCCAGTGTACGAAATAAAGTCAATGCAAAATCCATATTTATAATTGAACTCTCTATATGCCAAAAGCGTGCCATCTTCTTTTAGTATGTGTCCAATTTTGTATATACTTTTGTCGAACAAACTTTGATAAAAAATTGGTTTTTTGTTTATCTTAATATTTGCATTGTAAAATATATTTTCGGAAGCAATTTCTTCAGAAATGCAAGATATAAAACCTTTTGCCAAATTCTTTATATGCCTCAAATACATCAACCCAAAATTTATTTCTGGATAATTGGCCTAGAGGAAGACTACAACCAATCTTTTCCAGATGACATATTTTTGGACAACTTGCCAAAGTAATACTTTTCCACTTGTGAGATGATAGTCTTATTTTTCTAATCCATGCAAGTTTTAATGCAAATATATATTCTTTTATTCTAGGCACACCAAGTCCTCCATTCATTACGTTTTTAACCACAGTTTTTCTATTTATACGATCCCGTTTTCTATTCC
>CM031610.1:12619789-12634789 GCA_018398815.1 Conus ventricosus
CTCTCTCTCTCTCTCCTCCTCTCTCTCTCCTCCGCTCCCTTCTTTCCTTCTTTTCCTTTTGTCCCCTCTCTTTTCCTCTCACTCTTTCTTTCATTCTCTCTCCTCTCTTCTTCACTTTTCATTTTTTTCTCCTTTCCCTTCTCTCTCCCCCTCTCCTCCTCCTCTTCTCTCGCCCACTTCTTCCTCTCTTTTTTCATTTTCTCTTCTCTCTTCCTCTCCTCTTTCTTTCATCTCTCTCTCTCCTCTCTTCCTCTTTCCTCTCTCTTTTTTCTCCTCTCTCTCTCTTCCTCTCCCCTTTCTTCCTCTCTCCTCTCCCTCTCTCCTCCCCTCTCCTTCCTCTTTTATTTTCTTCCTCTCTCCCCCTTTTTCCCCTCTCTCTCCTCTCCTCTCTCTCTCTTTTTCTTCCCTTTTCTCTCTCTCTCTCTTTCCCCCTCCTTTTTCTTTCTCTCCTCTCTCCCTCTCTCCCTCTCCTCCCCCTTCTCCTTTTCTCTTCTTCTCTCTCATTTCTTAATTCCTTTTCCCTTTCCTTTTCCCGATCTTCCCATTTTCCCCCTTTACTTGCCCTTTTATCTTTTTTATTTTTTTCCTTCTCTCTTTCTGCCTCTTGTATGGAAAAATTTTTCGACTCTCCCTAATTTTTTGAAAAGGATTCGTTATTTCCCCTTTTTGTTTTCCTTCCTATTTATATTTTTATTTTTTCCCCCCCCCTCTCTAACCGGCCTCCCTTTTTTAAACTTTTTTTCTTGTCTTTTTTCCTTTTCCTCTTTTCTTTCTTCCAAGTAAATTTTTCCCTATCTGTGTTAACTCCATCTAATTAAATTGTTGAAAAAAGCCCTTTCATCCCGTTCAACTACATTTCTACTCTGTACCCTTTTATACAAAACCTGGCAATTTCCTTGATTTGATTTATCATTTTGGAAAGAAGGAAAAAACATTTGTTTTGTACAAACCTTCTAGGGTTTTTTAATAATAAAAAAGGTATAATGGGCACAAATTATAGGCCAAATGTTTTCAAAAAAAAGCTTGTTTTGTTTTTTTTTAAGTGATCATCTTTTTTTTCTAAATTGACGTGGGAGAATACAAAATTTTTAACGTAAGTGCTTTATTCTAGGTCAACAAACAATCAAACAAACACCAACAACAACAAGCCAGTTTAGTACGCTCCCTTTCCCTTCCTTTTTTCTCTTCTCTCCTCTCTCCTCTTTTCCTATTAAATTTTAATTTAAATTAAGTTTTGCTTTTTTGGGTTTTTTTGTATAAACTCTATGTTTCCGGCAAATGTAGGGGGTTTCCGACCGGGTAAATCCATTTTTGATGATGAAACTAAAGGGGGGGAAAAGAAGAACCACAGAAAACAGCCCTTTACAGGACCCGCCAAGGAGGAAAAAAAAGAAGGAGAATGGGGAAGGGGAGAGGGAAAAAGAAGAGGAAAAAAAGAAAAAGACAGGGGGTTTGGGGGGAAAAAAGGGGAAAAAAGGGGGGAAAGAGACGAGAAGAAAAGAAAATAAGGGGGGGGGGGGAGCGAGGAGCAAAGGGAAAACAAAACCCGACAACATAAACAGGCAACAACAAAACAACAGATAAGAGACAAGTAAAAGAATGCCCCCCAGTTTTCCCAAAGGGGGTCCCCCCCCATAAAAAAAAATTAAATAAAAAAATAGGGTGTGGGGGGGGAGAAAAAGTAAGGGGAAGGGGAAACTGTAGGGAAAACAGCGGGGACACGGGTGCCCCAAACGAGAGGGGACGTGGAAATCAGGACAGGGAGGGGGAACGGAAAAGCAAAACACACACAACACCAAGGCCGCGAAACACAAACCCAGGGGAAGAGGAGAAAAAAGGGGAGAGAAGAGAAAAGAGACCGAGAGAGGAGAAGAAAGAAAAGAGGGGCAGAAGGGAGAGCACAGAGTCAGGGGGAGAGAAAAGGAGAGATGAGAGCGAACCCACAAAAGGGAAGAAAGGAAAGGGGGAGGACAAAGAGAGGAAAAAAAAAAGGAAAGAAGGAGAGGGGGGGAAAAAAGGAGAGACAGAAAGAGGGCAGACAGAAGAAAAAAGAAAATACAGAGAAGCAAGGCAAAAAAACAAAACAAAAAAAAAAACAACAAAAACAAAAATGACGCACAAAAAAATGGGGGAAAGGGAAAAAAAGGGAAAGGGGGAGAAAAAAAAAAACCCCCCCCAAAAAACCGACAAAAAAACGACAACAAAAAAAAACCCCCCAAAACCCCAAAAAAAAAAAAACCCCCAAAAAAAACCCCCCCAACACTTGTGTGTGTGTGTGTGTGTCCAGTTCCGGGCACCGGGTCGTGACACGGATCCCAATCTGCATGTGATGATGAAACCTCCAGACATCCGCTAAGCATAACACAGGCACCGAAACACACAGTGCCGGCTGAAAACAAGCTACCAGGCCACAGATGGAGAAGAGAGAGAGAGAGAGAGAAGAGAGGAGAGAGAGAGAGAGAGAGAGAAGAACCAGAGACAGAGACGAGAGAGACAGAGACAGAGAGAGAGAGACAGAGAGGGGAGAGAGACACGAGATGACAGAGAGAGAGAGAGAGACAGAGACAGAGAGGGAGAGAGACAGAGACACAGAGAAAGAGAGAGAGTGGAGGGAGGGCGGGGGTACAGGACAAAGAGAGAAAGAGACAAAGAGACACAGAGAATGAGAGAGGAGAGACAGAGACAGTGAGAGACAGAGCGAGAGAGAGACAGACAGACAGAGATAAGAGACAGAGTTACAGAGAGAGACATAGCAGAGAGAGAGACAGAGTGAGACAGAGAAAGAGAGAGGGGAGAGACAGACAGACAGACAAACAGATGGACAGACACAAACTGATAGAGAGGAGAGAGAGAGAGAGAGAGAGAAGGAAGAGAGAGAGAGAGAGAGAGAGAGACAGACAGACAGACAGACGAGACAGGCAGACAGACAGACAGAGACAGACTGAAGACAGACAGGCAAAGACAGTCAGACGCTGCAGGACAACACACACAAACACACACACAAACAACACAACACACACACAACACAACAACACACACACATGCAGCATGGCTAACCCATCCATTCCCGCGATGACAAAGCCTGAAAAGGAAATCGGAAAGTCATGGCCAGAACAGTCACCACAATAGTGTCCACACTACAACCCTCCCCCCACCCCCTTACCCTTCCCCCTGCACACCACACACACACAACGCACAAACACACACCACAACACACACACCCACACACACACACACACAACAACACACACTCACACACACATACACACACACTCACCCCACACAACAACACACACACTACACATTCACACCACACATTCACACACACACACACACACACACACACACCACAACACACACACACACATTCACACACACACGCACACACACAACACACACACACACAAAACACACACACACACACACACACACACACACCAACACACACCACACACACACACACACACCCACAACACACACACACCAACACACACACCAATTTCCTTCCACGTACCTTCCCCCTCACGCCTCCTCCTCCCCGCCCACGTCAGCACAAGCACTAACGCACCCTAACTCACCCCTCCCTCCCTCCCCTCCCCACCCTAACCCCACCCAGTCCCAACCACCCAACCCACCCAACCCACCCTCCCATTTCCTGCTCCCTCCACCAAGCCCACAACAAAAGCTTGACGAAAAACGTGAGCAGATTATATCAGGGCAAAGGAAGGGGAGGGGAATTATCACCTGGGAATTATCACCTGTCTGCCCGTCACTAACTGCCTAGTATGACTTACAGAGAGAGAGAGAAGGGGGGGGGGACAGAGGGGGGGGGGGGGGGTGGGCAGAGAGAGAGAGGAGAGAGAGAGAGAGAGAGAGAGAGAGGAATAGCTATCTTCTCACGGAAACACGGTATGGCGCGCGCGCGCGCACACACACACACAAAACACACACACACACACAACAACACACAAACACACAAAGACACACAGAGAGAGAGAGAATAGCTATCTTCACACGAAAACACTGTAGGACGCAGAGAGAGAGAGAGAGAGAGAGAGAGACAAGAGAGAGAGGGGAGAGTAGAGGAGAGGAGATAGAAGGAGGAAGAGAAGAGAGAGAGAGAGAGAGGAAACACGGTTTTTTTGGACGCAAACACAGGGAGAGGAAAGAGAGAGAGAGAGAGAGAGAGGAGAGAGATGGAGAGAAGGTGGGAGAGAGAGGAAGATGAGAGAGAGAGAGTGGAGAAAGAGATGAGAAGGGAGAATAGGCTATCTTCTCACGGAACCCCGGTATGATGCCCAGAGAAGAGACCTATCTTCTCCGGAAAACACGGTTTATGATGCACTGAGAGAAGTGTGAGGGAAGAGGAGGGAGAGCGAAGTAGAGATGAGAGAGAGGAGAGTAGAGAGAGTGAGGAGGAAGAAGAGGGAGAGATGTGAGAGAGACAGAGACAGAGAGACCGAGAGCCAAGAGAGGACAGAGACAGAGACAGACAGCGACAAACAGACAGCGACAGGGAGTGGGAAGAGAGGAGAGAGAGAGAGCGAGAGAGAGAGAGAGAAGAGGAGAGAGAGAGGAGGGAGAGAGAGAAGAGAGGAGGAGAGTGCAGAGGAGAAAAATAGCTAGAATCTTATCACCGGAAACACACTCGGTATGATGCACTGATGAGAGGATGAGAGGATAGAGATAGAGAGAGAGGAGAGAGGGGAGAGAAGAAGAGAGAGAGAGAAGAGAGGAGAGAGAGAGAGAGGAGAGAGAGAGAGAGACAGACAGACAGGAGGAGAGTGAGATGGACTCAGTCAGACAGACAGACAGACAGACAGGAACAGAGACAGGACAGACAAACAGGAAACAGAGGGAAGAGAGGACAGGGAGAGGGAGAAAGAGAGACGAGAGAGAGGAGAGAGATGAGGAGAGAGAGTAGAGAGAGGAGAGGGGGCGAAGAGAAGAGAGATGAGAGAGATGAGGGAGGAGGAGAGAGCAGAATAGCTATCTTCTCACGGAAACCGGTTGGTAGTTATGATGCACAGAGAGAGAGTGGAGGAGAGAGAGAGAGGAGAGAGCGAGAGAGAGAAGAGAGGATGAGAGAGACGAGAGAGAGACGCACCAGGGACAGACAGACAGACAGTGAGGAGGACAGAGACAGTGACAGACAGGGGACACTGAGAGAGAGAGGGACAGGGAGTGGGGAGAGAGATGAGGAGAGAGGAAGAGGAGAGAGATGAGAGGAGAGAGAGAAAAGAGAGTAGAGAGAGAGGAAGAGAGAAAGAGAAGGAAAGGGAAAGAAGAGAGGAGAAGAGAGAGAGAGAGAGGGACAGCAGAGAGAGAGAAGAGGATAAGAGAGGACAGAGGAGACAGAGAGAGAGAGACAGGACGAGGATGAGAGAGGACAGAAAGAGAGAGAGAGAATGATGAGAGGAGGAGGAGCGAGGAGTGGAGAGGAGAGGAGAGAGAGGAGATATGAGAAGTGAGAGGAAGGGGGGATGAGAGTGGAAGAGAGGACAGAGAGAGAATAGCTAATCTTCTTCACGGAAACACGGTTTTTTTTTTGGTATGACGCACCACAGAGAGAGAGAGAGGAGAGGAGAGAGAGAGAGAGAGAGAGATGAAGAGAGGAGAGAGAGAGAGTGAGAGTAGAGAGAGAGAGAGGTGAGTAGAGAGAAAGAGAGAGAGAGAGAGAGAAGAGACAGACAGACAGACTGACAGAGAGAGAGAGAGACAGGGAGTGGGAGGAGAGAGAGGAGAGAGAGGAAGACAGAGGAGAGAGGAAGAGGAGAGAGATGGAGAGAGAGAGAGAGGATGAGAGCTGAGAGGAGAGAGAGAGAAGAGAGAAGGAGGAGGAGAGAGTGGAGACAGACAGACAGACCAGACAGACAGACAAACACAGAGAGAGAGACCAGGGGAAGAGGGAGGAGAGAGGGAGAGGGAAGGGGGAGAGGAAGAGAGAGAGAAGAGAGAGGAGGGGGAGAACGACCGAACGAACGAAATCTTTTTATTTTACCAGTGGTAGGTAATGGGATAAGCAAAATTGCGCATGTTTTTTTCCCCAGCCCCCCTGGGGAAAAAAAAAAAAAAAGCACATGGACAAACACACAAGTCAATATGGCAGCAAAGAGGAAAAAAAAAAAAGTGAAACTCTAAGTCACCTTGCAACTGTTTAAAAGTAGTAAACCAGACTACTAATACTGCAAAAAAAAAAGCAAACACCACAAATTAGCAAGCATCCAATTTGCGGCCGGTGCGCACGCTCACAACACACACTACACACACACACACACAAACACACACACACACACACAACCTCACACACACCACAGCCACACACCACATGATGAAGGAATAAAATTGATTCTAATGACAACATCGCAAATCTGTAACAGTACTCTGTTTTTTTAAACATATACAATTGTCTCACAATTGTCTGTTTATATTCTTTCTTTTCGTATTATTTGGCATGAAGGAATTATATGTCTCTAAAATATTGTAATGTACTTTTTTAAAAAGTTTTTACTGCCTCTGGAAAGACGAATTGCTTTTGTCTGATGATTAAACGAGCTAATGCTTTCTTTATTTTCAGTAATTTGGTAAGGAGTGTTCACAAGGGCCTCCTGAATAGGCGGAGGAGACGAGAGAGAGAAGACTTGTTTTAAAATGATTCAATTCTGGGTTTTCTATTTACTATATTGTTCGTGTTTCTGAATTGATTTTCGCGGAAATGTGTGGTGGTTAGTGCTACAAGGAGCAAGATCTGTTCATTATTCGATAACATTATACAACGGCTTTGTTAAACTGTTATTGATACGATTAATGGAAGGATCTCACTGCGTAAGTAGTCTTCTGTCGTCATAATCTGGTAGTTTTTAAAAAGAGTAGTAACTTAAGAGAGAGCGTTTTTATAAATTGTTTAGATATCTTAATGGTGTTTGCACTGACATGACAATAGAGTAGTTGACGCATAATCGATAGATGAGGAAATAAATGCATGAAAGAATTTCTTTCGAGCTGGACATCGAGGAAATTCTTAATTTTTGTGTAAGTTGATTTAACTTTGGGAAATTCGTTTCAATAAAACTATCGATATGGGTGACAGGAAAGATGATGGTCGAAAGTAACACCTAGTACTTTGTGAGTATCAACTTCATGAAGGACTGGTATTACTATGTGTATAGGAGAGAAAGAAAGAGAGAGGAGGTGAGAGAGAAAGAAGAGAGAAGGAAAGAGGTGGGGAGGGAGCGAGAGAGAGAAGAGAGAGAGAGAGAGAGAGGAGAGGAGAGAGAGAGAGGAGAGAGAGAGAGAGAGACAGACAGACAGAGAGTACAGACAGACAGACAGACACAGATTAGACTCCGGAAAGGGAGAGGGAGAGAGAGAGAGAGAGAGAGAGAGAGGTGGGTTGCGAGATGTGAGAGGAGAGAGAGAGAGAGAGAGAATGAGAAGAGGATGCAGAGAAAAAGAAGAGAAAAAGGGAAAAGAATGAAAGAGTCAGGGGAGGAATGAAAGTATAAAAGAAATAAAGAAAAGAAGAGAGGAGACGCGGAGGAGAGGAGAGAAGAGAGAAAAGAGAGGGTGAGGGAGGGGATGAGAGAGAGAGATGGAGATTGAGGGATGAATGAGTAGAAAAAGAGGAGGAAGAGAGAGAGAGTGAGAGAATGAAGAGAGGAGACGAGGGAGAGAAAGAAGAGGAGGAAGGAGAGGAAAGAGAGAAGTGAGAGAAAGAGAGATGAGATAAAGAGAGGAGGAGACTAAATAGTAGTAGCTATCTTCAACGGAACCACTGTAGGACGCACAGAGAGAGAGAGAGATGGAGAGAGAGAGAGAGAGAGAGAGGAAGAGAGGAGAGTGAGAGAGAGAGAGAGGAGATGAGAGAGAGGAGGGAGGGAGGGAGGGAGGGAGGGAGAGGGGGAGCGGGAGTAGAGCCGGAGAGTAGAGCTGAGAGAAGGAAAGAGGGAGGAAAAGACAGAGGCAGAAGAACACAGACCAGACACACACTACACACACCACACACCCACCAAACACACACACCACACACACACACACAAAAACACACATAGAAGAGAGAACAGACTGGACAGGCAGAGAGATTCACATTCAGGGTGGGTTATTCAGCAAGGCCAGGGCCCTCCCATTACGAATATACGAACAAAGGGCGGTACAATGTTTTTTAGCAGTATCATTATGGCAAATTAAAGTAAAAAAAAAAAAAAAAAAAATTCAATTCCTTCACAAGCATACATTCTTATTAATATTAAAAAGAAGAGTTGTTAGTAAAGAAGAGTTTTGTTCTGAACTGAAACGCGTTTATGTAGATATTATATAAAATAATAATTTCCTGTGCTTCCGTGCTGTTGCCCTCTCTTCCGGAGGAGGAAAGAGAAGAAGGAAGTGAAAGAAAGTGAGAGACGAAGATATTCGATGAGGTGATGAGAGGAGTTGCTGAGAGAGGAGAGGAGTGAATGATGCTGAAGCTGAAAGTTATGATAGTGGGAGAGAGAGGGGAGGATTTGCTGAGGGAGGGGTGATGAGGAGAGAGGGGGAGAGGTGGAGTGATTGAGGAGAGAGAGAGGAGGGAGTGGGAGGGAGAGGGAGGGGAAGAGAGAGAGAGGAGGTGAGGAGGATGATGTAGAGGGAGGGGAGAGGAGCGAGAGGGATTGAGAGAGAGGGTGAGAGAGGAGAGAGATGCCAGAGGGAGCGAGAGGGATGAGGTAGAGGAGGTGAGTTGGAGAGGTTTGTGATAGAAAGGATGAAGGAGGATGAGAGAGAGAGTAACGAGAGAGAGAGAGAAGGAAGATTTGGTGGAGAAGAGAGAGAGAGAGAGAGAGGACTGACAGACAGAAAGACAGAAGACAGACAGTAAGACAGATAGACAGACAGACAGACAGGGACAGAGACAGAGAGACACCGAGAGAGATGACGTGTCGGGGGGAGAGGGGGGTGGGGAGTGTAGAAGAGGAAGATACAGTCGTTGTTGAATTCAAGTTTCTTTTCCAAGTGGCAAGCTACTGAGTTATCCTGCTCTCTCTGTCTCTCTCTTTGCCTCTCTCTATGTCTCTCTCTCTCTTTCTGGTTTCTATGCCCCTCTCTCTTGTCTTGTCTCTCTTCTGTCTCTCTCTTGTCTCTCTCTCTCTCTCACTGTCTCATCTTCTTCTCTGTCTCTCTTCTCTCTCTCTGTCTCTCTTCTGTCTCTCTGTCTTATCTCTCTCAACTGTCTCCCCCCCCCCGTCTCTCTACTCTCATGTTTCAGGCTTATGTCCTGTTTTCCTTCTCTCTCTCGCTCTCTTCTCTCTCAGTTTCTGGCTCTGTCTATGTCCTGTCTTTCCTTCTCCCTCTTCTCTCTTCTCTCTCTTATCTGTTTCTGGCTCTGTTAAGTCCCTGTCTTTCCTTCTCTTCTCTCTTCTTCTCTCTCTCTCACTCTCTCTCTCTTCTCTCTCTCTCCTCTCTCTCTCTCTCTCACTCTCTGTTTCTTGCTCTGTCTTATGTCCCTGTCTTTCATTCTCTCTCTCTCTCTCTGTCTCTCTCTCTCCTCTTCACTCTCTGTTTCTGGCTCTATGTCCCTTGTCTTTCTTCTCTCTCTCCTCTCTCTCTCTCTCTCGCTCTCTCTCTCTCTCTCTCTTCGTTTTGGCTTCTATGTCCACTCTCTCTCTCTCTTTCTCTCTCTCTCTCCTCTCTCTTCTCTCTTTCACTCTCTCTCTCTCTCTCGCCACCCAGCACGAACAGAATGAAATGAAGTGCCACTGAAAACTGCAAAGAAAGAAGCGCAATTCCTGGACACGGGAGGCACCGTATGTGTACGACGGTGGTCTATCCATCAATGTTATGTATGGGAGGGGGGGGGGGGGGGGGGGGTGGGGGGGGGGGGGGGGAGGGGGGGAGAGGGGTGGAGGGAGGGGCTGGGTGACGGTGGATCGGGAGGGAGAGGTGGTGTCGGTGTTCGTGGTGGTGGTGGTGGTGGTGGTGAGTGGTCATGGGTTTGAAGTTTATACTCGTTCAGTATTGACCTGATATGTCTTTTGAGAGAGAGAACAGAGAGAGAGAGGAAGAGAGAGAGAGAGAGAGAGGGAGAGACAGTTACACAGAGACGAGTGAGAAGAGAGAAGAAGAATGAGAGAGAGAAGAGGAGAGAGAGAAACCGAGTGAGACAGAGAGACAGAGGACAGAGACAACAGACACCAACAGACAGGAGAACAGAGAGATTTTTTTTTATTTTTTTTTACACTGCATTGGTTTTAGCGACACATGTTACTGTCTGTAGCACAGAGTACCATCTGAAAACAACCACCACCGTGAACCAGATCTTCCCGTTCAGTTAGTTTGTAAATTATCCACTCAGCATACAGGGCAACGTGAATCACTTGGGTTTTTTTTTATAAAAAAAATAAGTAGAACAGCCTCTGCATATGGATATCTGTATGGACAGTTTCTTATGATTAAACGGGGCAAAACCCACTCACCGAGACCACGCAGATCGAAGGCAGAAGCTGGTGGAATGAGCGAGCTCCAAATAAAGTGCTCAGAGATGGACAATGCATTTTATATTACAATTCACACACACTCACACACATATATTATTTATATATGTTATTATATTATATATATATATATATATATTTATATCTATATATATATTATTTATATATTATTTAAATTATTTGTTAAAAATATTTCTAATATGAGGTGCTAAAATCTTTTTAGCATTTTAGTAATATTTTTTAACAGATGTGCTCCCTAGACGATTGAGCTCTTTTGGATTTTTAAAGGTTTTTAGCACTTCATTCTTCGAATATTTTAACAGATGTTGCTCCCTAGACGGTTGAGCTCTTTTGGATCTTTAAAGGACATTTTTTTACTGTTCGTGGATTTTATATAGTATTTATTTATATAGTTATATATATATATATATATATATATATATGTAAATGTATAACAACGCTTGCTCTTTAGTTTTGTAGTGAAGAAATAGGGGGCGATAAGATTATATTTCTGCAGTGGTAGATATTCTGTTAACTAACAGTACTTGACGTGGGTGGAATGGGGAATAATATGCTTCCCAAATGGAGCCTTCAGCCAGCTTATAGTCTCCAAGGGGGAGACATCTCCAATGGGGAGGAAAAACTCACTAACATATTAAACTTCCTGTTCGATTCCGTATTTCGAAATCTGATTGTTTCTTCCTCAGTGACCGCGGGAAAGTGGTAACTTGACTCCTCTGCCTTTTTCCGTTTTTTAAGAAGAATGCTTTCCAGAAAAAAGGATTTATATTATTATATATATATATAATATAATATATATATATATATATTTGTTAAAATTATTTCTAAAATGAAGTGCTAAAGAAAGATTTTTAACAAATATTTTTAAACAGATGTTGCTCCCTGACGGTTTGAGCTCTTTTTGGATTTTTTAAAGGACATTTTTTATACTGTTCGTGATTATATTTTATATATATATATATCATATATATAAATATATAAATATATATATATATATATATATATACACAGAGAGAAAGCAAGAGAGGAGAAGATATATAGGTGTAACTTACATTGATTCTATATATATATATTATATATATATTTACAACAAACTAATAAATTCCAAGGATATGTACGAGCACCGTTCCAGCAACTTACAGAGCAGCTTGGTGTTGCATTGACTGCAGAACTATTGAATTATAAACATTATACAGAGAAGGAGGAAAGAGCGAGAGAGAAAAAAAATATATATATAAATATGCTGAAAAATTAAGTAGTGGGGGGGGGGGGGGTGGAACTAGTGCAGGCAATACAAATTTCTTCCCGTTATATTATAGTATGATTGGCAATATTTCAAAGCTCGAACAAAAGCGAGGAGAGTCTTTTCTTTCTTTTTTCTTTTTTCCAAAATGGAGGATGATGGGCGGGACGAAGCAAAAATTCGAATAGAGTTTGTTTCTTACCGCCAATCGACTTGACAAAAAACAGTGTCTTGTCATGATGCTTTGTCTCAATGTCTTAGGCGGTAAGAAACAAATCTCTATTTCTAATTTTTTTTTTTTTATGTTTTTTATGTTGTTAGAGAGAGAGAGGAGAGAGAGAGAGGAGACTGAGAGTCGAGGAGAGAGAGAGAGAGAGAGGAGAGAAGAGAGTGGAGACAGACTGACAGTCGGACAGAGACAACAGAGAGAGAGAGAGAAGAAAAGGAAGGAAATTTTAGAAAAAGTTGAGACACGAGGGCATTGCACAATTTGAAGTACTCATGCTTTAAGTGAACATACAGGCGATAGAGCGGGGGTGGGGTGGGGGGGGGTGGGGGGTGGGAGGGGGGGGGGTTGCTGTGTGGTCCGTGTGTCCTGCGCGCCATCTGGTGCCGCGTACCACTCCAGTATCAGTTTCTCCCGCGTCAGTCCTCACCTGTTGAACGGACCCCCCAACACTTAAAAACCAGTTGTACCAGGGACGAACTGTGGGGAGGGGGGAAGAGGCGTGTGGGTGGTGTGGGTGGGTGGGGGCGCTAGGGGGAGGGTGATTAGAAGGAGAAGCCAACTGGACACTCCCATTCCCATTACCCCCCCCCACCCCCCCCCCCACCCACCACCAACGCCCACCACCACGCTCCAACCGTCCTCGCACTTATTGGTTTACGCAGAAGATGAATGAGCGAGGAGAAAAACCAGTCAGTAGATCCTACATCATATACTCCTAACAGTCCTGAACAGATAGGCTACTCCCCACCTCACGCCTGCAACATCAGACCATCCGCGTGTAGAGCCCAGGCTGCTCACACACACAACACACACAACAACACAAAATCAATTGCGCCATGAAAAGAAGTCAGTATTTATAGACCGGAGCAGGCAGTTCAACTGTTTTGAGTATATTTCATTGTG
Source organism: Conus ventricosus (assembly GCA_018398815.1). Taxonomy (NCBI): domain Eukaryota; kingdom Metazoa; phylum Mollusca; class Gastropoda; order Neogastropoda; family Conidae; genus Conus; species Conus ventricosus. Next base: position 12,632,652 of record CM031610.1, read on the forward strand.
TCTGGAAGGTGATTCTCCTCATTATCTTTACGATGGCCATCAAGGTATAGGTTGACTTCATTTTCTCTTTCCTATGGCCATCAAGGTACAAGCCAGGTGGGTGGTTCCAAGCAGACAGGTCAAAAATCGAAGGAATGAGAAATATTACGGCGCGCTTCCAGCTGGCGGCAAAGACAGGGTACGTTCCTCGTGAATGCAAAGGCCGGAAATGTGAACGTAGTAAGGTCATGTACTTTGAAGAATTGACTGTGATTTCTTCGGTGGGAGGTTTGTTCTTTTGATCAATTACCAGCTTAACATTCCTAACTGGCTCAATTTTACGGTACGCTCATAAAACGCTTTTCTTGGCTTTTCAAAGTCTTGTGCAAAAATCTTAAATGGTGGCGTGTGGCACAGCACAAGACAGCGTAAGAAATGTTACGAACAGTGCAGGGGGGGGGGGGGGGGGGGGTTGGCGGGGCTGGGGCTTGGGAGAGGGCTGGGGGATGCTGAGTGGAACATGGACAGTTGGACGGGAAAGGGTGAAGGAGATCACCGGTGTCTTATCCATTGATCCGGTGACCAAGGTTCACAGACCACCCCGTCTGCCCACTCCTGGGCTAAGCAAAGTCCGACATTGCTAAGGCGTAGTAGGCACGGGACCTCTGTCCTCGAAATTCTCTTAGTCTTTGTCCTTAGTGTATTATTATCATCAGCTTTTTTTTTTTTTTTAAATCTGCGCTGTGTGGTCTTTTTCGAAACATAGCGGATGTGGTGTAGCGTTAATGGTCAGTCCGGCACGCTGTGACTCCCCCTCCTTGTGACACTGAAACACAGGCAAACCTGAGATGTGACGGTGTAATATTCCACTCACCGGTCAAAGAAACCGACACCGAACGACAACCACCCCCCCCCCCTCCCACCCCCGACCTAACCCCTCCACCCCCGCCCTCGGTCAAATGTTGTCCATTACGGCTAGCTTGAAATAATAAATGGTCTGTAAGGCAGAGGTCTGTCAACAGCTGGCTATATTCACACCCAAATCATCGTACGCCCCCCCCGGCCCCCCCCCCCCCCCCCCCCCCCACCTCCTGTCAGCCGTCAATCTAAATTGATGGCAATTTCCTCTAGAGGGAATCCCTCGGCCATCAGCAAATACCACACACACAAACTCACACACCAACACACCACCCGCGCATCCGCACGTCTGCGCTTCAACCTTCCCTTCGTAACCCCAAGCAACCTCTTGGTGTTGCGCCACCTTGGCTGGCCTCAACTGCTTCTCCTGTACCAGCCATTGAAATGCAAGCTCTCTGCTTGCTTGCCTGCCTCGGGTTTGCAGCCTAGGGTGTAGCTGGTGTGTGCAGGAAGGGACAACAAAGACAAGTAACTCCCTCCCCCAACCCACCCCCATCTTACACCCCACCCCGATAAATGAAGAAAGACGCAATGGATGTTGATTTCTCACCGTTGTTTAGTGGTCCCGCTCACGTTTGATTAATATGGAGGAGCTAAACAAAACGAAACAAAACAAGCAGAGCACTTATGCGAGAAAAAACAATATAATTTCTCTTCTGCCTTTTTTCCTTAAAAAAGCAGTTTGGCCTTGAAATTATTTAGTGTAACTGGGACGGATTGTTTTTTATTTTTTTAAATTTTATTTCAATCCATCCCTGTCTGCAAACTTAAAGCATCTGGGCCAGGTTTTTAATAACATTTGAGTATATATATATATATATCATATATATATATATTATTATATATATATATATATTATATATATATATATGGTGTTGTGTGTGTGTGTGTTGGTGTGTGTGTGTGTGTGTGTGTGTTTGTGCTGGCGCGCGCGCGGCGCACGTGTGGTGTGTGTGTGTGTGTGTGTGTGTGTGTGATGTGTGTGTGTGTGTGGGTGTGGGTTTGAGTTTAAAAAAATAAACAACAACAACAAAGGTGACCTAAGAAGCAAAAAAAATCATGAAAGAGCAAAAACAAGCACATTTTCTGATGAAGAGTAGAAAATATATAAAAAGATAATACCTTTAAACACAAGTGCTGAGTGCAGTTCTTGGAATGAATCCGCAAGGGACTGATTACAATTAAACTTTTTTTTTCGTCTTTTATTATTCCTTTTTTTTTATTTTTTTTTTGCTGCACGA
>CM031610.1:12647289-12649789 GCA_018398815.1 Conus ventricosus
AGTTAACCTCTTCTATAACACTGTCGTTTATTTTTATTTTGCTTAAGACAGTTTTGAAGTTTTGGCGGTTTTGTCTAGTGGTAATTATCATTAACTTAGATTTCTTAGGATGTAGAGCCATATGATTTAGTTTACTCCATGTTTCCAGTTTTGTAAGCTCGTTTTGTATATCTGCAAGCACCGAGTCTGTGTTTTTGTTTTTGTTATGCATTGTACTATCATCTGCAAATAGTTCACAGTCAGATGAGACGTTTAACGGAAGATCGTTTATATAGACAGAAAATAAAATGGTCCTAGGACTGACCCTTGGGGAACACCATAGTTTACTGGTTGAAAAGATGATTTTTTACAATCCAGGAAAACTAATTGTTGTCTGTTGGTTAGAAAGGATGAAATCAGATTGATTGCATCTTGTGATAAACAATATAATTCCAGTTTTTTTTATAAGGAGATTGTGGTCAATGGTATCAAATGCCTTAGCAAAGTCAACAAATACTGCCCCAGTAACAAGGTCGTTATTAATATTTATGTGCCATTGTTCTACTAGGTTTGAGAGTGCAGTGTGACAAGAATGATTTTTTCTGAAACCACTTTGGTTTGGATGAAACAAATTATATTCATCAAAATGGGACTGAATCGTTTTCTTTAAATGCTTTTCTAACGGTTTTGACAGAACAGATAAAATTGATATGGGCCTGTAGTTTGAAGCATCATTTGGGTCACCAGATTTAAAGAGAGGAATTACCTTGGCATCCTTAAAAGCTTGAGGAAAATGACATTTTTCAATACACAAATTATAAATATAGGTTAAATGTTCTGCAATGATTGGAGCTGCCGTTCTAAGTATTCGATTGTCCAAATCATCCAATCCACGAGATTTAGACTGACTTAAGGAACATAATTCATGGTATACTTCACGAACACTTATGAATTTAAACTTAAGAAAAGATTTTACATTTTTCAACGCACAAAAATCTTTAAGTAACAGCAAGTCATTCTGATGAGTGTAGTCTTCCTTGACAATCGAATCAGAAACTGTCGAGAAGTGATTGTTCAATTCGTCGTTTGATAGGTTTGTAGATGGAGTGTTTGAAGATGCTTTGTTTTTTCCTGATAGTTGGTTTACTGCTTTCCATATAGATTTAGTGTTAGATTTAGAAGCGATTAATTCGCTAAAGTATTTCTTTTCAGCGGCTCTTTTCATCGAGTTTACTTTATTCCGCTGTTTCTTGAAGTTTTCATCATTCCTGTTTGCTGAAGTAAATATTCACAGTTATTTCTAGCTGCGTTAATTTCTTCATTTAACCATGGAGGTTTGTCTGTGAGTTTTACTCTTTTCTTTTTGCATGGAGCATGCTTATTGAATACCGCAAGAAACGCATCATACCATGTATTCAGAGCTCCGTCAGGGTCCCTATGCTGATATACCTCTGAAAAATTTGTGTTAATTAGATCGAACAAAAAGAGATCTGGATTGAAATTTTTGTAACTTCTGTAAATTATATATTTATGGTAGGATCTAGGAATTTTCACGCCTTTCTTACACCAGGTTAGACAAACTGGAAAGTGATCACTCAATCAAAATAGGTACAGATGTTTCTACAATATTAGAAGAATTTGTAACATAGACATGGTCAATCAATGTTTCTGTTTTCAATGTTTTGCGCGTAGGGGAATTTATTAGTTGGGTTAAGTTGTATGTATCAATAATCTTTTTCCATGTGTTGTATGGTTTTAGTAAGTCGATGTTGAAATCACCGAGTAGTATTATTTCACTGGAATGGTCTAATACTTCTTCTATCATTGACTCAAAACGGTCGAACCAATCAGCACGTTCATCAGGGTTTCTATACAACATACCTATTAACATTGGTCTATTTCCCTTTAGACACACATCAATCCATATACATTCCACAGAGTGTTTAACAAACACATTAAGTTGCTTATACTTCACTGATTGATGGATATACGCCACTAATCCCGTTTCTAGTTTATTTGAATGTGATGCATCTTCACGTATAAGATTATAACCTGGAATAGTGACTAAATGGTTGGAAACAATATCAGTTAACCTAGTTTCAGAAAAACCAAAAACATGAAAACAATCGTCTGAATTCGACAAAATAGAAGGAACATCAGATATCTTGTTTAAAAGATGGCAAGCATTTAGATATCCTACTTTAAAGCCTTTTTTTGTCAACCACTTGAGATCTGTTGGCTTCTGCGACATGATGATTGAAGATGACACCAAACAGAAATTTTCTAGTAAAGCGAAAAAAGGATAGTTTATATTTTAAGACAACAGCAACACAACAAGGATTAAATAATGCCAAAACGGTTGTCACTCAAAATCAGTAAAGGTCCAATAAAATTCAAAACGATGTCAAGTACTAGGCACATAAGCCCGCAAAATAAAAAGCTAACATACACGACAGAAACAACGTAAGAAGAGTCGGAAGCTTAAGCAAAACCTCTGAGCCAAAGCAATTGCAAATTTCCA
>CM031610.1:12662289-12679789 GCA_018398815.1 Conus ventricosus
TGTGCGAGTGTGTGTGTGCATGTGTGTGTGTGTGTGCGGTGTGTGTGTGTGTGTGTGTGTGTGTGTGTGTGTGTGTGTGTGTGTGTGTGTGTGTGTGTGTGAGTGTGTGTGTGTGGTGTGAGTGAGTGTGTATGAGTGTGTGTGTGTGTGTATGAGTGAGTGTGTATGAGTGTGTGTGTGTGTGTGTGTGTGTGTGTGTGTGTGTGTGTGTGTGTGTGTGTGTGTGCGTGTGCGAGAAACAGAGAGGGAGACAGAAAGACATAGAGAGCGAGACAGAGAGCAAGAGAGAAAGAGAGACAGACAGACAGACAGACAGAGAGGAAATGTGTGTATGTGTAAAAAAAAAAAAAAAAGCAAAGAAACAATCAAATCAAAGAAAAAAAATGCAAGGAAGAAACACACCCGTACAGAACGAGACGGGGGGGGGGGGGGGGGGGGGGGGGGGGGGAGGGGGGAAGGGGAGGCCAGGAAGGAATCCACAAAAACGGAGTCATTACATGGAAAAGGAAGACGAAAGTAAAAGATGTGCGAGAGGGAGGGGGGTGGGGGATGGGTAAGGAAGGGGGCACACAACTCATGATGGCTCAGCCAGACATGTGATGACAGACACGGAGCAGAGGCCACACGCCGCAATTCAAATTTCGCACCACAACAACCACTACATAATCCATGTCAACGTTTTGAGGCCTACCATCATGTTGAACCGATAACCGACAAAAGAGCCACATCCCACCAAATTATTTCCCTGTTGGGGGTGGGGGTGGAATTGCAGGGGGGTGTGGGTTTTCATCACCGAAAAATCAACAGTCATCCAATACATAAACTTCCCTTAGTTTTGACGTCACGTTTCCGACCTTCGTCGCACTCAATTCCGCGACCCCCATCTTTGCAGCCTAGCTGGTATCCCCCCCCCTCCCCCCCCCAAATAGTCCCCATCCCTTTGCTTTTGATCTTCGCCTTGGAACCACACCATGGCTGGTACCTTGATGGACGCGTTGAAAAGAAAATGAGGAGAGTCAACTTTCAGACGCCATACAACTTCCTTTTAACAATCTGATGGCCCCAGTCTAAAATAGTCGACTCCTTAATCAAAGCCTTGCGAGTTCATTCTTGTGTGTGGCAGCCACATACGGCGCGCGGGAGGGGGGGGGGGCGGGGGGGGGGGGTCAGGCGCAGTGCGGGCCAGTGGTCCAGCAGAAGGGCCGGGCGGTGCCACGCCAAAGTGTGTCAGGTTTGACCTGACGCATCATCTTCAGACTGACCTTGAGACAGTTTTTTCGTCAAAGTGTCCTGTACATGTGGGGGGTGTGTGTGTTGTGTGTGTGTTTGTGTTGTGTGTGTGTGTGTGAGTGTGTGTGTGTGTGGGTGTGTAGTAGTAGTAAGTAGTCGTACTTTAATTTAACGCTCTTCAACCCTCAATGAACACTAGACACACACACACACAAAAAAAACATGTGAGAGATCTTTAAAGTGTTGAGTTTTTTGAGTAAATGCAACAACAATGCCACACTTAAGTAATTGGATTCTACTAAGCCACAAATGATCTCTAACATTACAACAACTGATCAAAGAAAAATACCAACAAACTAAATCAAGTTTACTGAAAACAACTTAAGAAGATCACGGTCATTACTATTTTTCCTGTAATGTTATCGGATTCGGTGGTTGAGCGCAGTGCCTCCCTTTTTGAGTCATTTGAGCTTTGATGACATGACAGTGCAGAAGCAGATGATTCGTAGAAATTTGACCACCCACAAACACAAAATAATACTTATACAAATTTTGTTTGAAAGCGTTTTAGACGTAACTCTCTTAAAAAACATTCAAAGACGTAAATGATCTGGATTTTATTTGACTTATACTCTCAATATTCATAACCAATGCAGTGTATCACAAGTCTTTACACAATTATATGAATATTGTAATATCTGAGGTCTTCAAACTTGTCAACAAAATTATCCATTGCTACTTGTTCCAAAGTATTTACAATATACCATGTAGATCTACTAACATTAGTTTAATTGTTTGTGGTGTGGTGTGTGTTGTGTTGTGAGGTGTACGTGTGTGGTGTGTGTGGTGTGTGTGCGCGCGTGTGTGTGTGTGTGTGTGTGTTGTGTGTAGTGTGTGTGTTGTTTGTGTGTTGTGTGTGTGTGTGTTGTGTATGTATGTCTGTGTGTGTGTATGTGGGGGGGGGGGGGGAGTGAAATTGGTTTCCGTCATCAGTGTGTTTGTGTGTGTTGTGTGCGCCGCTTAAGTGAGTGCTTACGTGCGTGTGCGCGCGCGCATGCGCGCGTCTGGTGTGTGTGCTTGTGTGGGTAAGAGGGAAAAAGGTGAGAGAGAGAGGCAGAGACAAACAAATCAGAAGACAGACACACAAACAGACAGAGAGAAGAGGGCCAGGGAGAGAACGGTGTGTGTGTGTGTGTGGTGTGTGTTGTGTGTGTGTGTATGTCTGTTGTGTGTGTGGTGTGTTGTGTGTGTGTGTGTGTGTGTTTGTGTGTGTTGTGTGTGTGTGTCAGTGTGTTGTGTGCGAGTGTTGTGTGTGTTTGTGTGTTGTGTTGTGTGTGTGTGTGTTGTGTGTGTGTGTATGTGTGCGTGTTTTGAGTGTTATGTGTGTGTGTTGAGTTGTGCGTGTGTGAGTGTGCGTTTGCAGGGCGTGGTATATATATAAATATATATGTGTGTGTGTGGTGTGTGTGTGTGTGTGTGTGTGTGTGTGTGTGTGTTGTGTGTGTGTGTGTGAATGTGTATTGTGTGAGTGTGTGTGTAGTGTGTGTGTGGGTGTGTGTTGTGTGTGTGTGTGTGTGAGTCATCTGTGTGGTGTGTGTGTGTGTGTGTATCAGTCTGTGTGTGTGTGTGTGTGTGTGTGTGTGTGTGTGTGTGTGTGTGTGGGTGTGGTGGTGTTGGTGTGTATCATTCTGTGTGTTTGTGTTGTGTGTGTGTGTGTGAGGTGTGTGTGTTGTGTGTGTGTGTTGTAAGTGTGTGAGTGTGTGTTTTGTGTGTGTGTGTGGTTGTGTGTGTCATTGTGTGTTGTGTCTGTGTGTGGTGTCAGTCCTGTGTGTGTGCGTGTCAGTCTGCTGCTTGTCTCTCTGTCTGTCGTCTGTTCTGTATATGCGTGTCCCCTCTCTTCGCTAAATGAGCACCAACGATTGCCCCAGAGAAATAACGGTCAGAGAGACTGAGCAAGCGAATCGACCACGACAGATAGGGGCACGACAGAGAGACCGGCCGCTTGGAGTGCAGCAGCAGCGTCCAGCAGCAGGCGACAATGCAGGCTGCGGCTGCGGATGAGGAGCTACCTGGGTGCAGCAGCCCCGGGACCCTGTGATAAAGGTCACGCCCACCACTGTCCCCCACACGCCCACGCGTCCTCCAGCACCCTCTTGTCTGTGCGTACCCACTTCCCCGCTCTCTCCTTCACTCGGTGTGTGTGTGTGTGTGTGTGTGTTGTGTGTGTGGTTTGTGTGTGTGTGTTTGTGAGTGAGTGAGGAGTGTGTGTGTGTTGTGTTGTGTGGATGTGTGTGTGTGTGTGTGGGTGTGTTGTGGTGTGTGTGTGTGTTTACCAAGAACGAGCGAACCGCCGTCACGAGAGAGAGTTGGTAGGCGGGTGGGGCGGGGGATGGAGGGGGGGGGGGAGGGAAGGGGAGGGTGAAGTAGGCGTGTGTGTGTGTGTTTGTGTGTGTGTGTGTGTGTTTTTGTGTGTGGTGGGTTGTGTGTGTGTGTTGTGAGTGTTGTTGCATGTGTGTAAGAAGAGAGAGTGCGTGTGTGTGTGTGTGTGTGTTTGTGTGTGATTGTGTGTGTGTGTGTAGAGAGAGAGAGAGAGAGAGAGAGAAGAGTGCTGCGTGTGGTGTTGAGTGTGTGAGTGGTGTGAGTTGTGTGTGTGTGTGTGTGTGTGTGTAGTGTGCTGTGTGTGTGGGTGTGTGAGAGAGAGAAGAAGAGAGAAGAGGACGTGTTGTGTGTTGTGCCGTGCTGTGCGTGCCGTGCTGCGTGCGAGCGTGCGTGCGGTGCGTCGTGCGAGTGTGTGTGGTGTGTGTGTGTGTGTGGAAGAGGGATGGGAAGTGTGATAAGGGCAGGAGAGTGAGCATAGGGCGTGTGTGTGGGTATGGAGAAAATATGCTCGATTTTTATACGTCCAAAGAGACATAAAGAACAGAAGCACGCGCGCGCGACACCACGTCACCACTCACGCAACGCACGCAACGCACACACACACACACACACACACCCACACACACCAGACGAGAGAGAGAGAAAACAGAGAAGAAAAAAACAGAGACAGACAGACAGAGACAGAGAAGACGAAGATGAAGAAAGAAAGAAGAAAGAAACAACTGAAGAATAAGTTAAATGAGAAAAGAGGATGGGCAGAGAGAGAGAGAGAGAGAGAGAGGAGAGAGAGAGAGAGAGAGAGATAAGAGAGATAGAGAGAGAAATGAGAGAGAGAGAGAGAGAAGAGAGAGAGATGGAGAAAGAGAGGAAAGAGATTGGAGGGGATGAAAGAGAGAGGAGAGAGATAGAGGAGAGAAGAGAGAAGAGAGAGAGAGAGAGAGAGAGAGAGAGAGAAAAAAGAGATGGAGAAAACAGAGAGACAGAGACTGAACACAGCGAGACACATGAAAAGACAGGAAAGGAAGAAGGAAGGAAGGAAGAGGATGAGGAGAAAGAAACTGTACCATGACTGTGGATTGTTTCCCTGCCACTCATTTATTTTCCAACTTGAACCATGACTCTCAAAAGTGCTATTTCACTACGCTCCAAACTGTGGTCAATAGAAGGCGGATACAGAGGAAACCCTATTATCCCTGCGAACCACAACACAGAGAGAGAGAAGAGAGAGAGAGAGGAGGAGAGAAGAGAAGAGAGAGAGAGAGAGAGATAGAGAGAGAGAGAAGACCCAGAGAAAGGAGGGGGAAAAAGAGAGAGAGAGACAGCGACAAAGAAGAACAGAGACAGAGGGCAGGAGAAGACACAGAGAAGGGCAATGAAAAAGAAGAAAAGAACAACAATGAATACTTATATAGCGCCCCATTCCTCGTTAGAGACCAGCTCTAAGCGCTTTACAATCCACACTCGTTTACACAACGGGCTCCTACCTGGGTATGCCGCTGAAGAGCTGCCACTGGCGCTTCATTCAGTCGTTGCCCCGTGTCCAATCATCCAGTCAGATCGTTTCAATATCGTATTCAACTAGATCACTCCATTTCCCTTACTTCCTTCATTCTTTCCCATTCTCCACGCAGGTGCATACTAAGTGTAACATTCCCATCCATACCAACGGCCGAACTGGCCTACTCTTTCTTGAAAAGTTGAGACGGGATTTCACGTGTGCGCCAACTTAATGCGGGCGTTCACACACTGAACCTCGGTTATAGTCCCCACCCCCCACCCTCTCCCACCCCCCCCAATTTTTAGTCGAGGACGTATGGAGTCAGAACCAATGTTAACCCTCGAGGGAAAAAAATCCCACCCCTGTACCGAAACGCCGGCGGAATTCGGAACCCGCAAACCCCCAGGATCACCAAGATTAACGAGTCCGGCAACTCCACCACTGAGCGATTCCGCTCTGAAGACAGGGGGAAAGAGAAGGAAGGAAGGAATGAAGGAGGATGAGGAGAGGAAACTGAACGATGACCATCAAAAGGTATCTTTCCCTAGGTCTTCATTTAAAAGTCGGACACAGTCAAAGTCTACAATCTCATGTGAACCAACACGAGAAAGGTTGGTCTCTTCAATGTGAATTAGGCGCCTTCGTTCCATCTGTCCGTCGTTCGTTTCGTTCGTTTCGTCGGTCCTCTCTCCGTTTTGTGTGTGTGTGTGTGTTGTGTGTTGTGTGTGTGTGTGTGTGTGTGTGTGTGTGTGTGTGTGTGTGTGTGAGGAGTGAGTTAGTAGTGAATGAGAGTGAGTGAGTGAGTGTGGTGTGAGTGTGTGTGTTGTGTGTGAGGTGTGTGAGTGTGTGTGTGTGTGTGTGTGTGTGGGTGTGTGTGTGTGTGTGATGGAGTGAGTGATGAGAGTGAGTGAGTGCTGCGTGCGTGCGTGCGTGCGTGCGTGCGTGCGTGCGTGCGGCGTGCGTGTGTGTGTTCAGTCTGTGTGTGTGTAGTGTGTGTGTTGAGGGTGGAGTGTGGTGTGTTGAGTGGTCTGTGCGTGAGTAGTGAGTGAAGTGAGTGAGTGATGAGTGTGTGTGCGTGTGTGCGTGCGTGTGTGCGTGCTGCGGGCTGCGTGCGCGAGTGCGGGCGTGCGTGTGTGTGTTGTGGAGTGAGTGAGTGAGTTAGTGAGTGGTGGTTGTGTGGTGGTTGTGTGTGTTTTGTGAGTGTGTGTGTGTGGAGTGTGCGGTGTGGCGTGTGTGTGAGTGAGTGTGTGATGAGTATGTTGTTGTGTGGTGTGTGTTGTGGTGTGTTGTGTGTGTTGTGGTTGTGTTGAGTGAGTGAGTGAGTGAGTGAGTGAGTTAGAGACAGACAGAAGAGAGAGAGAGAAAGAGAAAACCAGAGACTTTGGGGCGTCCACCAACCTCACTTAACCGTAATTTTAGGTCTGAGTGTAAAACAGGACAACACCACAACCAGCAACAACGCCAATGGAGTGCACGCCCTTCAAAGCCAAATACTTTTAAACCAAGCCCGTCGTGACCTAGTTGCAGATCGTCCATGGTAATCACCTCACTTTAAGGACCACTGCAAAGGCACACACACAACACACACACACACACACACACACACTCACACACAACACACATCACAAACAACACACACATAACAAAACCTCACGCACACACACACCACACACACATCACACACACATAGATCACACATCACACACACACACACCACACACACACACACACACACATCACATATCACACACACACACACACACACACACACACACACACACACACACACACAACATCACACCACACACACACACACACACACACACACACACACACAGACACACACCCACACTTGAAACGTACCAATTTTATCCTCCCCACCCCCACCCCAACCTCCCCTTAAAAGCTTTCAAACCCTTGACCTCTGAACGGATTTTTTTTGTTTTTGGTTTGTTGTTGTTTTTTGTTACTAGCAAAGCGGGTAACTCTGATCCAACACAAAGACTTGACGCTGAATGACCTCCCCCCCCACCCCCCACCCCCCCCACCCCCCACCACCCACCACCACACGAGGGGACGAAAGAGAGAGAGTGGGAGAGTTGATAAGAAAAGGACGGGGGAGGGGAAGGAGAATGAGAGGGAGAGAGAGAGAAGAGAGAGAGAGAGTGAGAAGCGAAGAGAGAGAGAGAGAGAGAGAGAGAGAGAGAGAGAGGAGAGGCGGAATCGTCCCAAGAATGCTTTCAACTCACTACAGTACTGTTTTCCGCTCCAATTTCATCGCCTTTTCTGCTACTAGTCCTGTCCCGTGGCCGACCTGCCACGCAGCCCATAGCCATCGAACATTTTGGGGCATTCACAGGTCTAGCACGATCACCAGACAGGGGATTGGGAAGAGAAGAGAGGCGAAATGAGGACAGGGGAAGGAATAAGGTTCGGGAGGGAAGATTGGGGGGGGGGGAGAGGAGGAGGGGATGGAGAGTGGGAGGGATGAGAGGAGGAGGGGGGGGGGGAAGAGGGTGGAGTGTAGAGGGGTTGGGAGAAAAGAAAGATGGAGGCCTTGTCGAAGAACATATCGAGAGTGCATTCTTCACTTTTGGCGGGTCTTGTATTATTGGTCCCATCATAGTCACACTAGACCAAAGAGTGCCGATGGAATGCCGAGGCAGGAGGGGAGGGTGGGGGGGGGGTTGAGGGATTGAAGGGTGTTGTGGGGGGTGGGGGGTGGGGAAAAGATATGGTGGGGTGTTTTTGGGTGGTGGCGGTGGGAGGAGGGATGGTAAGGCGTCAGGATGTAGACAAGGTTTTTAACTACCGTTACGTGTGCGGGCACGACTTTGTCGACAGTATCAGACAGAACCTCCCCCCCCCCCCCCCACCCCCAAAAAAAAAAAAAAAAAAAAAAAGCTCGAACATGCAAAGACATGACAATTAGCAAGTAACCTTCACCGATTCTGTACACATTTCTCTAAAAAGAAAAAACAAACAACTCCTTTATATAACCATTAGGAGACAGTGCAGTTCACTCTCATCCGCATCGAAGACCAGGCTTTTCTCTCTAATTCGAGAACTATTGTGAGTTACACGAAAAAGAAAGCATGATTAGCTTGGACCTAAGGGAAACAAACTAATTAAACAGCACTTCAACGATTGGAAATCAATTACTTCCAAATCGGTGAAGACATATAACCCCCAACCCCACCCACCCCAAATACAACATGCAAACAAGAAACAGTAAACAAGTGGGGTATTTTTGCTGTCTCCATAAGAAAACCTAACACAGAGTAACTTTTTATCAAGACTGGAACAGCCTTTTAAGCTTTGAATAAAGACATACAAATACATAGACAACAATCTAATATGTTACAGAAATGAAAAACTCATCACTAGCTGCGGAGCAGGCAAAACAAATATATTCTGCCCTTCAAAAGGACTTGCATGGTCCTTTATAAGCAGCCAGTGAAGGTTATATCATTTCTGTAACATATTTTCCTTAATTCATGTTCCAGTTTCTCTCCATCTTCAACCCCCCCCCCCCTCCTCCCTCCTCCTTAAGGACCAAATCTTTGCCGAAGTCATGACTATGAGACAGTTCAGTTGTTGACCTGCGCTTGTTTTTTCCCCCACTATTAGCTGTATCCGACCCTATGTATTGTGTCTGACCTTTATTCAAGTATTAAAAGGCTGTGCCAGTCTGAATAAAAGTTACTCTGTTGTTAGGTTTTCTTAAGGGATCAAAAAATACCAACCACTTGTTATACGTTTTATCGATTACTGTTCCCTACCTCATTTCATTTCCGATTTTGTTTGACAAAGAAAGTTTCCGATTTTGTTTTGACAAAGAAAGTTTTTCCTGATCGCCCTACACACACAATTTGCGTGTAAACTGTAGTGAGGTTTTTTGTTTTGTTTTTTCGCGTACGCAGGCTGATACTCCTACGGACACTCCCTGTATCGACAGGCAAGGATCACTCCCATCTACCCAACAAAGGGAGTGGAGTTTTGTGTGTATGGCCGGGTTTTTTTATCCCGCCATTAAGGCAGCCATACTCCAACTTCGGGGAAGGTGCATGCTATGTGTAACGTGTCATCCATACCAACGGCCAAACTGACCTTCTCTTCCGAAAGTTGGTGATGGGATTTGACGTGTGTGCAAGATGTTAATGCTACGTTCACACACGGAACCCCCCCCCCCCCCCCCCCCCCCCCCCCCCCCCCCCCCGTGAGTGAATCAAACATTACGCTTGGGTTTCTATAGCTTGGGTAGTAGGTGACTTTGCAAGTGATTCTCGAGAACAAAGGACGAACTAAACGTGGTCTGTCCACGCGTGGTGTAAACCGGGTGACGTATGGCGCCGCCCAGAGGGGGGACCACAGGTTATATTGCTTCTGGACTAAGCAGTCAAATGTTGTCCAGAACGTCCCGTTTCGCCCAGTCACGCTTTGCCTGATCACGTGTCATCCCAACAGTTTCGTTTCCCTCTCATTCATCACGATTTATCCCAAGTCAGGTAGGATCCAGGTGCACAAGACTGGTTGAATTACAGACACTGACATACAGACAAAGAAACACAGACACAGACGGAAAGACAGTCAGACACGGGCGCGCGCGCGCACACACACACACACACAAACACACACACACACACACACACACCACACACACACACACACACACACACACACACACACACACATCTCCTTCTTCTCCGAACACACACACACCGCGCGCGCAAACAGACACTACCTTCTCACCCAAACATACATGCAGACAAACCTACATCCCCCCCCCCCGACACACACACACACACACACACACACACACACACAACCATCTCCTTCTCCGAACACACACACACGCGCGCGCGCAAACAGACACTACCTTCTCACCCAAACATACATGCAGACAAACCTACATCCCCCCCCCCCCCGACACACACAACACACACACACACACACACACACACACACACACACACACACACACTGCCTTCTCCCCCCCCCCCCCCCCCCCAACAACACACACACACACACACAACCTACCTCCTCACCCCACCAGCAAGCACACACACACACACACACACACACAACACACACACACACACACACACACACACACACACACACATCTCCTTCTCCGAACACACACACACACGTGCGCGCGCGCGCGCAAACACACACTACCTTCTCACCCAAACACACACACATGTATACAAGCACACAAACCTACATCCTCCCCCCCCCCCAACACACACACACACACACACACACACACACACACACACACACACACACACTAACACACACACACACACACCACACACACACACACACACACACACACACACACACACACCCCCTACCTCCTCACCCCACCAGCAAGCACACACACACACACACACACACACACACACACACACACACACACACACACAAAACCTACCTTCTTCCCCCTCCCCCCCCCCAACACACACCCCTTTTAGCCATCGTTTTCCCCGCCTGCCCCCCCCCCACCCCCCATCCCTACCCCCCTTCCCCCATCCCTACCCCCCCCCCCCCCCCTACCCCCACCCGTTCTCCTTACCCTACAATCACAGCTTCTTCTCGGACAACGAATCGGCCCAGGAACAAAGTTATCGATCCTGACCCAGCTTCACCTTCTCAACCCCCCCCCCCCCCCCCCCCTCCCCCCCCACTCCGCCCTGGACAAATGACAGATAGATCAGTGCCTGTGTCGTCGTCTCTCAGAGACTTCAAACACCAACAATCTCAAGAGTTGCACTCCTGTACCGGGACAACGATTTTCCCCAATCGTCCGTCGTGAACGACACTCTTGGGGGAAATCAGGACTTGAAGAGTGTACACTCACTTTGGGCCTTTTTCTCTGTTTCTTTCCTCTTTTGTGATTTTTTTTTTTTTTGGGTTGGTCTTCTTTGATCATTTTAAGGTTTTTTTTCATGATCTCCACCTTCCTTAAAAAAATTTTTTTTTTAAATTTTGGGCCATTTTGGTGACTTCGGATTTTGTGAGTTTAGGCCTTCTTTCACCGCATGTGCGTTGTCATCCTCGTTTACGCGCACGCGCGCGCGCACACATACACACACACACAAACACACACACACACACACACACACACACACACACACACACACACACACTCACGCGCGCGCGAGCACGCACTCACGCACGCACACACACATAACGAACGCACGCACGCGATGCGCCGCACACACACCACACACACACACACACACACACACACACACACACGCGCGCGCGCGCGCGCGCGCGCACGGACTCACGCATGCACGCACCGAGCGCGCGCGCACGCACGCACACACACACACAAACACACACACAAACACACACACACACACACACACACACACACACACACACACACACACACACACACACACACAGCACGCACGCACCGAACGCACGCACACGCGCGCGCACGCACACACACACACACACACACACACACACACACACACACACACACACACACACACACACACACACACAAAACGCCATTCTGTTGTTCAGAAGAAGGAATTGTTTGGCAGCCACAGTATAGTTCACCTCAGATAGTGGACTTTGTATACTCACACCCCTCGGCCTATAAACACCCAGCCTTCACAATATAACCATTGTCGCCCCCCCCCCCCCCCCCCCCCCCCCCCCCCATCTTGCTTCTCCCCTTCTCTCCCTTCCTCCTTCCCCCTCTCTCTCTCTCTCTCTCTCTGGAAATATGTTAAGTAAGTACTGTGTCTAAGCGGCTATCTATCTCCCCTCCCCAACCTCCCCCCCCCCCCCCCTCTCTCTCTCTCTTTCTCTCTCTCTTTGCGGTCGTCTGGGCTGTTAGCAACATTACCTTACCTCTCTCTCTCTCTCTCTCTCTCTCTCTCTCTCTCTCTCTCTCTCTCTCTCTCACGCTCGCTCGCTGTCTATCGAAGCAAGTGCTGTGTCGAAGCCGATATCTGTCTCCTCTCCCCCCCCCTCCTCTCTCTTCTCCTTCTCCTTCTCTCTCTCTCTCTCTCTCTCTCTCTCTCTCTCTCTCTCTCTCTCTCTCTCTTCTCTCTCTCTCTCTCATTCAGTATCAGATGGTTTAATCCGATCAAATGTGATACAATCCCCCCTCCCTCCCTTCTCTATCTCTCTCTCTCCTACCCCCCCCCCCTCTCTCTCTCTCTCTCTCTCTCTCTCTCTCTCTCTCTCATACAAGACCAAATGGTTTTAATCCGATGAAATGTGATACAATCTCCCCCTCCCGCTCTCTGTGTCTCTGTGTCTCTGTGTCTGTCTGTCTGTCTGTCTGTCTCTCTCTCTCTCTCTCTCTCTTCCTCTTTCTCTTCTCCCTCCCTCTCTCTCTCTCTCTCTCTCTCGCCCTCTCTCTTTCTCTCACTCCCTCTCCCCCTCTCTCTCTCCTCTCCCCTCTCCATCCCTTTCTCTCCCTCTCCCCCTCTCTCCCTCTGACCCTCTCTCTTCCCTCCCCCTCTCTCTCTCTCTCCCTGTCTCTCTGTCTCCCCCACCCCCCTTCTCTCTCCCCCCCCCTCTCTCTCTCTCTCTGATTCGCCCCCTCCAGTGCCAAGTAAGATTTACGTCCTGCTAGTCGATCAGTCGGGGGATCTCCAACAACAAGTTCTTCACACAGGACTAAGGCCTCAGTGCGAGCAGAGCAGTAATCCAAGATGGTACCACACACCATTTTCAATCCATTTTTCAGTGCCCCCCCCCCCCCCCCTTTCCGTGTGTGCGTGTGTGTGTGTGTGTGTGTGTGTGTGTGTGTGTGTGTGTGTGTGTGTGTGTGTGTCCCCCCACTCCTCCTCCCCTCCTGCCAACAGGAGCTTGACTGGCCATCCCCTCCCAAGGCGATCAACACGGCAAGTGCGCTAGGACAGGCCGGATCATCTTGTAAATTATATGAAATTTCTTGTTTATAATGTTAAAAATTTATGTAATAAGATTAGTGATGCTTCTTTCATTGACTACATTTCTAAGTTTGATGTTGTCTGCATGACAGAAACTTTTGTCGATGAACTGTTTGACTTTAGTGGTATGTTCTATGAATATGTCAAATTTGCTGCTCCTGCAAAAAAGCTTTCTCGTCACGGAAGAAACTCAGGCGGTGTGTGTTGCTCATGATTCGAAAATCCCTATCTACATTCGTCTCAGCTGTCAATGTCAATTGTGAAAATGTAGTTGCTGTCAACATAAACAAGTCTGTTTCAAAAGTGACAAAGATGTCTTTCTGGTTGCATGTTATATTGTGCCAGAAAATGGGCCTCTGTATAATACGATGGTAATTAAGGATGGTATAGTTAATTGGGAAGAAGTTTATTACACGTCCTTCAAAAAGATAATGTGCATTTGATGCTTATGGGTGACTTTAATGCAAGAACTGGGTGTGAACAGCCAAGGATGGAAGACATGAGTAATTATGCACCATATATGGATGATAATGATGGTGATAATGGTAATGATGAGGAAACATGGAACAGGAACTCGAAAGATAACGTTGTGAATCATTTTGGTCAGTCCCTGTTGAATTTTTGTTCATGTTAACTGTCATTTTGAACGGCTGTTTTGACAATAATTCGAGTGGCGATTTTACTTTTGTTTCACCGCATGGTGCAAGTGTGATTGATTATGTCATTATGTCAAAAGACATGTTGTCTGCGTGCAGTTGTGATTTATGTGTTGGTGATCGAACCGATTCCTGGCACTTGCCTGTAGAGTTTATTTGGAAAAATGTGGAGCAAGAATTCATTCAGTTACGTACAGTTCAAACCAGTAGTGAGAATCACTATGTATGGTCAGAGGAGTATTTGTACATTTATCAAAATGAGCAAAATCTGCTGATTTCAAACAAAATTTAGATAACGCTTATTTAGTTCTTGATACAGATATCGATGCTTCTCTAGAAATAGTTACAAAGTCGTTATGCAGCGCAGCTGCGTGTATGATGAGAACAACAGGAAATAAGAAGAGAAAGAGTGACTGGTTTGATGCTGAATGCCACCGTAAAAAGAAAGCAGTTAGGGGGTTACTAAGGAAATTCAAGCGAGCAAAGAATGCACGTCAACAAAAAAGAGAGGCGTACGTTAAGGAGAGAAAGGAATATAAGTATTTGTTAAACCAAAAGAAAACAGAGTATGATCAAGCAAGATTGATTAAATTATAGCAGTCAGTACATGATTCTAAACTATTCTGGCAGACAGTCATGTCAGTGAACAAAAACTCAGTGATCTACAATTCCATCAGTGGTACGAACATTTCTTCTCACTCTTTAATGAATTAGATATAATGCCACATTCTGAGAAATGCGAAGTCAATAGTGATGAACAAACATTGGGTGTTTCTGATGCATCATTTAATGAAGCGATTTCCAGACAAGAGGTCCTTGCCAGTATTGGTCATCTCAAGTCTGGGAAAAGCTCAGGCCCTGACAAAATCATAGGTGAAATGTTGAAACATGCAAATGTTGTTATCGATTTTCTGGTTGTCTTTTTCAACAAATTGTTCGATCATGGAATTTTCCCTAAAAAAATGGTCACGATCCATTATCGTACCAATATATAAGAAAGGAGACGTTAATCAGCCAGATAATTATCGTGGCATAGCCTTAACAAGTGTTGTAAGTAAAGTTTATACACACATTTTAACGAAAAGGCTATCCATGTGGGCAAAAGAAGAAGAAAAAATTCTTGAAGAGCAGGCAGGTTTTCGAGCAGGGTATGGTACAATTGACCATATTTTCACCCTCTATGCTATTATACAAAAGTCTTTACAAAAGAATTCTAAACTGTATGCTGCATTTATTGATTTTAAAAAAGCGTTTGACTCTGTGAACAGGAATTCACTATGGGCAATTTTGAGGAGGAATGGTGTGAATGGCAAATGTATAGGGCCTTAAGAAGTATTTATGATTCTGTGTTGGCTTGTGTTCGTGACAAATGTTGTTATTCTGATTATTTCAATTGTCCTAGGGGAGTGAGACAACGTTGCCTACTGAGCCCCATATTGTTTTCCTTTTTCATTAATGAATTAGCTGTACAATTGTCTGTGACTGGAAAGCATGGAATACAATTGATTCATGGGGCAGCCGAAATCTTTTTTATTTTGTTCGCAGACGATGTCATACTGTTGTCGAACACAAAAATAGGTCTTCAGAACCAGCTTGACAGCTTAAAAAGAGCAACAGATAAATTACATCTGAGTATTAATCTTAACAAGACAAACGTAATGGTGTTTAGAAAGGAAGGTCATTTGGCTGCCAGGGAGAGATGGTTTTATGGAGGTAAAGAAGTGATGGTTACAAATTCTTACAAATATTTGGGAATGGTTTTTACCACAAAATTAAGTATTGGTAGCAGTTTATTAGACGTCTGTAGAAAAGGGAAGAAAGGGGTAATGGACATATTGAGATCCATGAGAAAATTGAACACTGGGGATGTAGATCTGTTTTGGAAACTATTTGACACACAAATAGAGCCCATATTAACCTACGCAGCTGAAGTGTGGGGACTAGAGGAAGATAGGAAAAAAGTTGAAAAAAATACATACCTTTGCAATAAAAAGACTTTTAGGTCTTCCCTCCACACTTCTAATACTTTAGTTGATGGCGAAACCGGAAGATATCCCTCTGTATTCGAATGTCTGTAAAGTGTATTAAATATTGGCTTAAACTTATTAACCTACCAATGTCGAGAATTTGCAGACAGTCATATGAAATGCTTGTTATACAACATGGATCTGGTCACTTAAATTGGGCGTCAAATGTTAAGAGAATTTTATGCGAGAATGGATTTGGTATTGTATGGCTAAGCCAAGGTGCAGGTTGTGAGTATGGTTTTATTAGTGAATTCAAAGATAGACTGCTATAAACAGCATTGGCATTCAGAATTGGGAGCTAATGATAAATATAGGTGGTTTTATTCTTTCAAAAATGTTTTTCAAGCAGAAAAATATTTATAATTTGTATTGGATAAATGGCATCGGGTTAGTCTTATCAGATTCAGACTAAGAGTTAACGGCCTAAAAAATTTCAAACAATGGTTTCAAACTGAAGAAGATAAAAACAACGTTTGCCCATCGTGTGGAAATGGAACAGAAGATTAAATTCATTTACTGTTCAATTGCTCCGCTTATAATGAAAAACGCAAAAGCTGTGATATTCTAAATTCCTTTACAGGAAATCCTGATCACAGATCGGTAACATATATTCTTTCAAATAACAATGAAAATGTGACAATATCCCTGGCTAGATTTTTAGCAGAAGCAATGAAGATTAGGAAAGTGTTAATTGAAACAAAGTCAACAAATTACAAGATGATCCACCATCTGTATACGCGCGTTCGCGCATGCATCTCTCTGTTTCTGTCTCTGTCCCTGTCTCTTTCTCTCTCACTTTCTCTCTCACTCTTCCCCCCTCCCCCCTCTCTCTCTCTCTCTCTCTTTCCCCTCCTTTATCTCTGCGTGCGCGCGTGTGTGTCAGTGTGCGTGCGCGATCGCGCGCGTGTGTATGCACCTGCATGTGCATGTGTGTGCATATTTTCTTTCATGCGTGTGTGTGTGTATAGTCGTTTGATAAAGATTTGAGATCATTTATGATAAAACATTTATTTATATATATTGCCCCCCTTGTCTGAAAGGGCTGTACAGCTATCGGACAATAAAAAAAAAGTGTCAGTGTCAGTGTCTGATTCGCCCACCTCCAGTGCCAAGTAAGATTTACATCCTGCTAGTCGATCAGGCGGGGGATCTCCAACGACAAGTTCTTCACACAGGACCAAGGCCCTCAGTGCGAGCAGAGCAGTAATCAAGATGGTACCACACACCATTTTCAATCCATTTTTCAGTGCCCCCCCTCCGCGCGCGTGTGTGTGTGTGTGTGTGTGTGTGTGTGTGTGTGTGTGTGTGTGTGTGTGTGTGTGTGTGTGTGTGTGTGTGTGTGTGTGTGTGTGAGTGAGTGAGTGAGTGAGTGAGTGAGTGAGTGACTGAGAGAGAGAGAGAGAGAGAGAGAGAGAGAGAGAGAGGAGAGAGAGAGAGAGGAAGAGAGAGAATGATAATTTCATAACGGTGAAAGTATTGGTTTAGTTAGCCATTTTTTTCATAGTTACTGTTACCATTCTATGAAGATAGTGCTAAAAGGTGAGAGAGAGAGAGAGAGAGAGAGAGAGGAGAGAGAGAGAGAGAGAGAGAGGAGAGGGAGGGAGAGAGAGGTGGAGGCAGACAGAGAGAGAGGGAGACAGAGAGAGGGAGGGAAGAGAGAGAGAGACAGACAGAGGGAGAGAGGGGGAGAGAAAGGGAGTGAGAGGGAGGGGAGAGAGAGAGGGAGAGGGAGTGAGAGAGAGGGAGAGAGATAGAGATATAGAGAGAGGGCGGGGAGAG
>CM031610.1:12684789-12687289 GCA_018398815.1 Conus ventricosus
AGAGAGAGAGAGAGAGAGAGAGAGAGAGAGAGAGAGAGAGAGACAGACAGACAGACAGACAGACAGACAGACAGACAGACAGACACAGAGAGACAGAGACAGACAGACAGACAGACAGACAGACAGATAGATAATCAGTCTCAGAGAGGCAGAGAAACCAGAGACAGAAAGAAAGAATCAGGAAGACATTAGGGAAAGAGACACAAAAACAGAGACAGACAGATAGACAAACAGACAGACAGACAGACAGATAGACAGAGAATCAGTCTCAGAGAAGCAGAGAAACAGAGACAGTAAGGTAAAGAATCGGGAAGACATGGGGTGGGGGGGGAGGGAGGGAAGGAGAGAGAGAGAGAGAGAAGAGAAGAGAGAGAGGAGAGAGAGAGAGTGAGAGAGAGAGAGAGAGAGAGATGAGAGAGAGAGAGAGAGAGAGAGAGAGAGAGAGAGGAGAGAGAACGAAACGAACGAAACAACGAATCTTTTTTAATGAGGGAAAAAGCGGAATAAGCACAACATGGCTTTTTTTACATCCGGCCCTCAATGAAGGGAAATATATAGAAAATGCAATAACAACATCAGCAAAACTAATCTAGAATAGAAGTAAACATACATAAACGCTATATATAGAAAGAAGAAACGGTTAACACATCAATGCCTGGAAGAGAGAAAAGAGAAAGAGAGAGAGAGAGAGAGAGAGAGAGAGAGAGAGAGAGAGAGAGAGAGAGACAGACAGACAGACAGACAGACAGACAGACAGGACAGACAGACAGACAGAAACAGGTGGGGGTGGAGGGGAGGGGTCATATATATAGTTCATGAAAAAATGGTTATTGGAAGATAGATAAATATATAAAAGAAACATTATCACAACAATAAAATTATAACACATTTCTGGAAGAAAAATCATTGAACAGGCACCCCATCCTGTAGGCAAAGACAAAAATTTACACATGACAAGCAGCACCTTTGGAACACTAGATGAGAGAGACCAGTACAGAGAGAGAAGAGAGAGAGAGAGAGAGAGAGAGAAGAGAGAGACAGACAGACGACAGACAGAAAGACAGACAGAGAGAGACAGACAGACAGACAGACAGACAGACAGACAGAAAGACAGACAGAGAGAGAGGGAGAGAGAGAGGGGGGGGGAGGACAGACAGAGAGAGAGAGAGAGAGAGAGAGAGGAGAGAGAGAGAGAGGAGGAGAGAGAGAGAGAGAGAGGGGGGGGGGCGGGGGTTTAAGAGCATGAATTGGAAAATTCAGTCATTAGTTGGGTATGAAGTGCCCTTTTAAAGCTGTATATGCTGGCATGAACATCAAGAGAGGGTGAAATGCAGTTCCCAAGAAGCCGCCGGAGTAGTGAGACTGGTTTTAAACATATCTATTCTTGGACGGGGTATTACAATTTTATGAAAATGGCGATTTTCATTAAATCTAAATTTCTCTGTAATTGAAGTGGGAGCACGACCGAAAGAATCTTAAACATGAAAAAAGCTTTATTGAATTTAAGCTTCAAGTTTAATGGTAAAATATCCAGATATGTATAGTCAGAGTATGATAACGTAACCGATTTTAACAAAACTAATTTCAGGGAACGTCCTATAAAGACTAAACAAAGGTTAAGTATATGATTACTAGCTGAATCCCAAATTGTTGATGCATAATTTATATGTGATTCAATATAAGCGTGAAAAAATATTTACGTGAATGGCAATCTAGGAAATGCTTTATCTTGGACAGCTGGTATATCTTTTTCGAAACTGTTTTGCATAAAGACCGTACATGTTCAGACCATGACAGATTGTTGTCTATAACTACTCGTAAGACTTTATGACAGACTGTTTCTTCGATAGTTATACCATGATAGAAAGGGGTGCGCTCGTATAAGAAAGGTTTTGACGTTTTTGTCTTGTGGTTATGATCATATGTTTGGTTTTGACAGGGTTTAGGACACATATATGGTTTAATTCAGACCATTCGGTTAGCTGGTTAATACTCTGCTGTATAACATAGATACTTTTTCTGCTTTGCGATCACACGCATGAACAGTAGTGTCATCGGCGAACATATCACAAAGCGCTGGGAGAAAACAGGGGGAGATCATTAATATATATTGAGAAAAGTATGGGTCCTAGGACGGAGCCTTGAGGAACACCATGTTTGAGAGGCAAAAAAAGATTGACGTTCATGAATTGAGACAATTTGTTTTCTGTCGCTTAAAAACGAAGAGATGAGTTTCTAGAGCATTACTAGATAAACGGTACAATTTTAACTTTTTTAGAACCAGTGTGTGGTCAATTACATCAAAAGCTTTTGCAAAGTCAATAAAAAGAGCACCAGTCACCTTGTTTTCATTGATATTTGTGAGCCATTTGTCTACTAGGTTGGTCAGTGCTGTGTGGCAGGAGTGATGTTTCCTGAAACCAGACTGATTAGGGTGAAATAAGTTATATTTGTCAAAATGGTTAAGAATGCATCTTCTTAAATGATCTTCTAAAGGTTT
>CM031610.1:12692289-12707289 GCA_018398815.1 Conus ventricosus
TAGACAGAAAGATAAGTAATTTACCTGAAGGGATTCTATCTCCTCAAACAAACATCTGGAAAAGAATGAAAGGCAGATAACGAGCCAAAAGAGGCCGAGTAGGGTTTGCTAAACACAAAACTAAAGAATTCAGATACAGCGTAGTATAAACACTACCTGTAGTTGTACTCGTCGTCAGCGTTCAACAACTCCACCTTCGAGCAGCTTCGCGGAAGTTGACTGCAAACTTTCAGCGTCTGTCTCGTTGCAGTCGAGTTCACACTCACTCACACACTTGTATAAACACGTGCGTTCCGTGACTGTCATCTTTGTAACGAAAATCAACTTCAGAGTCGTCTGCTTGTTCCAGGGTTGTTGTTTTTTTTTTTTTTTTTTTTAAACGTTAAGGGTTGTTTCGGCTACCACAAACGTTAACCAGATTTACGTTTGTGATATTCACCATTTTTTTTTTTTTTTTTGTAATACAAAGTTGAAATTTTCCCCTTTTTTTCTCTCTCTTATCATCTATAACAATGCATTATTGACGTAAAGCCTTCAATTGTGATAGTGTTGTTGTTGTTTGTAGAAAATGCAGGAGCGAAGAGTGTGTACAAGGGAGATTACTCGTTTCGGCAGTCGACTCATTCTTTCCAACCATAGACTTTTACTTACTGAGTTGGACAGCTTTCTGTTGTCCTCACAAGGTTGTTGTTGTTGTTGTTGTTGTTGTTTTTTAATCCAACCTTTATTTTGACACGTCTTTTTTGTGGCAATGTTAAGTAAAGTTTCCTTCCTCCTATCTTTTTCATATTTTTTTTTTTCCCCGTCATTTCATCTTAACTTGCTCACCATGCAGATCTGTGTGTTCTGTTTACCACTGGACATTCGAATGCAACCTTGAATGTTTGGGCGTATGATACACAGCGTCGAGGTTTGTTGCTGTTCAAATGTCTAGTGCCCGGACACTTTCACCCGGTTTGTATGTGGCAAAGGCAATATTCATATACACACGAACACATTTAAAAGGTAGAAGAACGGCTTATGAAAGCTTTCAGAAATACAAAATCAAATGTACAGAAAAAGTGTGGCGAACGAGGAACGTGGTTACGACCATAATAAATGGATGTAAGTGTCCACACCCCTCGCTGTCCGCTCCTGTAGTTCTAGAACCCAACGAGGAACGTGGTTACGACCATGATCAATGGATGTAAGTGTCCACACCCCTCGCTGTCCGCTCCTGTAGTTCTAGAACCCAAGCATTGTTGTGACGGTCGGTGTCACGCGGGGGTCAGCACGATGACTGGGAGATGGGGGTCAAGGTCAGCTGACTTTAGAGGGAGAAGAGTATTGCAGGCCGATTGTGTTTCTGCTCCGTTTAGGGGAAGCCTCGTTGACTTGCACGTGATGACATCCTTTTTCTTCTTCACACCACGACACACAAACGCACGCACACCCAAACGCGTGCGCGCGCGCACATTTTCACACACCACACGCACACACACCAAAAACAAAAACACCAAAAACACACACCACACACACACACGCAAAGCACACACACACGCAAAGCACACGCACGCAAAGCACGCCACACAAAGCGTTTCCGCCCCGGGAAAATCCCCACACGCCAACCAAAAGCACACACACGCACCACCCCACGCACACGCACGCGCACGCCACGCAGACGCACCCCGCACGCACACACCCACACACAAAACACACACCCCCCCTCTCCTCTCCTCCTCTCTCTCCCTCTCTTTTCCCCCTCCTTCACACACAACACACAAAAACTCTCTCTCTCTCCCCCTCCTCCTCTCCTTCACACACACACACACACACACACAAAACTCTCTCTCTTCCTCTCTCTTCTCCTCCTCTCTCTCTTCCCCCCCAACTCCTAAATCTCCCTCCCCCTCCTCTCCTCTCTCTCTCACACACAAACTCTCTCTCCTCCTCTCTCCCCTCTCAACACTCTCAACCCCACACACACACACACCCCAAAAACAACACACACGAAAGCACGCACGCACGCACGCACGCCCGCACACACGCACGCACGCACGCACGCACACACACACACACACACACACACACACACACACACACACACACACACACACATAACATCACACACACACACACACACACACAACACACACACACACACACACACACACCCCAACGGCCAAACTGCCTCCTACTAATGCCATGCCCGTTCCTTTCTGACTTTCACATCTGCATTCAAGACGCATCTGTTTAAACGCCAGATGCAGATTACCACCTGAAATATGACTGAATTGATATTTTGTCACTTCAGTGAGCTGTTCACCGTGTTATACAGTGTATGTGTCTGTGTATGCGACAGTATTGTGTGTGTGTGTGTGTGTGTGGTGTGTGTGTGTGTGGTGTGTGTGTGTGTGTGTGTGTGTGTGTGTGTGTGTGTGGCGCGCGCGCGAACGCGCGCGCGTGTGTGCAGCGTATATTTTAGCTATGGATTTTTTTAAAACTTGTAAAGCGCCCTGTCGCCTACGTTGTTCGATGGCGCCATAGAAATTGTCCTCATTATTATTATCATCATTATTATTATTATTACTATTATTGCTATCTTTATTCTTAGTAGTAGTAAGTAGTAAACAAGAACGGGGAGAAGTAAAAACGGACATGGGCTTTGCATCAGTGTCCTGCGGATGGTGACAAATTCTCCGATCTCACACCGTAAATGCTGTTCCAGATGCTAGGAAAAGGGAGACAATGGCGTCCTGAGCTCCGTCTGTGCTCTTCAGGTGTTCAGGCCTTGCTTCCCTTGTCAACTTTGTGTGTGGTGTGTGTGTGTGTGTGTGTGTGTGTGTGAGTGTGTGTGTGTGTGTGTGTGTGTGTGTGGTGTGTGAGTGGGGAGAGAGAGAGAGAGAGAGAGAGAGAGAGAGTGTTTTTGTGTGTGTGTGTGTGTGTGTGTGTGTGTGTGTGTGTGTGTGTGTGCGAGCGCGCGCGCGAGCGTGTGTGTGCGTGTGCGTGTGTTCGTTCCAGTGGAGAAAACGTAGTGAAAGAAGACCTTGTGTTCACGAAGTAACTACTCTGTGAACAATCTAGTTTGTTTTGCCTACTACACTTTCAAGGGATTTCCCGTTCGTGTCACCTAACCCTGCCTAGTAAGACTTCACTCCGTAACCATACTTACGCACACAAACACTCATGCACACACACACACACACACACACACACACACACACACACACCACACACACACACACACACAAATCATACACACAAATATTCACACACACACAAACACTCATACACACAAACACTCATACACACACTCGGTGCGACTTACCCCGCAGGCACTGGAAGGGCGTCTGGAGACTGTGGACCTGTAGACCTCATCCGGGAAGGCGCCTTCCATGCTAGCTACGTCCGGACCAAGAGGGAAGCGAAGGAAATGCCGGCTTTGGCGCTAGCAGCTGGTCACGCTCAGGGCAGGCCGTGACAGCAGGTCAGTCTCTCGCTGCCGGTCTGGAAGCAGGAGCGAAGAGACCGGGCGGTCCGCTGTGGTGGAGGAGTAAGGTCGGTCGTCTTATGTGGCTGTAGAGCGTTCGGGAAAAACGAACACACCTGAGGTTGTGTCGGTCTCCTTCGGGGATCTACAAATCGTCTGCATGAGCCTGCAGGTCTGTCGTCTGCTGGGGGCGAGGAGTATTTTTTTTTCAAGCGAGGCGCACTTCCGGTTCCGACTGTGAACCGAGTGCTTATGCGCACTGTACCCGTGCATCAGTACAAATGGAAATGTTGGTGAATCAGATGGTATAACTAATGACTCGCGCGTTTTAACGAGCGATTCAGCAATATTACATTAGACTCACAAATACGTCAGATTTTTTTTCCCAATTAGATGTTTTTCATGTCAAATTATCGTTTGTAACGTGGAATGTCAATGGATTATTTACGTTCCGTTGAGAGATAAAGATTCACTTCTGAGTTATTACATATCCCGTTTTGATTTTGCCTGCATTGTAAAATATTCGTTGGTGTGTTTCACGTCTACTGCATTTTCGAACACCTGCATTCTATGCGCCCAGCTGTCAGCCCATTACAGCTGGGAAGATAGGGCGGGGGGAGAGGGAGGGGTGTGTCCAAAAAAAAAAACAAACAAACAAAAACAACAATATTTCAACATGTACAGTATGAAATGAATACAATAATATTCTTACATTCTTGTTTCTGCAAAAATGTCCCTTTGCGTGTTCATGTCATCAACACATCAATTTTCACGATACTATGACGTTTCTGGTGTTGTGAACGGCGTGTTATGTTGAAACAATGTGTGTGGGATCTTTTTGACAGTCATGACGCATATCTTTTACTTTGTGGTGACCTAATGCCGGACATTAAACTCCTTGTATCACGCTAGTGCTTGCCCCTCTAAAGACATAGGAAACACAAAAAAAAAAGAAGAATGTTACAACAGTTACAAGGATTCTGAAGACAATAAAATCAGTGATAATGGTAAGTTCTTCTCAGGGCTGGATCACGGTGTTTTTAAGGTGGGGTGCTGGTAAATTTTTAGGCTGGGGTCCAGGGGCCGCCTAGGCCCCGGTGGTTCTAGGGGAAGCCCCGGTGGGGGACCAGGGGGGAAAGCCCCCCGGCCGAAAATTGGTTCTTGACATTTGAAAAGCTGTTTCGTGGCATTTCCTTTTGAGCGCTGGGGGGACATTATCAATAACGTTTTAAAAAGGGGGTTTTTTTTTTGTTTTTTTTTTTAGCCGAAGGGGGGGGGGGGGGGGGGGGCTGTAGTTTCCCAAACCCCCCCCCCCCCCGTTTGGATCCGGCCCTGCGTCTTGAAACATGTACAACAAGAAATCGTTTCATACCGGTGGAATAAGTCAAGGCTGCCACCATGATAGCTGCACACACTTATCTGTGTGATCCGGGGGGGGGGGGGGGGGGGGGGGGGGGGGGGGGGGGGGGGGGGGGGGATAGTATAAAGAATGATCGTGTCACCTGTGAAGAAAGGTCTTCTTCAACATTTCATGCGTGAGAACTGAATGTGTCAGAAAGAACGAAGATGAGCTCTTGCCGGTTGGACTGATTGTGCACACACAGTTTGATCACAGTAAGGTGAACGGTTAGCAGCAACGAGAGCTGACGTTTCGTTACAAAGGGAACAGAGAGAAAGAACACGTTTTCCCACGATTCGATACAGTCTCCTGAAATCCAAAGCGGGATGAACAAAACCGCACTCTCACTTTCCACGGACATTAATGGTGCACTCAAATATCTTCATAAATGTTTATCAGGTAGTTCATAGCACTCAAATATATTCATAAATGTTTATCATGTAGTTCATAGTATATGTTAAACGCGTGTATCGGTCATTCTCAATAAGAATGGCACATGAGCTGTTTTAACGGGTTCCGCTGTCCTCCATTTAAATTAAAAGAGTAATTGCTTGTAGCCACACATTGTGAGACTGCATAGCCAAGGCCTACAACAGACAGGTATTAGTCTTCTGTGGACCGTTATTCCTGTGCATGAGGGAACTAAATGTCACTCAAAACAACATGTACGTGACTGTTCCCGCTGAGTTTTCACAACTTCAGCAGGTGAGGAAAAATACAAAATGGAACTGATGATTAATGCGTTGTTATGATGAGTTATCATCCTTTCTAATGTTCCACTACCTCATTTATGCATGAGCTGCTTTGTTTCCAGAAAACATATGCTTGCTCAACAACCCAAACAAAGGTAACTAACTCTACTTGCAATGGAAAGACCGGCGTTTATCATTCCCTGATTTTTTTTCCCGGAACAAGGGCGACTAGTAGTAGGCCGGATTGAAGCTCTATTCATGATTAACTCCCATCCAGATGAGGGTGGAGGCAGGGGGGGGGGGGGGGGGGGGGGGGGGGGGGGGGGGGAGGGGGAGGAGGGGGGGGGGGGGGGGGCTGTTCATGCGCAGGATAAGTTATATCGGACCTCTCAGAGTTGTATAGACTTTCCATCCGCGTACAGCTTAAATATGTAAAGATGGCGGCACTCGAGAGAAAAGCATCAACTCGGAGAAAAATCGATCGTCATGCAAGACGTCCGTTTGAATGTTTCGATGACCAAAGAGCGATTTGGGAAGTTTCGATGTCGGCGTCTACAAGTGAGTGCTCCAACCTGGCCCCCTCCAGCAGAGAACAGGCTTCACATCCACAAACTGGTTTCTGTTCCGTTTTATAGATAGGCTGCAGCAAATTCAGGGAACGGGACCAAAGGTTGAGGAAACGAATATGTCGTGTCGTTTTCTTTTGTCTAGACGCGCAAGTCCTGCGTACAAGAAAATAAGGTCAAAAGGAATGGATTATACAAAGTTCGGGGCTTAAAATTCTGATGCCTTTTCAAACACAAAAAAAGGGGGAAAGCATGCAGACTTCTTCAATTACAAATGTAGAGTATAGTGTCGTCTGCTGTGGAAAATTCGTTCTACAATTGATATCATCAGCCAGTTGGAATTGTCTTTGTATCGTGACCATGAAAGACGGAAGCGGATTTCTCTGATTTTAAACATCAAGCGTGCTCTCCAAACTTTCTTTTCTCGAAGTGCTGTTTAAGAGTGAATAGCCACTCCCGCATCCGAAAAAGAAAAACTCGGGACAAGACGTATCCGCAAGCAGGCTACATCGTGGATAGCTATTTGGTAACAGCCTCTATTTCCAAATAGCACTACCCAGATCATCCTCCATAGCCTCCTCCCTCCCCCCCCCCCCCCCCCCCCCCCCCCCCCCCCCCCCCCCCACCCTTGGTTTCTTGTTGAAATATTCTATGCAAACATGACGTTTCAGAGCGAATAACGTCATTTATAGCGGAAGGAGCTTTCGTTGACGTCAAACGTATTTGATCGCATACTCAGATACAAACAAACTGGACCCCCAGGAAGCAACAACAGTGGGTAGGCATAGCCAGAGTTGTGTGTTAGTTTATGCCACTGCAGCCAGTTTGCCCATCACCAGAAGGCATGATCCCTTATCTTGCCATCAGTCCCAGATGAAGCGTGGGCGCATTGTGTGGTTGGTGTCAGCACTGACACTGGTGGCTGATCACGTAGGTGCCGACTGTTTAAACAGGAAGCACATCTCCCTCTGCCCGTGGCCGGTGATTGTCAAAGCTGGTGATCACATCAGTGTCACCGTTGGTGTTCAGCGGCCGACTATTTTACATCTTATGCATTTGTGCGTGGCGGAGGAACATTCAATGGTACATTTGTGTCCAGGTTCAGGGCCGGTCCTAACCTTGATCCTGGTTTAGAGACGGGAAAAGGTTTCGTGGAAGGTGAACAGAGTGTGTCTGGAAACCATAGCGCTCCGGTTCTGATCATCAAAAAGACCACCAACCCTGACCTGTCTCAGAACTGGACGTGTAAGGTGGATTATATTTATAATGAAAGCGCTCAGTCTACCCTCGCTGCGTACGATTCAGCCGTCTTCGAGGGCATACCGCATCCTGACGACATGAAGCTTGCCCTCCAGCCTGATAAACCCAGCTACGATTTGGACGAGGTTGTCAGCTTAAGATGTGACGCTAAAGGATGAGGATGTCGCACGAGGATGTCGTCAATCTGGAGCATTGGCCCCCACTGGGAAAAGCCACCACTCAGCTCTTACTTCGATGTTCAAGTCAGTAAGGAATACTCTGAATCTGGTCACTCTGTCAAGTATCAACTGGTAAAGGAGATTACGAAGGCATGAGGAAACATGTAGGAGAGATAAAATTGGAATGACCTTTGACCAATGAAGCACCAGTGGATGAAATTTGGGGGATTATTCATAATGTACTTATTAAGTCAAGGGACAAATTTATTCCTAAAAAGTCTTTTAAACAAGGACCAACCAACAAACCAAGACGAGACCCCATTCCCCAATCTCTCTTAGATAAAATTCACCTTAAGCGCAGAGCCTTCAAAAGGTACAAGAAATACCCCACAAATGAAAACTACAAACTGTAATGCAAGAGCTAAAAACCAAGTAACATGGGGGACAAGGAAAAATGTAAAAGCAAAGGAGGCTAAACTGCTAAAGAATCTAAGCAAAACCCAAAAGGATTTTTCCGTTATGTTACGAGTAAAACCATACCAAAAGAATCGATAGCTAATTTACTAAAGGAAGATGGTACCTTAACACAAAATGATTCTGAAAAAGCAAGTGTACTAAACAGCTTCTTTGCCAGTGTTTTTACTGAGGAAAGTAACATAAACGTTCCAGAGTTTTCATGTAAAAAGAGGTTACAGAATTAACAAAAGGGGAGATCACAACCGACCAGATGGAAAAACATTAAAGAATTTAAACCCATCGAAGTCCCCAGGACCTGACGAGATTCACCCAAGAGTACTGAAGGAGCTGGCTAACGTCATCGCTTACCCATTGAAGACATTATTCGATAGAACACAAGAAAAGGGTAATACCGAAAGATTGGATAAGAAGCAGAAGTACGTCCTATTTTTAAGAAGGAAACAAGAACTCAGCAGGAACTACCGTCCAGTCAGCCTAACATCTGTTGTCTGTAAAGTTTTCGAGGGTTTTATTCGAGACGTCTTTGCCAGCACTTAACCAAACATGACCTGTTATCTAGAGAACAATTTGGATTTACCACGGGCGTTCATGTGTTACACAACTACTTGTTACTTTACAAGATTGGTTAGTTACATGGATGGGAAAAATACCAGTTGACGCAGTCTACCTAGACTTGAGGAAAGCATTTGATACAGTTCCACACCAAAGACTGATAAATAAACTGGGAGGCTACGGTATAAAAGGCAAGTTACTATTGTGGATTAGAGATTTCTTAAATGGAAGATCACAGTTTGTAAGTGTAAACAGTAGTAAATCATCGAAGGTCACGTGACTAGTGGAGTACCACAAGGTAGTGTTCTCGGACCGACCTTGTTCATATACTTTATAAATGATATGCCTGAGGAGGTAGATTGTAAAGTAAAAATCTTTGCAGACGACACCAAGGCTTACTCTGCCATCCGAATTATCGAAGACAGAGATCATTTACAATTGTGTATACACAATCTAGTGAAATGGACAAATACTTGGCTATTGCAGTTTAATAGCGAGAAATGCAAAGTTCTGCACCTTGGAAAGAATAATCCACACTATCAGTACACAATACTGGAAAATGGGTTAATAGAACACTGGAAAGTACTATTGCTGAGAAGGATTTAGGTGTCACCATGGACCAGATTTGAACTTTGAGACTCATATAAACACCATTGTGAAAAAAGGTAATCAAATGGCTGGTCTTCTTGTAAGGACTATTACAAATAAATCTCCTGAAATTATGATTCCATTGTTCAAAGCTCTAGTGAGACCAATTATTGAATATGGAAACTCAGTATGGTGCCCCTATCTAAAAAAACATATAAATATGATTGAAGGTGTTCAACGAAGATTTACCAAGTGTATAACTAGAACGAGTACTCATGATCTTAGTTATAAGGAGCGCCTATCTCTGTTTAGGTTGCCTAGCCTAGAATTCAGAAGACTAAGAGGTGATCTCATCGAAGTATACAAAATCATGCACAATATTTATGATCCTTGCACCACCTCTTCCTTGTTCACTATGGCTAACTATGAAAAGACTCGAGGACATAACTTAAAAATAACCAAAACTAATTTTGCAACTAACCAGTTTCGCAAATTTTTTACTAATCGTATCATTAATCTGTGGAATAACCTTTCCGATGACATTATCAACGCGCCATCAGTAAACGCATTTAAAATCAAATTGACAAAAAGTTTAAAGACCAGGTATTTTCCACTGAGTTGGATCTTTATTAAGATGATGATAAATGTAGTATACACTATGCCAGACTTAAGCCATGGGACTTTCACGAGAAAGTGATCTAAAAGCACATAAACGGATACTGATTATGAGGGCAAAAGGCTATTAGCCTATAGCCATACATTTCTGTGATTCTGTGATTCTGTGAAAGTGGCAGTGAAAACCTTCACGTACTTCCTGGATATTACTTTCCAGTACCAGAGCCAAAGTGAATGGATCTCCGTCGACAAGGACGATAGTGAGCAGCAAAAAGGAATCGTGGAAGGAGCAACGCATAACTTAGGAGACTTCGTGCGGAAACCGTTCACTTTCAATCTGCGGGTGTCGTCTGTTTCGGGCTGCAGCAGAAAGTACCGCTGTCTTCCGTCCTTCACGTCCTTCAAGACGTACTACATGTATCATGCCACGGCTGAATGTGAAGTCAGGCTGTCACCGGGAGCCAGGAATTGTCCAGGTACGGTAAGGTCATGTTGCTTAGTGCCCGGCCGACCGCAAAGGGTCATATCAGGGCTGTCACCACGTTAAAATCAACTCACAAGTCATCAACAACAACAACAACAACAAAAATGTGCCTTTCACTCATGTCTTTCAAATACACCTTCTAAAAACGTACCAGAAACTTCGTAGAAATCTTTTTTTCCGTAAAATCTTAGATCAGATGGAAAATGTCAGTCTCTTTCAGACACTCAAAGATCACGTCAGGTGGCACTTCTCTGAACAGGGTTTCCATGGAGTCTGCTGTAAAGTGTTTATGTCTCACATCGTGCAAGTCCCAACAATCGAAAAGAATATGTTTCACCGTAAAGTGGAACATGACATGGAATGCACCACGGAGCTCCTTCGCCTTTTTAAATAATAGGAATGGGTGTAAAACCAACGGAAGGACACCCCCCCCCCCCCCCCCCCCTGCTCAAAACTGTTCGTCCATCGTCAAGTCGCCACTGATGACGAAGGTAGAGACACGTCAGTTGATGACACCGCAACAGTTAGGTCAATGATCTTTCTGTGGAGAAAGAGTGGCGACGTCTTATTAGTCTCTGGGAACTTCATCAGGTTTCTGCATACTTCTCCCTCCAGTAAGGTTGGTGGACATGCGGGACAAAACGTGTCAGCGTGACGGAGGAGATATTGCTGGGACTAAACGTCACGACCCATGTTTCCACAGAGGGATCGTTCTTCTCTCACACCTTTGATTCATTGTTCATTGTGATCTTTCGGCTGAGATTTCATTGTTCTAATCATGATAGGTAGCAGAGAGTTTGCGAGTTCACACATTGCTTTCCACAACAGCCCGGTCGGCCCCGCCACAACCCCAGCACCGGCAATCCACAAGGAGCAGTCAATGTCAAGTCGTCAAGAGGCAACCCACCGGAGGAGACACTGCACTGCTGCCGAGTCACTTCGGTGGTGTTCAGTGGCGCCTGTTCTGATCTAACATACGCAGGACACCACCTACTAAGCCCCCTACTGACGACAATAATTGCTTAGTCGCGGAGCCGGCGTGAGTGAGCTTTCCCTCCGGAGGGCGCCACCACGTTCGTCCAACGACAGCTCCCATGGACTCGCCGATACCGGTGACCCCGACGGAACCAAACCAAGACCACAAACTTGGAGAGGACATCGAAATTGAGGTCACCATGAGAGCAGGGCATGAAGGGCCACAGAATTTGAGACTTTTTTTTTTTTAATGCTGATCGATGAGAATGAGGATGGTGAAGATGATGCTACGGATTTCCATTTCGGTCTGAGACTACATGACAGGGCTGTACTCTACGCTTCCTTTCATAATATATCTCGGCGTCAACCAGGCCCGAGAGATACAGGCACCTGCAGTGTTGGTCAGGAAATTTGAGCAACACTCTCAGAAACGCATCCATTAAGTGGATGAAACTCGACTGTCTGGTCCCAGTCTTCCCAACTGAGTCCACAGCAAACTCAACTCTGGGTAGGCGCCGGTCGGAGCAGAAAAACCCACATGACTCTGATGGGATTCGAACCCACGACCTCCCCATCCGGGAGTCCGCGACGCTAACCACTTCGCCACGGCGGCTGGTTGAAATGAAATCTTAACTGAGGTAGAGAAAAATGAATGTATAAGATATCCAAGGTGAGATGTGGATGAAAGCTGACGAAATGGGGAATGTCCGAGCTGGGCAAAGTTTCCTAGTTGCATGGTCTCTCGTTCGCATGTATGGCCGGAGAATGGGTTTGGAGAATCTTCCTGCACGTAGTCATCGAAATCATTTATTTTCCAGTTTCATCCAGTCACAAAATGACTCCTTTCGTTCACATCATATTTACATTCTCTCAGAACTTTCCATTTATAAACTATTTCGCTTTTTTTTTTCCTGTTTGCTAGCCATTCTTTCTGTTTGTACAGTCGTTCATTGGTGTCTACAATGCATTTTTGCACACAGTAAAAAGTCATTTGCACTCGCATGCTTTTGATTTTTTTTAAATTATTATTATTATTATTATTATTATTATTATTATTATTATTATTATACATTATTATTCGTGTATTGATTTCAGTATTTCTAAGACTGAATGCAATAATCAGTCAATCAAAAACCTTATCTAGTTTATCCGAGTTATTTCCATATTGATTTTGTCATTCAGTCATTAATATATTCCAGTTGCTAAAGGGGGTGAAGGCATGAGGAGTTCACTTTGGGGAAGAAAAAAAAAATGAGGCAACATTTTGCCTTGTGAGCTGGTCACATCATGACTGACCAAGGTGTTTGTGTTGGATGAAAAGCGCAAGACGCTTTTATCGGTTTTGCGAATCCATGGGAAGCAATCTATATAATGGCTTAGTTCTAGATCTTGTCTTGCAGTCACGTGGATCACACACGTCACATAGGGGCCGGAATAGCTCAGTCGGTAGAGTGCCTGACTCGTAATCTTGGTGATCCTGGGGTTGCGGGTTCGAATCTCTCGCCGGGCCGTTTTGGTACAGGGGGATTTTTCCCTCGGAGTTAACATGGGTTGTGACTCCATTTCCCAAACCGTCCTTCGAATGAGACTATAAACCGAGGTTCCGTATGTGAACGCACGCATAACATCTTGCACACACGTCAAATCCTATCACCAACTTTCGGAAGAGAAGGCCAATTTGGCCGTTGGCATGGATGACACGTTACACACAGCAATGCACTCTGCGTAATAAATCGAAAGAAATGAAAGAGTTGTTAAATTGAATGAACGATACTGACTGGATGACACGCGAAACGACTGCAGCGCCAGCAGGCAGCTCTTCAGTCGGCTCTACCCAGGTAGGCAGCCCGTTGTGTAAACGAGAATGCGGATTGTAAAGCGCTTAGAGTCTCTGGCCAGGGACAGGCGCTATACAACCTGTATCTAAAACACACACACACACACACACACACACACACACACACACACACACACACACACGCACACACACACACACGCACACACACATGCACACACATCCTTCCATGGCTGTCACGCAGACGGGAACATTAGTCCCAGCCTACAGCAGAAAGAACGAACAAAGACAATGCTTATGTTACATCCAACTGAAGACATTATAAACAAGATCCTACATGAGGACCCACATCAGCAGATGGTGTTGAAAGTTCGAGCATCGTATCGTAGTATCAATATAGGACTGTGTGTAGAAAGCTTGAGAACCCTGCCATATATATAAACACAGTTCATCAAAATGTTCAGAACTTCCAAGAAGCTTCTTGCACTTTCCCTTCTGTTCTAGGACTTCAAGGTTTTTTTTGGGGTTTTTTTTTTTTCTATTGCGTTGTCTGCCCAGACATCACGTAGTAAAGAAATGTCAAATGAGATCAAGTCGATCTGTTTGTAACAACCCTTGTGATCTGCAGAGCTGCCAACCATCCCGCTTTCGGTGGTATTTATCATGCTCAAGCGCACGTCATTCCGCTAATCCGCTTGACCTAAAAAAAATAATAAATAAATAAAAATTAATGGAAAAAAAAAAATTCTGCTCGCGAAAAACAAACAAACAAACAAACAGTTGGTTTCTTCGCGGGGTTTGCACATCTGCCGTATACGCATAGCCAAAGAGCTGTTTCCAAACGTACTTCCGGTTCCGCTTCTTTCGCTGCCGGCCATCATGTCCAAACGACCTGCTGGACCGATGAACCCCCCCGAGGCAGAAAAAAAAAAAAAAAAAAAGAGTAAAAGAAATGAGAACAGAAGTGCAGATTCAGGTTGCTTTCTGCTGTCATGATGGGAGTGCTGCTGATCCCAGTCAGCAATTCAGCCTGTGGAAGTGTTCAGCCATGTCAGGAAGAATCTTACAGATGTTCCGCCCCTCCTTGGGTCAAGACACTACAGAGGCACTGATGATCCTGAAGTGCAGAAATGAGGCAAGTCATGAGAGGAAGCTTAGTGACAGTGTGCTTCTAAAAATGTATTTTTAAAAAAAAAGATAAAAGAGCAACATTGTACTGGCAAACGGATAGCAAAGAAAGTGTCTGGAAGGTCATTGTTTTGTTTTTAGGAAATTATGATAGGCGTTGTATTCTTCTCAACTTGTCGTCAGAAATTCCCCTCCATGTTTAAAAAAAAAACAAACATATTTTCTCTCAAGTCTCTTCAGCGGTTGGCAGCTCTGGAGATGATTAATGTTCTCCTGGGTTCAGTGGACCGTAATGGTAGACAGGTCTCGTCTGGGCTGTATGGGCGCAGCATCAGCATGGAGAGCTTTGATGTCATGAGTACGCAGTTGGCGAGCATCTGTGATTGTGTGTGTGTGTGTGTGTGTGTGTGTGTGTGTGTGTGTGTGTGTTGTGTGTGTGTGTGTGTGTGCGTGCGTGTACGCGCGTCATGCGTGTGCGTCCGTTAAAAGGGAACGGGATGAGTGGATGGATGGACAGAAGCTGAGAAGGGGCAGGAGGTGGGGCGGGGGAGGGGGGGGAGGGGGAGGGAGGGGGGAGGGGTGCGCGAGGGATAGTGATGGCTGTTAAATTTGAAGTTAGAAATGTGAAAAAAAAATGGAAATAACAGGTTTAAAGTTTGATCTGGATTTTTCACTTTTCTTTTTTCTTTCTTCTCTCTCTCTCTCTCTCTCTCTCTCTCTCTCTCTCTCTCTCTCTCTCTCTCTCTCTCTCTCTTTCTCTCTCTCTCTCTCTCCCCTCTCTCTCCCCTATCTCTCTCTCTCTCTCTCTCTCTCTCTCTCTCTCTCTCTCTCTCTCTCTCTCT
>CM031610.1:12720698-12725698 GCA_018398815.1 Conus ventricosus
CATGCTTTAAGAACCTTTAAAGGGGCGAATAACAAAAAATTTTAGCAAACGGGGTGAAATAGATACAAAAAAAGGGAAAAACCATGAGCTAAACGCCAATTGGGCATGATATTAAAGAAAGAATACCCAAAGACTAAAGATCTTGAACAAGAGAGATCACAGACTAGATTGCTGTCTACTAACCGAGAACAATTGGAACTCAAGTAAAGAATAGAGAAACTATCCAAGAATTTTAGAAGACACAACACTAGCAAACGAATCCGAACACTGTTTAAAGAGCAAGGAGTCAATTTAAGCGTTATAACACCTTGGGATTTGTATAAGCACACTGGTGTTGGCTATTACAGGCGGCGGTGGTCAAAGTTCATTACCTCCCCCGCCATCGCCTCCATCACCACCTGATAAATCATGGGTAAAAAAACAGCTTGATCATCTTGCGGATTTATTAAAAAAATTAGCCGGTAAAGCTATAGACTCTTTACCTAGCATATTAGGGGCATTGTTAGCTGGCTTTTGTCTACTGCAAGCAAAGTAGTTTGGTTTTATGGCCGAGCACTTATGGGCATTAGGTCTCTTCATAGTCGGGTTAATATTTAGTAAGATAAAGACCAAGTAATCCTATGCCAGTTAATCCAAGAACAAGCGCTGTCTTTTCATATTCATGGTCATCGCGAACAGAGTCCGCGAGCTTTGCTGAGTCTTCAATGACTTTGGGGGTTTGGACTCGGGATTGGATGACTTATTCTTGGGCGTTTTTTATTGTTTGTAATATTACTGGCTCAGAATTTATGTCGTTTTTCCCAACCTTCTGTTCATTGCCTGCTATAAGAATTTCATTATTATAGTTTATTATTGTACCTATCTGGAGTCTGAGGTCAGAAGGCAGCATGTATAAACCAGTGCCAACAGCAAAGTCTACTTTCGATCTTGCGTATTGTAAAACATGTTGGTACCTTTGAATACTTGAAGGTAAATCAACTGTAGAATTAATGGCGTCCTCTAAATTTGCTAAGTATTGTTTTTGTGCGTCAAAGCCAGTAGAAAGATCAGTTATGCTCGATCTCGCCTGTGTTTGCGAACCTAGCAAACACCAAACGTAAGTACGAATAGAGTCGTTTATTCGTTCTATTCCTGCTTAGTTAGGCCCTTAGAAGTGTCTAAGATAAATGTTGTCCATGCTGTTTTATGCTCTTGCTGTAAGGACCCGGCTCAACAGTTTGCCTGAAAAGAAAGATTTGAAAGGAGGATGCCAGTCATAGTTATACTTTCTGTGCGTGCCCCGAAAATAAAGGGCGCCTAGGCCAGATTAAGATCCAACTTTTGTCTAAAGCCTGTCTTAATGTTAATATTAAATTCGTTACAAATCCTTTCAAAAGCCTTCATGTCTATTCTGTTGCTGAGTGGATTAAACGGTTTGTCATTTGGGTAATGGAGCTTGCAGTTCAGTCAAAATACGTCTGAAGGTGTAATAGAAATGAAATCTGTACACTGACCTCACCAAAGGATCATGGTGATTAAGTGATCGGCATACGACACTCCACACCCAGTTGATGCGCAAAACACAGCAAAGTTTAACTGGTTCTGATAAAACGGGCATCGGATGACTAACACCACGCTTTCTGGATGTGGTCGTTTTCAATAGGGGGGTTAAGATAGCTCTTCAATGGAGTACTCACCTTTTTATGAAAAGTGACAGTCTGGGTCACAGCAATGTCAAGAGTTCAGTTGCTATATTTTTAAGATTGTAGTGCGGCCCAACAGAATATTTTGCATCAGTATATTTGAATGCACTCATTTTTATTTTGTTTAAAAAAATGTTTGTAACAATAACAACTCAAGACCGTCCTTCGTTTTTAGAACATGCTATTGATAACAATTGCGGGGCCAAAACGGTCGCGCTCCATGAAATATTCTACAAAGTTGTATGGTTTAATATAAGTGAATCCAAGGAAAATAATAAGGTTCTAAAAGTTGACAAAACAGGAGCCAAAGTTAGCCAGTTAAAAATACCGATGGTTATTACGGGTTTTGCTCGCTAAAAGAAGCAATGGGTAACTTCGACATTACTCTCAAACTTAACAATGCAAATCTAAAAACCAATGTTAACATTCAAGCCTGAAGAAGAAGGGGGTTACTATTTTGATAAAGAGCTAGCTAAAATGTTGGGCTTTGCAGCTAACAATTATAGATTTAGAGTTACACCAAACAAAACTACTTATGAGGGAGAAAATCCGCTCGATCTTGCATTACATTCATTACTCTATGTTCATTTGGACGAGCTAAGCACTGATGAAAACTTATATGATGGAAGGCCCTCAACTGTTTTAAGAGCTCTTCCATCAGGGAAAGCTGCAAAATTGCGATTATGAAATTATACAATTCCCTAATTTACAGTTTAAAAGATTAGTTTTGGGAGGGGTTGGATCATTTAATATAAAAATTTCAGACAAAGCGGGAAAGTTGTGAAATGTGATAACCTACACATTGTTTTGGAAATAAAATAATAAGTTGTTCTAAAAATAATGTCGCGGGGGCCAGAAGAATCAGGAGTTACATTAGCGCCTGTGAGGTGTATAACCTTAGAATTAAAAGACCTTGCAGACGTTGCGGACTTTGAACAGAACGGTGAGATAGGCGCTTTGTATGGTTTTGAGTACACTAAAGATGGTGATTATAAACGCAAAGAGGGTTTGGGGACAGCAAAAAGTTTCCTAAACTAGAACAACTGCGCAATCTAGAGGCAAATAATGTTAGCCAGTATGAATATAAAATAGTTCGAAAACCTGACCTCAAATGGCACTTAGAACCATATTTAGAATGGGACATAAAATTTGAATTCATAAGCCCATTTACATATTTTAGCCGTCAAAAAAGTTTCAGAAAAGCATTCAACTCTGGCCCTTTACATGTAAGTCTTATGCCGGATGACAATAGTCGGAAAGAAATTGAAATAACGCCGTATGGGAAAAAGCAGTACATCCTCCACAGAAAAGAAACAGTTGTAAAAAAGCTTCTACAAAATTACAGTTCTTTCCAAGCAGAAAATTAGGAGACACGTTCACAATGATATTTGAAATTTCTGTCTTTAAAGATGTGGAGAGGGATGGGTTGTGGCGTTAGTGATGACCTTATAAAAGGAATTAATATTAGCTGGCAAAACTTAGACGTTAACGCCTTAACGTTACCATCGTCGTTCTTCACAATGGCGAGGATATTAAGATCATAACAACAAGCAACAAAATCAATGTTGACTTAAATAGAAACAATCTTACAGAACTAAATTGGATTAATCTTACACATTTAGGCCTCATTTGGGTTTTATTATACTGAACAAGTTTTGACGGAGAGTATGATAAAAATAATAACTGGATTAGATTAAACTCTGTTATAAAAAATATGGAGCAGTTAAACTTTATGGCAAAACTCCTCATTGCTCATTGATTTGTGGGCAGACTGGTTGTGGAAAAACAATATTTATCCTCGACCTGTTACAAACAGTTTATCGTTATAATTTTAATCATATTGTGGTTTTCTGTCCAACACTTAAATGGAACAAGCATATCATGATAGAAGGTTTATATGGCAGATGATGACATATATTTAGTTGATCTAGCAATAAACTGAGTGAGTGTTTAGAACAGTTTTATAGACTGTTTGAAGGAACGCAGACACTATTTATTATAGATGACTGTTCGGCAGAAAAAGACATAGTTAAAAAGAGAAACACTTTGTCGAAACTAGCTTTCAGCGGAAGACATGCTGGGATAAGTGTGTGGATTTTATGCCAGAAAATATAACTCGGTTTAAAAGACTTTAGAGAACAGTTAAAGACTGTAGTTTTATTTCACATGAAAGACAGAGACTCATTTGAAGAATGTTGCGCGAAATGATGTTATTGAAAATGACCAGGAAAAACACAGGTTTAAGCAAAAATTAAAATCTGAAAAGTTTAGTAAATTAGTATTGAAAACGGATAATCCTACACAGTATGTCGTCTGTAGATAATCGTTATTTTTTTGGTTATTGAAGTCTTACTTGCCCAGAGAACAGTAATATCTGATTCTAGGCCATTTTTCGCCCAAAAACTGGTGAGGGCAAAAGTGGCCTAGAGTCGGCATATTACTGTTCTCTCCTGCCAACCCACCATTGAGATCCTGGACACGAGAGCTAACATCAGAGCCTCACCACCAACAGCGAGAGGATGAAAAAAGCATCCCTCAACCTCCTTTAGTGGCAGAAAGGACTGCCATTTCCTTGAGGACTATGCTCATGCCCTCTTGCCTACCAGCTCTTGTTGACGACTGTCCTGGATCCTACAAATGTGGGAAAGACAAGTGTGTGTTGTGTCGGGTTTCCACTTGTAGAATCAATTCGTTCAGATCATCCAGAACGGGAAGAGTTGTTCAGGCTCCGCAACAGAATGACATGCAAAACAAGCAACATCGTCTACCTGCTGTTCTGTGACATGTGCACTGACGCACAATATTTTTGGAGGACAAGAACGTCTCAAAACAAGGTTCTACCAACACAGACAAACATAAATAAAAACACGGGCACACACAATCACATCACACTTCAACCAGCCACACACTCACTCTCCAACATAAAATGTCTACCAATAGAGAAAGTGCACTC
This sequence comes from Conus ventricosus, assembly GCA_018398815.1. Taxonomy (NCBI): domain Eukaryota; kingdom Metazoa; phylum Mollusca; class Gastropoda; order Neogastropoda; family Conidae; genus Conus; species Conus ventricosus. Next base: position 12,725,334 of record CM031610.1, read on the forward strand.
TGACACAAAACAAAAACGACTGCAGCGGGGGCATTCTGGATAGGTAAATTGCAGACACTACATCCACTGGTTTGAACAGTTTGCAGTGACACGTCGCCGGCAACCTTTTTTTTTTTTTTTTTTTTTTTTTTTTTTGTGGGCGGAGTCCCTTGAAGATCCTGACTGTTTCTCCTGTGCCAACATGTTTTCCCACCATCGTTTGTTGCAGACCCTGAGTGGTGTTTCCCGAAGACAGTTTCACCATTGTTTGTTGCGGGGCCCTCTGTGACAACATGTTTTCGCCATCATTTGCCTGGAGCCGGAATGCTTCTCCTGTGGCAACATGTTCTCACCGTCATTGTAGTGGAGCCCGTATGGTTCTTCCA
>CM031610.1:12728198-12730698 GCA_018398815.1 Conus ventricosus
AACTCTCTCTCTCTCTCTCTCTCTCTCTCTCTCGCTTTACATGTTTAAGGTACACATCACATCCAAAATACATTCCTTCGCCCGGTCTTCACCTTTGAAGTGGAAATCCTTTCTTGAATTGAGACCATTGAAAATTGTGCCAAGGTTGCACTGGTACCAAATCTCCTTGCGAAGTAGATCTTCATCATCATCTGCAGCGTCAAATGCGGTGATCTTGAGGAATGGGAGGTTCTTGTCTTTTGGATGGGGAATCTGGTTCACGTGGGCAGCAAGTCTACACTTCTTGGTTTTCCCCAGATTGATGTCCGACTTGTGGTTGGCCCAACGGAGTTTTAAATTGTTGGTAGAGCCCACATACACTTCAGTTTCATGGAGAGAGCAGGAGATGGCATACAACACTCTTGGTGTCTCGCAAGTGATGTGTTTGGAGATGTTGATTATTCTGCCATCGAACAAAGACCTCAGACTCCTGGTAATAATGACATGTTTGCATGTACCACAACGGTCTTTGCAAGGGAAGAAGCCAGGTTCTTCCTTTAGGACCGTGCTGTCGGAATCTTTGGGGGACAGTGGGCTTGTAAATTTCCCCAATGTTTTCCTTCTCCTGTCTGCCGAGATCAACATCTTCTTGGGAAAGATTTTTTCGTTCTTCTTGTTGGCATAGAGAATTTTCAAATTTTCATTGACGATTTTTCCTTTGCTGGGCACTCTCGGGTCAAATGTTGTAACCCAAGCCAGTTTCTCGTCTGCTTCTTGCGAGGTTGATGAAGAAGTGTTTTCTCTATTCTTGCTGGCTCCCTTAATGAGACGTGAATGGGCTACATCCCACTTCCAACCCGACACACACAGATATTTGGAATACTCTTGTATCCTAGCTGCCAGTTTGTCATCGTCACTGCAGATCATGCGGAGTCGTATTCCAATACCTTCAATGAGGCCCTTGAAGACTCCTGGAGAATGGCAACTACCAGGATGAAGATAAGAGTGGCATGTTTGCTGTTCACGTCAGTGTTGATCTTGCCATCGTGAAGTTTCAGTTCACGTCCAAATACTCCACTTCAGTACCATGTGTTACTGTCCAATTGATGGATGGAGGATGAAGGGTTTGGAGTTCAGCTTGAAACGGATCAACTGTGGAGGCAAATGGAAGTACAGCAAATCCATCGTCTCTAGATCTGTTCCAGTCCAGTTTCTTGACATCTTCATCTGGACTCGGATGTAGAAAAGAAAGGAGTGGAACTGATGTTGTAGAAACAAGCTTGTGGTCTAGCTCTCCCATGAAAACATCTACATAATCACAGGAATGACAGGGTCCCATGGCTGTACCACGGTTGGGCTTGGCATAGATTATTTTGCTTTCGCCGTCTTCATATTTGCAGAAATTGTTGTTCAATGCAATGTCAAGCCCTTTCCATGATACAGCGTGTGGGGATGTCAAGAGGCGTTTGGGATCTTTTGCAGCATCTTCTTTGTGGCAGGAACTCCCATACGTTGTTGACGTTGGGATAGAGAGCAACTGCGTCACAGATTGCTAGTGTTGCTGATGGTGGAAGTGGGCTGTACTTCGAGTTTATCCTCTCTATCTTCTGTAGAAACTCTTTAGTGTCCATGATCTGATATGGTAGATGTTGCGTCAGGTGTTGAATAGCCTTCTGGACAAGCTTAGAAAGTGGCTGTACTGGAGTGCCTGATCCTGTCAGCAGGAGTCTAATAGGATAAGGCTGTTGCTTGTGGGTCTTGGTGAGAGGTTTGCATTTTCCTGCTTTGGGTTCTGGATGTCTGTGACATAGTTTGCTACGTCACTTTAGATGGCGCCTTTCGATACCCACTTCTTAGCCCATGGGTTTTATTTTGCTGTCACATGTTCAGATGGATTTTGGTCGAGTACATCGTAATAATTGCTATCATTCAAAGCAGCACAGATCTTTTCATCATCTCATCAAGTGATGTTATGACAGTTACCCCCGCTTTATCCGCATACCTGCATGCTGCACACGTGGGTTAAAGGGAGATCTTCAGTTCTTTGAGGGCAGTTCTTTGACCCATGTTAGGTTATCTTTGATCCTCCTACGTTTTTTTGGGGGTCTATGATGTCATCAGAACACGCTTGAATAAAAGCTTCAAGAGCTGCATCATCTCTGGGAGCTTGTTTACTGTAGGTTGGTACCATGGTACTTTTCAAAATCATCATCATCTTCATCACCATTAGAGTCTTTTTTAGCCTTCTTTTTCTTCACATGGTAAAAACGGTGCCATCTCCAACGTTCATGCCCAGGCATAAGTGCCAATGGTTATATCACATAAATCTACTGGTGATCTTGGGCTGGGCGCAGAACAATCTGGTAGTCGACAAATGGCTTTCTGATCTTCCGTAAGCGTTACGTTTGAGGCTAGAACAATGGGGTCGAGGGCTTGTTTGTCTTCCTCTGATGGCGTGTCATTTCATTTATGCCCGTCGCCTCCCGGTGGAGCATAGGCCATCAACGACCCTTCGCCATCG
>CM031610.1:12735698-12740698 GCA_018398815.1 Conus ventricosus
TACACGCTCAAGCTGCGGGTGTCCTCTATTCCAGGCTGCAGCAGACGGTACCGCTGCCTTCTGTCCTACAAGACACGCCAGTTCCATGACGCCACGGCTGAACGTCAGGTTGACGTGTCGTCTGGAACACCAAACTGTAGGCCACGAACGCCCAGCCCGCCCACGGTGAAACCACCATCAGTCGTGACTGAGGAGAACGGCGAGCAGGATGGCAGTACCATCACCGCGACCACCACCCAAACCGACGACTCCAAGACCGATTCCACAGGTAAAGACACGTCTGTCGCAGACTCACACCGCAACAGTTGAGTCCTATGATCTTTTCCGTGAAGAAAGAGTCGGGAGGTTTAGGTCCTTTTGGACCTTGGATAGGTCGCTGTGTGGCCATCCCTGGCGATTTCATCATGGCTGCGACAGACGAGGGTAACATGCGGACGCCTGACGAAGCCTGTCGGGGACTGAATGTCACGACCTTCGTTTCCATGGAAAGGGTCGTTTTTCTTCCATCTTCATTTTATCGTTGAATGTCATCCTGCAGCCGACGTTTCGATGTATGGTCTTCATTTTTTTTTTTTTTTTTTTTTTTTTAGTTACTAAGAACTTGTAGAATTCATATCACGGCTCCTGACAACACATACATGTATTGAAGTGTATTAACTCATTCACGTTTCGAAGTATGTTCATATCCCGTTCATCAGGGGAAAGTAAATAGTCAATATGCCCTTAGGTAAAAGTATATGAAAAGTAAAAGTATATTATTAGGTATAAGTTGGGATTTGATAGGGACAAAAATGGACCACCCATCTTCGATGCGTTACGTCACGTCTGGACAGCACGTTGATGTCACAAATCCGATATGATGTACACCTTTCGTCTCCCATAGGTCTACTGTAGTCACGTGAGTCTTCACGGGGTCAGCCCGGTATGCCCACAGCCCGAAGTACTCACGCACCCTGGGGTTAGAGAAGGATGGATATCGCATGCGCGCGCACGCGTGTATACGTGTGTGCGTGTGCGCGCGCGCGTGCGCCGCAGTGGTAATTTGGTGTGCTTTGGTCCATACAAGCTCATGTTTGAGAACTTTGATGACATAACTGATAAGTAGTCAGTCAGCGTGCGCGAGCGTATGGGGTAGGAAGAGGGGTGGGGGGTGGGGGGAGAAAGGGGGGGGAGTGAGAGCGGGTGAATGGAAAAGGAGAGAGAAGCCAGAAGGGGGGGGGGGGGGGGGGGGGGGGGGGGGGAGGAGGAGGAGGCGAAACTGAATTTAAAACAACCGTTACATGTGGGCATTCATGATTAGTTGCTTAAAATGTATCCAAGTTTCCTTTTTCATCCTGTATTCTCCCTGTTTGTAAACGCCTTTAATTAGTTCCTCTGTTATCTAGAAGGTAAGCAAGAATGTAAATCTTCATAAGAGCTGCTGTTGTTATCATCATTATGATTAACGAGGAGGAGGAGGAGGAAGATCATCATCATCATCATCATCATCATCATCAACGTCATCATCATCATCATCATCAACGTCATCATCATCATCATCATCATCAAAACCATCATCGTCATCATTATCATTATCATCATCGTTGTTTTGTTGTTGTTGTTCTCGTCGTTGTTGTTGTTGCTGCTGTTGATGCTGTGTTAATATCATCATCATCATCATCATCATCATCATCATCATCATCATTTAAAAAAAATTATAATCATTGTTATTGTCATCATGATTATCATCAATATTACTATTATTGTTGTTGTTATCATTATTGTTGTTGTGATGATGATGATGATGATGATGATGATGATGATGATGATCCTTATCATTGTTGTACCGCAGACGACACAGACACGGATTCCAACAAGGACTATGACTACAAGGACTACGAACCTGCTGACCAGACCAGGTCGTCATCGAGAAGCCTGGAGAGAGGCGTCCTGTACGCAGTCGCCATCATCGCGTGCCTTTTTGTCCTCGCCGTGGTCGCCCTCATCGTTCTTATGGCGCGACGTCGGCGAAGGAGCGTCAAAAAGCTGTCGGAGTCATACCGCCCCGACATCAGGCCTTTCGAGCCGGGCATGAACGACGCCATGAGCGTGGCAGGGAGCGAAGGTAGTGAGTTCGCGTCAGACATCAGCCGAACGTTCAACACAGCGTCCGACGCATACTCCACCACGACCGGAGATTATGTCGAGTCGGATGCGGACAGTGGCTTTTCTGCTCCGCCGCCGCCTGTGATTTATACATATACCCGTGAGTGAGTCTATGGTTTCCCCTCTCCTCCCCTCCCCCCATCCCCCAACCCCCACCTACACGCGCACGCACACACACACACACACACACACACACACACACACACACACACACACCTCTCTCTCTCTCTCTCTCTCTCTCTCTCTCTCTCTCTCTCTCTCTCACACACACACACACACACACACACGCACGCACGCACGCACGCACACACACACACACGCAAGCACGCACGCACGCACGCACGCGCACGCACGCCACACACACACACACACACACACACACACACACACACACACACACACACACACACACACACACAGAGTCTATTAACCTCTGAAGATTAACGCTTTTTGTTTGTCGTTGTTGTTGTTTTCTATTTGACTTGAGTCGACTAAAAATAAGGATTGACTTTCTCCTACACAAAAAAAAAAATTCTTCAATGCACGGCACACACCCTGTACAACATTTGATCCACTCTTTACATTATTCATCGTACTGTTGTATACCATTTTTTTTTCTCTCTCTCCAATCATACGATTGTAACATGTTATGTTGTTATCATGTTTCATATGATTACCTACGCCATCATCAATCAAAGGCTGAGTGACTACTGTATTGATGTGAATGCTTACGGACAACATTGTCCGGAAATACTGATTTGTTGTGACGCAAAAGCTAACGTGAGTTTTTCAACCAGCAAACATTTGTAATGGAGATGAGCTGATTGTGATGAACGTTTGGATATTATACGAGGACAAGGTAGCTGACGCTGTTTTGGGTCACATGCACAGCATTCAAGTCACCAGTAATCTCTAAAATATTACCAATTCAGTTTAGTTCAGTGGTTATCTTAACATCTGTTCATCATCGATAATATCAAAACCGATATGAAAAGGCAACAAAGATCACTGAGAATGTCAGACCAGTCTCTGGTCGTTTTCTCTTTCATCTCTCCTTAACGTGTTAGAATCTAGACACTCTAGTAAAGAACACTTCTGAAAATACTTAAATATACTAAAAGAAAGGAAGAATTCACAACAGTCCAACTCTGACTGGGCAAGAACGTGTGCGATGCCCGTAATACATGTGTCATACAAAAATATGGTCAGTGCTTTCAAAAATATACAGTATTTTGTACCTTTTGATTTTTATTGCCTGGTTGAATTAAGTTAGGGTCCATGCTTTCAAAATATGCAGTATTTTTGTGCCTTTTAATTTGTATAGTCCTCTTTAAACATCACCAGTCTGCTAACAGATTTGCCAGGCCCATTGGAGAGGTTAATCCAGGAAAAACACTTCCACCCATCAGATAGGTGTTATTCCAGAAAATACACTTCCATGAGTTCCTGAGGGATTTGCAAGAAAAGCAATAATCGTTTCATATTTTGTGAACTGCCGAATTTCAAGCGCGCCCTCTTTACCTAGAATTCTTATTGTCCTCTTCGCTGGCTGCTCTTGTTTGTTTGTTTGTTAGTAGAGACACTATATTCATGTATGCAGGTGGGATCTACCCCGAAGTTAATTTTTCGTTTCAAAGGAAGGGTTTCTCACCCAGCTGGTCATCAGTAGCCAGGCTGGTGAGCTCCTCACATAGCGAAACAGTTGTCACTGGCTAGTCCTGCCTGTGACCTCCCCCCCCCCCCCCCCCCCCTTGGGAGGGGAACGATAACTCTCTCTTAACGAGAGCATCCACCCTCTTCCCCTCAACCGCTAGTCAGATTTTTCAAAGTGTGTGTTTGATTTAAATGGGATGGATTGTGATGTTTGATCCACTCTCTCTGGAAATTAAAGGCATTTTGAAATAGGTGTTCTCACACACACACACTTCAATTTAGCAATGGGGAAAACAAGAACAGGCTAACAATTCCTCTCTCATTACATCAATGACTTGGCAAAGAGTCAAAGTGTGCGTGGGAAGACAGAAAACGAGAATGAATAATTATGAAAACATATCATAATATAAAATCTTTCGTTAGCAGTTTATGGGGGCCACCGTAATCCGTTCTCAAGACAGGACCGTTCATACTGCCTACTCCGAGGCCTTTCGTCCGCTAGATCGGACTCGTCAGGGAGGCACGGCTGATTGTGGCTAAGCTCCCTTGGCATCAGATGTAAAATATACCACAGTCTACAATTCTTTGGTATTCTCACCACCAAGGGTTCAAAAACAGAATCCAACAGCACCCCTAAGCAGCCAGCGAAGGGTAGAAAAAAAAACGAAAAGAAAATGTACTAAGGAAATAAATTGTTGAAAAAACAAAAATCATTATGTAAACCGTATAACATATAAAGGTAAATCGTTGAGCCTATACTTGAGGATACAAGGGAGGTAAAAAAAAGTGTCAACGGTCAGAGTGATTAGCTCCATTGTGTTGAATATGTAGATAGATAGACAGTAAGATAGATAGATAAAGATAGATATATATATGTGTGTGTGTGTGTGTGTGTGTGTGTGTGTGTGTGTGTGTTGTAATAGACAGATAAAGATAGATAGATATGTGTGTGTGTGTGTGTGTGTGTGTGTGTGTGTGGTGTGTGTGTGTGTGTGTGTGTGTGTGTTCAGTCCTCCAACGAAACAGGGCACACCGCACAAACGAACAACGCACAGATACGAACAATTTTGCCACCCAATAAGGCAATTTTAATGATGAAGGGAATTCATCTGCACTTTGGTCACCACAACAACGCCAAGCTTTGGTCCAAAGGCTTGATCACACTGACAACACACATGAAAACTAAACGAGAGAGAAAGAAA
>CM031610.1:12745698-12758593 GCA_018398815.1 Conus ventricosus
GTGCTGAAGAAGACATGAAGACACTTGTTCAAGAACTGTGGTGTGGTGTGAAAGCGTGGTTGTGTGTGTGAAAACCTGGCCAGGTAAGTCATTTTTATTATAACCCGGGATTAGGAGAACAGGAAAAGGCGGTTTTTAACTCACTTTCGCCCTCAACCAGTTTTCGGGCGAAAGTGACCTAAAAGCCGCCTTTCCTGTTCTCTGACAAGTAAGATTTAAATAACCAAAAAAAAACGTTTATCTACAAACAAACATACTGTGTAGGATTATCCGTTTTTAATACTAATTTACTAAATTTTTTCAGATTTTATTTTTTTGTTTAACCCTGTGTTTTTCCGGGTCATTTCAATAACACTTTTTCCCACGCAAACATTCATAAAATGCATCTCTGTCTTTCATGTGAAATAAAATTACAGTCTTTAACTGTTTCTCTAAAGTCTTTTAAAACCGATTTATATTTTGGCATAAAATCCACACACTTATCCCAGAAAGCCCTTCCGCTAAAGGCTAGTTTTGACAAAGTGTTTCTCTTTTAACTAGTCTCTTTCTGCTGAACAGTCTTTCTATAATAAATAGTGTCTGCGTTCCTTCAAACAATATAAAAAAGCGTTCTAGACACTCACTCAGTTTATTGCTAGGATAACTAAAAATATTTATCATCAGTCCATATAAACCTTCTATCATGATATGCTTTTTTCCCATTTAAGTGTTGGCAGAAAATCACAATATGATCAAAATTATAACGATAAACTTTTTGTAACAGTTAGGAAAATATTGTTTTTCCACAACCAGTTTGTCCCCCAAATAATGAACAATGGGGGGTTTTGTCATAAAGTTTAACTGCTCCATAGTTTTATAATAAAATTTTAATGTAATTCAGTTATTATTTTATCATACCCCTGTTAGAACCTGTTCAGATAATAAAATCCTATGAGGCCTAAATGTGAAACATTAATCCAATTCAGTTCTGTAAAATTGTTTCATTTAATTCAACATTGATTTTGTCGCTTGTTGTTAGTCTTAATTTCCTCACCATTGTGAAGAACGATTATGGAAAACTTTAAGATGTTTAACGTCAAATTTTTTGCCAGCTAATATTAATTCCTTTTATAAGTATGCACTAACGCCCACAACCCCATCCTCTCCTCATTTTTTAAGACAGAAATTTCAAATATTATTGTGAACGTGTCTCCTAATTTTCTGTTTGGGAAAGAACTGAAAATTTTGTAGAAGCTTTCTTTAAAACTGTTTCTCTTCTGTGGGGGAATGTACTGTTTTTTCCCATACGGCGATATTTCAATCTTTTTCCGACTATTGTCGTCTGGCAAAGACTTACAGTAAAGGGCCAGAGTTGAATGCTTTTCTGAAACTTTTTTGATGGCTAAAAAATGTAAAGGGGCTTATGAATTCAAATTTTTTTTCCCCATTCAAATATGGTTCTAAGTGCCATTTGCTGTCAGGTTTTCGAACTATTTTATATTCATACTGGCCAGCATTATTTGCTTCTCATTGCGTATTTTGTTCTAGTTTAAGAAACTTTTTGTTGTCGCTAACCTCTTTGCGTTTATAATCACCATCTTTAGTGTACTAAAAACCATAAAAAGTGCCTATCTCACCTTCTGTTAAAAGTCTGCAACGTCTCAAGGCTTTTAATTCTAAATTTATACACCTCACAGGCGCTAATGTAACTCCCGATTCATCTGGCCCACGCGACTTTTTTTTTAGAACAACTAATTATATATTTCCAAAACAATGTGCGGGTTATCACATTTTACATTTTTCCCCTTTTTTGTCTGTGTTTTTTAAATACGAAATGATCTGACGTTCCCACAAGCTAATTTTTTAAACTGTAAATAGGGAATTGTATAATTTCATAATCGCAATATGCAGCTTTTCCTGAGGAAGAGCTCTTAAAACAGTTGAGGGCCTTCCATCATATAAGTTTTCATCAGTGCTTAGCCGTCCAAATGAACATAAAGTAATGAATGTACTGTAAGATAAAGCGGATTTTCTCCCTCAAAGGGTAGTTTCATCGGGCGCAGTACTAAACTTGAGTGGGTAGATTGCTAGTTGTAAAGCCTAGCATTTTAGCTAGCTCTCTATCAAAATCGTATTTTGCTTCTTCGGGGTTTGAATGTTAATATTGTTTTTAGATTTGCATTGTTAAGTTTAAGAGAAATGTCTAAGTTACTCATTGCTTCTTTTAGTGAGCAAAACCCTAATAACCATCAGGTATTGTTAACTGTTTAACTTCGTTTGTTCTCCTTTCATATTTTGTAATCTTATTATTCCCCTTGGCTTCAGTTATAATTAAACCATACGACTTTGTAGAAAAATTTCATGGAGTGCGACCATTTTGGTTCCGCAATCGTTCTCAATAGCTGTTCTAAAAACGAAGAACGTCTTGAGTTGTTATTGTTACGAACATTTTTTAAACAAAATAAAAATGAGTGCGTTTAAATATACTGATGCAAAATATTTTTGGGCGCACTACCATTTTAAAAATATAGCAACTGATACTCTTGACATTGCTGTGACCCAGACTGCACTTTTCATAAAAGGTGAGTACTCCATTGGACAAATATCTTAACCCTCCTATTAAAAAAGACTACATCCCGAAAGTGGGTTTAGTCATCCAATGCAGTTTTATCAGAACCAGTTAAACTTTGCTGTGTTTTGTGCAACAACTGGGTGTGGAGTGTCGTAGCTAATCTCTAAATCATCCTGACCCTTTTGGGTGAGGTCAGTGTATAGATTTCATTTCTATTACACCTTCAGACGAAATTTTGACTGAACTGCGAGCACCATTACCAAATGACAAAACGTTTAATCCATTCAGCAACAAATAGACATAAAGGCTTTGAAGATTTGTAACGAATTCAATATTAATGTTAAGACAGACTTTAGACAAAAGTCGGATCTTAATCATGGCTTAGGCACTCCTTATTTTTGGGGCGTGCACAGAAAGTATAAGTATGACTGGAATCCTCCTTACACATCTTTCTCTTCAGCACACTGTTCACCTAGGGTCCATGAGCAAGAGCATAAAACAGCATGACAACAATTTATCTTAGACACTTCTAAGGGCCTAACTAAAGCAGGAATAGAACGAAAAAACGACTCTGTTCGTACTTACTTTGGGTGTTTGCTAGGATCGCAAGCACAAACGAGATCGAGCATAACTGATCCTTCTACTGGCTTTGACGCCCCAAAAACAGAAATTTGGCAAATTTAGGGGACCCCAAATTAATTCTACAGTTGATTTACCTTCAAGTATAAAAAGGAAACCAAAATGTTTTACAATACGCAAGATCAAAAGTAGACTTTGCTGTTGGCATGGTTTATACATGTGCCTTCTGACCTCAAAACTCCAGTAGGAACAATAAAAAACTACAACAATGAAATCCTTGTAGCGGGCAATGAACAGAAGGTTGGGAAAAACGACAAAAATTCTGAGCCAGTAATTTACAAACAATAAAAAAACACCCAAGTTTAAAGCCCATCCAATCCCAAAGGTCCAAAGCCCAAAGACTGTTGAAGACGTGGACTTTGTTCGCGATGACCATAATATGAAAAGACAGCACTTGTTATTGGATTAACTGCCCTAGGATTACTTGGTCTTTATCTTACTAAATAGTAATCCAACTATTAAGAAACTAACGCCCTAAGTGCTCAGCCATAAAAGCCAATACTTTGCTTGCAGTAGACAAAAGCCAGCTAATAACCCCCCTAATATACCTGGCAAAGAGTCTATAGCTTTACCTGTTTAATTTTTTAATAAACTCGCAAGATGATCAAGCTGTTTTTTTACCCATGATTTATCAGGAGATGCGATGGAGGCACTGACTTTGCCCTCCACCACCGCCCGTAATAGCCATCACCAGTGTACTTATTGCAAATCCTAAGGCGTTATAACGCTCGCTAATGTGACACCCTGCTCTCTAAACAGTGTTCGTATTCGTTCTGCTAGCGTTGTGTCTTCATATAAAATTTGTTCGATAGTTTCTCTTATTCTATTCACTTGAGTTCGTAATAGGTCTCGGTTTATTTCAGCACTTCTACTTGCTGATCTTTCTTGCTCAAGATTTTTAGTCTTTGGGGCTATTCTTTTTTTAATATCCCCGCCTACGATGCGGCCGCAGTCTCAGCGAGTTTTTCTTTTTCTCTTTTTATATGCCCATCTAGTTCACCTAGTTTTGCTACATTGTTTTGTTAATTCGCCTTTGATGGTTTGTTAAAGTACGATCAAGGGCTAATAATCCTCATAGGTCGTAGCGGCGGATCGTGCATAGTATTTAATGCTGTTTCTTCTTCTTCAGTGATTCTGCTACTGTATTTCTTACTTTGTCCACTGTTTGAATTAAATCTTCATGTGGCGTGTTTTGTATTTGGTTATCTGTTGGGAGTTCTTGTGCGCGTTTTGACGTTTAGCAACTTCATCCGGACCTAATTTTGGTTCAGTAAAGCCAAGGCGATTCTGCTCGCTCACACGGAGCCTTTGTTTATTGTAGTCATGCCTACAAACTTTGATGCGTCTCGTTTATCCGTAAGCGGGACAACGTTCTCCTTTGTCGTTTCTAAAATACAAATGGTTATCTTTTAGTTAAAAAATCATCGGGGTATATAGTTTTCAGGAGGTTCTGTTCTAAACTTTGGTATAATGATCTGACTTTACTTTCTGTTAATTTCCCACGCCTTTGCTCCCCTTCAGCTTTTTTCATCCCCAATGAGATCCCCCGAGCGATGCTGTGTTAAAGGAGTTCTTTCATCCATGTTGCGCCTCCAAGATCGCGAATATCAAAATTTTCATCTTCGATGCCCGCCATTTTTTTAAAAAATTTAAACTTTTTATTTGTTTTATAAAATGTCACAAGTATAGGGCCTCGATTCTTGACCCGGATAGAAAGCTGAAAGAACCCCATGGCGTGAAGGGAAATAAACGGAATATTACTGTTCCAATAATCCATCTACTATTGATGGGGAAATCAAATTCTTACTGTAAAATTTTTCCAGACCTAGAGCGGATGATTTGATTGTGCCAGGCTCTGCACGGCTTACTTTCAAAATAGAACTTGCTTCAACAACGGGACCCAACCCAGAACAGTGTGTCCAGAATCTGGGGCGGGCAATCGTTAAGAAAATTTCTATAAAACTTGAGGGAAAGAAGTATTTTCTTTACACAATGCAGACATATTTTTAACCTATTCTGATCTATGGCTAACCGCGAATGAAAAGGGAAGATCTTGCGTTTCAAGGAATCGGCAATGAAGAAGCACTAAAACTTAGAATAGGCGCCGAACTCGCCTCAGGTGCTAAAAGCGCAAAAAGGCTTTAGCGTAAGTTATGCTTTTGGAAAATCGCTTTTCCTTTTCCCCTAGTTTTTGAGTTGTTAAAAGCGCATGCCCCATACCTTCAAGGGGCATTAAAAGACAGATTGTCATAAAGACTAACTTTTAATGACTACAAACGTGTTATCAGATCAACAGACACCGAAGCAAAGTACAGCATTTCTGACATCTCGTTAGAGTTTTGATGTTATTAGCAACTCTAATTTAGCAAGGCTGATTGGGCAACAATAGAGTCCCCAATTAGTAATATATTACGAAAACGTGCGTCATCATTCAACATATCCTAAAAGCAGGGCAGACGCTATATGGAATTTTAATCTTAGTGTCGCAGCAAAATCGCTTAAAGGTATTTTAATTGCTGTGTGAAGAGAAGAACCATTCGCAAGAGCAAGTGAAAAGTTTTTTATCCAAAAATAACGAAAGTGCAATGTACAATTTATGGTAGTTCCTAACCAAATCCATGCTAGCGGACTTAGACCTTATCATCATTTTGACGAAATAAGAAAATTGTTTGGGGGTGGGAGGGGTAGAAGTCCAACAGCAGACCTTGCGTCTAAAGATCTACACCTTTACAGTGTTAGGCTTGATGATTTTTTTTAACATCAAAATACGGTTTTTTGGATTGACCTAAGGGCAAAAGAGGATAATCAGTTTCATGGAAGTGGGAGAACGGTTAAAGACGTAAACATTCAAATTGAGAAAGAAAAGAAGCCGATAAACCACTTTAATGTACATTTGTTTTATTAAATTATACACGCTGAATATTACAAAGAAAAGATTAGGCAATATAGAAATACTAAATTATTTTTCATTTTTTAAAAAACAAAAGTCTGTTCAAGTTTATCCAAATGGCCTACAGCGCCAGAGTCGCCAAGAGAAGAGATAGTAGAAACCCCGGCATAAAAACCTTTTGATTAACCAACATTACACAATTGCTACAAAAACTAGAGCAGGACCTTTCAAAATACAGCAAAACCAAACGAAGGTATTCTGCTGCCTTTAATGCGGTTACCTATGTTAATACTGGAGCTTCAACTTAAGCGCCGCATCAGCAGGACAAGTGTTGGTCTCTTAGCATCAGGCATAGGCGCACCCGCAGCTTTACCTCTAGGTGGTTTGTCTTTAGCTCTCGGGCCTGTGTTCATTAGCCGTAGGTGCTGCTAGCAAAAAATAAAAACTAAACTCCAAAAGCACACAGCTATGGTTCAACTAATAACACTAAACTTAGTTCCTTCAAACTGATAATAAATAAAGCACTAGCTGACTCAAACATCACGGATGAAAGAATTTATCGTTTTCAGGCCGATTTTGATGACTACAAAAGACCAAAAAGTTGATCTTCAAAGAAAGGGGAGACAAGTTTTTCTCAACAGCCAGACCCCGAGCAGATAAAAAGGGAAAGCTTAAAAAAAGTAAACGAAACATTAAACTCTGCTCTAAACAGCTCACATTAACAACGCCAAAGGGTGTTTTTTACTTTAGTTTATGATCTAAACACAAAAAGACCATCGATATTGATTTAAATTTTTTTTTTGATTTTAAATAAATATTTTGAGTTTGAAAAGAAACTCAGCATGGATAAGATATATGAAGGACCAGACGAATTGTTGAAGCAATGCAAGAAGATTTAACAAGAGCACTGAATGATATTGATTTAGAAGTTATTGATCCCCCAAGCGTACGGGTAAGTGTTGGTCATGCTATTTCTCAAGTTCCAGGTAAACTAACAATAGACCCCCCCAGTTAAAGTAATGTTAGCTGTTTTATCGACTATGTAACAATAAATGAAGAAAATCTAGAAGTCTGGTCTCAACAAACAACAGACTATTCTTTCTCTTTAAAGACTTAAAAACCCGGTTGGCAGACCAGCTGCTTACACAGTTTGATGTGGCCGCTGAAGAAGCCAAAATGAGAGGCCTGGTTGGTCAGAGGGCGAAGTCCTAGAGATTTAGATTAAAACAGGCTAAGTATGCGCCGATTGTAGGCAGGTCTTTCATTCCGCTGCCTCCAGCATTAGTTGCAAAAAAAGCAGTTTTAAACAAAAGAATAAAAGACAACAAAAAGTTTCTGTTGTGTGTTCTCGCAAGGCTGCATTTTTATTCCGCAAAAACGCAGAGAGAGTGTCTAAATATGAACCCTACATCATGATTTTAAACTTTAGTGGAATATCCTTTCCTGTTAGCGTGGATTCCATTGATCAGTTTGAAGAACAAAACAAACCAATAACTGTTAATATCTACACATGGATGAGGAAACAAATCTACAGCCCATCAAGTGTCTAAGAAAAGCCCAACGATTGGCGAAACCCGACAAAAATCATGTTGACTTACTACTGATGTTTTCACCAGCAGGGCTGCCGCATTACACATTTATACGAACAATGAGAGATTATGGGGGCAAACTTCAAAGCATAAAAATAAACAAGAATTCTGTAGAAAATGTTTAACAAGAATTCCATCTGTGCAAGCCGCGAGTGAACTATAAAACATTGTATTAACCCAGTTGACTGTAATAACGGAACAATTACGCCCCCAAAGGCAGTAAAGTTAGTTTTAAAAACTGGAAACGGATGCAAAATTCTCCATATGTTGTTTACGCAGACTTCGAATCACTCCCTTGGGTTCCTTATGAAGGGCCAGCGCCACAAAACTTCGAAAAACAGTCTTAATGAGTAATCATCGATTTGTTCATTTGCCTCATTATTGTCAGGTCGGATGCGCTCATTCAACGCCAGAATTATACAGAGGACCAATGCTGCAGAATACTTTCTTAAAACGCATGCAGCAAGTGCGTAATGACTGTTCTAATAATCTGAATTTATCTGAAATCATGATGACGCCTGAAGACCAACAACAGTATGACTCAGCCACACATTGTTGGATTTGTGGTTAGAACTCAGTGAAGAAGCCAATCCGACAGTAAGAGACCATGGGTCACATTTGCGGGAAGTTCAGAGGAGCAGCACACAACAACCCGCAATTTCAACTAAAGTTTGGGAAACCCAAAGACATGGAAGCTGCCTGTATTCTTTTATAACTTGCGAGGCTATGACTCCACTTATAATGAAAGCAGTGGCGATGCCTTCAGGGTAACATGCATTGCACCAGTCATCGGAAAAATACATGTGTTTCACTTTTAAAAAACATGTCTTTTTTATGACCTATGCAGCACATGATGGGGTCATTAGAGGGCACTAGCTATGTCCTTAAAGTCCTGCCCAATAAAGGAAGAATATTTTGACCCACTCTCGTTAGAAAGGGCGTTTACCCTTATGAGTACATGAACAGTTGGAAGTTTGATGAGATACACTTCCACCTAAAGGCGCGTTCTTTTTCTAGTCTTAGAGGAAAGGACATCAGCGATTCTGATTACCAACATGCCCAAGATGCGTGGCAGAAGTTAGAGTGTAAAACGATGGGAGACTATCATGACTCCTACTTGAGGCCGATACATGTTTGTTGGCAGACGTCTTTGAAAATTATAGAAAGCCTGCATGAAACATTATAGCCTGGATCCTGCGCATTATATTTCTGCGCCGGGATGAGTTGGGATGCTTTCTTAAAGTTTACTGAGTAAAGATTGATTTATTGTCTGACCTACTAATGATTCAGATGATTGAAAACGGATTGCGTGGGGGAATTATATGGCATTGCATCATTACTGTAAAGCAAACAACAAATACTTGGACGACTATGATCCAAGTAAAAGGCTAACTTCTTATGTATTTAGATGCAAAAAATCTGTAGGTTGGGCTATGGCGCAATCGCTTCCATTACGCAACTTTAAAATGTAAAACAGGCGGGGGTACAAATAATAAATTTAAAAGGCATTAAAGTGGTTTTAGCAGTTTGACGCCGGGCACCAGCGGGGTTTCCATTCTAGAAGTTGACTTAGAATATCCTCACGAACTCCATGACTTGCATAAGACTATCCCTTAGCGGCAGAAAGTCTAAAGATGAATCCAAGAGAGCCGCCTAAACTTGTGCCTAATCTTCGAGGCAAAAAAAATTATGTCTGTCATTACAGACTTCTACAATTTTATTTAAGACAAAGGTTTGAAGTTGACAGCTGTTCATCGTATAATTGCTTTGATCAAGAACAGTTCATGAAAACCCTACATCATGAAGAACACGATCTCAGAACTAAATCCACAGAGGGCCCCAGAAAAAGACTTTTTCAAGCTGATGAACAACAGCTTTTCGGAAAAGACTATGGAGAATCCGCACAAGCGCAAAGACGCAGATTAGTCACCAAAGAGAACGAAGCAATTAAGCGACTCAAACTAATATAAGACTCAGAAGATTCATGATCAGCTTTTGGCATAATGATGAAAAAAAAGAAAGTCAAATGGACCAACCTGTATTTATTGGCTTTACTGTTTTAAAAATTATCAAAGCTTTTGATGTTAGAATTTCTTTATGACTACTTTAAGCCCTCGTATCCGGGGTCCAGAGTACTTTACACAGATACAGATAGTTTTGTTATAGATATCCCTACTAAAGACATCTATAAAACATGGAATTAGAAGTACTAAAGGGCAAGCGGGATGGGACGACACATCCGTTACCCTAAAGATCGCCTTTACATTCAATTACTAATAAGAAGGTTTTTTGGAAAGATGAAGGATGAATTATCGGAAAGGTAATCAAGGAGTTTGTTGGGTTAAGGTCAAAAATGTACAGTATTTCGAGCCCGGAGAAAAACCCCTTAAGAAAGCAAAGGGAATATCTCGCAGTGTTGTGCAGTCAAACATATCGCATGACACTACAAAGAAGCATTGTTTGGCAATAAGCCCTTTTTATCATGACAACGAAAAACTACGATCTAATCTACATGAGACAAACAAACAGTTGTAACAAAGAAGTCATTAGATAGAACAAACACAAAACGTGTGTTTGTTAATCCAGAGTTTTCATATGCATATGGACATTGGAGAACGCCCAAATTAATTAAAGCGGAACTGTGTCTGGTGGGAATTTTCTGCAGTTCTTCTTTCACAAAAGATCTTTGAGGAGCCGGGTTTTTTTTGTTTTCATTTTTCTCGTAATAATACCCCGGGCGGGTTCATCTTTACAATTCTTTTTATTCGTACGGTCAACACTCCAAACGGGATCTGTTGCCCTGATGCGAGTGTCCCCTTCTGCTTCCCCGGTAAATAAGGGACCTTACTTTTTAAAACCAATGGTAAAAGTTTGCTGGTTGACTGGAGTCTTCAGCAACATTTATTGTTTTCTTTTGATTGCTTGTACTGGTTTTAGCCCTTTAAATTCTTCATTATTCATTGCGCGCAAAACTGAGGGCAGTCTTCTAACCCATTCTGTGTTGCGAGAATTGTCAATAAGCTCTCTGTGATACTGGTAAGAAAAAAGTCTTTCGGCTAACTGTTTGTTAAAGTTTTCAACCAAAGCCTGTGATCTGTGAACTCTGGAATGCCTCTTTTAATGGTAACTCTATGTTTCAACAATAATTGATTCACTCGGCCCTTAATTCTTTTCCATCATCAACTTGAATCATGCGAGGATAAGTTAACGGGCCTCGTGATATATTAGTTGTATAGCAACAGCAACAGCAGAAGCACTCTTTTGTGTTAATGGTTCCGCATCTTTGTATCTTGAAGCTATGTCAATGACTGTGAGTGCGTACTTAAATCTTTTTCGTCTAATCGTATCAGAGGGTAAATATAGAAGGTCCATTTGATGGGTGTCGTTTGGAGTTGTATTGACAAAGTGTGGTCTCTGTATTCGTCTAGGCGCAGGTAAATAAATTTGCCAAATCGCTTGTTTAGATAACCATTCTTTTGCTGTTTGTTCACTAACCCCGCTGCTTGGCTTAGCTTTTTGATTGCTGTGATTCCCTTCCAATATCCTTTTGGTGAATAATAGATTTTGTTCATTTTTTATTCAGCCAATATTATGCGCAACAAAATTGACAACAGTCATACCAACGACAATAAACGCGATTTCTTGCATCTTTTGTTTTTCTGATGGTTGATAAAAGTTGCTGAATTTTGGTGGGGGCAATGTCTGGATTGGTTTGCCCGTTACTAGATAATATTCTTTTATTGCTTGATCAACGTCTTTAAATGTGTAAGCTGCATGTCCCTGTTTTTTCAGTGTGTCGTTAATGAAATCTAACTGCTTATTCTCTGCTTTTCATAGCGATCTTGTGCTGCAGCTAGTTGCTCCACAGCTTTGTTATGTCTTTTTCTCTCGCCGTCATCCCGTAGTTTACTAAACGCGTAATTACTTCCGCTAAAAGCAAGCGCATTCACTACTGCACCGCCTATCATCATTACGAGTGAAGCCATTTTTTATAAATGTATTTTTTTACATATTTATATTCTCTGGAATTATTCCTTGCTTAACTAGAAAATCTTTCGTTAGCAAATGAAGCTGTAATAATAGCAATTAGCTTTGCTAAATCTTCAAAGTCTAGTTTGCCAAGATCTGCCGGTTTTATTTTTAACAAGCTTTTACCAAGCATTGAGTATCCTACACTTAGGCCTCCAATAACGGCAGAATGGTATACAAGGTTGGCAATAGTTTTTTCGGCGCTCATTTTAAAAAAATAAAATAATTATAATTAATAAAAAACATGAACAGCGATGATCTACTACAGCTACAGAGCGGCCTACACTGTCTTGGACTTACAAAAGAAGAAGTTGATGATCAAGCTATTATGCCAAAAAGGAAAGGTTGTATTCTTTGGCAGCATGTGGGAAAACAAAACAGTTCCTCGGAACTGAATTCAGCATAGAACAGATTCAACAGATGTCGCCGCAAGACATTATAAAGTATCATAACAGGTATGAAGCGCAGCTGGGGTCGAGAATGGTAAAAAGCGTAGGACAAACGGTTCTTAGTTTGTACACTAAACTAGTCAGTAGATTTGCTCTCCATTGATTCTGAACAAGATCTTACGTATGATTTAACGCAAGATCCAGTTTTAACAAAGTCATTAGAGTCTCTAAGCTGTGATTTATATTACAGATTTGGAACATTGTTATCGCCACTAATCATGGGATTAATTACTTTTAATCATATAGATTTTATTTCCCTTCAAAATGAACGAGTCGGAAAATCAGCAGAATCAGGAAACATTGAATCAGGTAGAGATAGTGACGAGTGAAAAGCTAAAGCATCCTGGGCGTGTTGCAGCAGGAAAAAGAGTAGCAGAGTTAAACAGGCAAAGAAAATTAAAGTTTACAATCACAGAATATAACTCATAATGAAAACATAACACCGCCAACACCAAAGTTGATCCAATGCCAGCTCCAAAACAAGGCAAGTTAATTTAGGGCACCAAAGTCTTCATGGAATATTGAACTTAAAACTGTTGCCATTTTTGGCGCCCTTGCTGCTGCTGGGGGCAGTTATTACGGTTATAAAATATATAAAGAATGGCAACAAAAACAAAAGCAATCAAAAAAATCTGAACCACTAAATACAGAAGACAACAGCACGCCAGCACCGCCAATAACAAAAAATCATTTTGATCCATTTAAAATGCATTAATATTTTAAGAACTTAATTTTAAATTTTTTGATA
>CM031610.1:12763693-12773693 GCA_018398815.1 Conus ventricosus
TCAGTTTCCTCCTTCCCTTATCTGTTGTCCTATCCCTTACCCTTCCACCACTGCACTGCCAGCAACTAAACTAGCATGGGTGTCAGGTTTCACACACCCCGGCAGGCCTTTCACAATTATTAGTCTTGATGGTTGCCTTGCTCTGTAGTGGAAGAGATCCACCCTCAAGAGGAGAAAGACAGCCACTGAAAAGGATGGCAAAACAGTTGCTGTTTGAAGCTGAGAGAAAGACAGCCACTGAAAAGGATGGCAAACAGTTGCTGTTTGAAGCTGAGAAAGACGGCCACAGAAAAGGATGCCAAACAGTTGCTGTTGAAGCTGAGAGAAGGACAGCCACTGGAAAGGATGGCAAACAGTTGCTGTTTGAAGCTGAGAGAAAGACAGCCACTGAAAAGGATGGAAAACAGTTGCTGTTTGAAGCTGATGCACTATGCCTCAAAGCCCAGCAGCAAAGCAGCTTGAGGCCCCTAGACAAGCCAGTGAACTGCGTATTTTTTCCCAAAAAATATACAGAAACAGTGACCCTCTTAGAGAAGGAACTTGTCAACAAACAAGAAGAGCTGAAGCAAATGTGAAAAACACAGACAGTAGAAGATATTCCGGTAGGTCCTGTTTTTTTTTGGGTAGGGTCCTTTTATTGGCCCTTTTTAAAGTCCTTTTTTTGTTCATAAGGATACCTGGGATGCATGTTTGGGACGCTCCATGGAGGTTCTGTCGTGTCACATCAGTAGTCTTTATACAGTGGCATCTGCCATGGAGCGGGTATGCCCCTTGACGTTTTAATGGCTTTGCACCTGTGCGTGCCTGCACCCTATGTGAACACAACGCAGGCTTCCAAGGGTGGTGGGGAAATTGCTCCCAGCTGGTTTGTTGGGCATTTGAGGACAGTACTACTTACTGGGTCCCCCCAGCACCTTCGGGTGTATCTTTTTCCTTCTGGAGTAACAAACAACATGTGTCGGCGCTGTCTAGGGGTCCCGGTCGCTGCCCTTTTCCTCAGTAACATGGAGTGGGAGCACAAGAAGGCATGGGTACATGCGGGGGGAAAGACCGTGTGTCCCAATTCTCTGATATCCAGAAAGGACCATCCCCGTTTTAATGGAATGTAAGATTTCCGGTGAGAAAAGTTGAATAATTGTGAAAGGACGTATAAAATGTTCTTTCCGTGGGAAAGTGCTCGAGGCATTTGTTTATTTGAATATGGTGTTTTTGTTGTTTTTGTTTGTTGTTTGTTTCCTGGGGCGTTCTGTTCATGAGTAAGATTTTACTTAGCATGTATTAACTTGAGTTAGGTGGTATCTTCATTTGTTAATTTTTTATTTTATTTTTAGAAACGTCCGCTTGTTTGTTGTGAAATCAATTCAATTAAAAAAAAAACAAATAAAAAAGAGAGAGAAAAAATTTTGAAATCCTCCTCGGGAAACTCCTAACAGTGAGAATAAAATTTCTGGTTTTGGTTTGAACCCTAAATGCCCTCGAACTGTAGTACTTTGACGCAGACGGAAGAACCAGAAAAACATTCTGATTGTTCGTGTTTTATGTAGGAAAATTATGTCAGACGGGGCATAAAAGGCAACTTAAAAAAAAAACAAAATTGTATCATTGAAAAAAACAAGATCTGTTAGGGAGGTTTAGTTTTTTCGTACATTTGAAAAGTTTGACGTTGATTGGGGCAGTGTCAGGGTTAAAGAGAACGTTATGCTGTTTTATGTCCATGGAATCATAAGCAGTTCTTTAAGCTTTCTGATGTATTTATTTACTGTTGAATGTCCATGGATCATAAGCAGTTCTTTTAAACTTTCTGATGTATTTATTTATGTTGATGTCCATGGAATCATAAGCAGTTCTTTTAAACTTTCTGATGTAATTATTTACTGTTGAGTCCAAAGGAATCGTAAGCAGTTTTTAAGCTTTCTGATGTATTTATTTACTGTTTATGTCCATGGAATCGTAAGCAGTTCTTTAAGCTTTCTGATGTATTTATTTTCTTTGATGTCCATGGAATCGTAAGCAGTTCTTTAAGCTTTTTGATGTATTTATTTATGTTTTATGTCCATGGAATCGAAAGCAGTTCTTTAGCTTTCTGATGTATTTATTTACTGTTTGATGTCCATGGAATCGTAAGCATTCTTTAAGCTTTCTGATGTATTATTTACTGTTGATGTCCATGGAATCGTAAGCAGTTCTTTAAGCTTTCTGATGTATTTATTTACTTATTATTTATTTGTTTACTTTTCTTATTCGCTGGACGGGCCGAGGTGGCGCCCTCTTGAGGAAGAAACCCAACGCGTGGTGGCCCCTAAGCGACTAAGAAATGATTGTGACCAGACGGAAACTTAGTAGGTGGTGTCCTGGGCATTGGCGGATCAGACCGGCTCCGCAGAACACCAACGACGTGACTGGGGGGCAGTGCAGAGTCTCCAAGCCGACCTGACTGCTCCCAGTGGATTGCAAGGGCCAGGCTGCAACAGACGAGCCAGGGTGTGGCTGTGGACGAGGAGGAGCTGGAAAAGGGGCGGGTGGTGGGTGGTGGGTGGGTAGGGGTAGCCAGTGAGAAGTAGTACGGAAGATGAAGATGAAGACGGAAGGCAAAAAAAAAAGACAAAAGGATAGAGGTCCCGTTGTTAGTGAAACAGGGATGGTCCCGTGTGTGATAATTATAACACGAGTCGGATTTCCGACAGAGGGCAGAGAACCTTGTCAACAGAGGATGGATGGATGGTTCATGCGTTACATCCAGAATGGGATTTCCGATTTGTCGAGTGCTCTGTCTGTCTGTCTGTCTGTCTCTCTCTCTCTCTCTCTCTCTCTCCTCTCTCTCCTTTTTGTCCTTAATAGCTGTCATGGATGGCATGGGATCAGAGTTTACTGGATGGAGTGGAAGGGTTTGGGAGTGCATAGCAGGAAAGCACAACAGGGTTCGAACCCTAGGGGCAACAGCAGAGGCCGTTGAAAAAGAGTTCCAGCTGGATCTGTGGGGGAGGAACAAAAGGGATCTTCGTAAGGCTTGAAACTTCTTTAACTTAAAAAAACAGGTGTTCGTTAGCGGTGATGTAGATAAAAGCATTCGTGCCTGAAAAGGCAACCTACTGAGACGCTCACCAATCCAGACGTCGCTGGTTCGAAACCCGCTAAACGCCAGTGGGAAAAAAACAAAAAAAAAAAACAAAAACAAAAAAACTGGCAACAGAAGTGCAAACTAGTAAAGGGAAACATTTACCTGAGTGCGCCCGTCCCTATACAGTATAAGGAGCTCCCGGGCCCACATTTGTCTGAGGGCATCTTCTCTGAAGACCTTCCGCTGTCAGGCTCTCCCTAAAGTTTCCCCCGCCGACTCCGCCCTGACTGGTTGATGCAGTATACGATATGAACTGACTCTGTAACAACTAATTCACCAGTTAAGGTTGGCTGTGTTGTTGTTGTTGTTGTCGTACCCGGGCTAAAGACTCCAGGATCATCCGAACAGCCACAAAGTACTTGAACGCTATGGTACAAAAAGCATCAAACTGGGGATGAGAACATGACGTGTGTGACCGTTTTTGATTACCCCCGCCCCGTGGGCAGCCACTCCGACTTCGGGGGATTTTGGAGACTGGTAATGGTAATGTTATGCAGGAGCTTTTTCACAACTGAAGACAATCCCCGCGTAACTATGCAGAGCATAACAACATTTTGGTGTAGCCTCGGTGATCTAGCCTGTGTCAGTTGGCCTGACACAGCCTTAATTTCAGCCAAGGCTCTCTCTCTCTCTCTCTCTCCTCTCCCTCCTTCTCTCTCTCTCTCTCTCTCTCTCTCACTGGAGTAGCACTTACCAGCATTTTAAGTAAAGTTTACACTCACATACTAAACAAAAGATTAACAAAATGGGCAGAAAATGAGGAAAAGATTATTGAGGAACAAGCAGGTTTTAGAACCAGTTACAGTACCACAGACCATATATTTACACTATACTCACTAGTACAGAAATATTTATTCTGCAATACGAAGCTTTATGTCGCATTTGTAGATTTCAGGAAAGCGTTTGATTCTGTAAATCGCAATGTGCTGTGGAATGTACTTCGTAAAAGTGGTGTGTATGGTAAACTGTACATAGCCATTAGAAGTATCTACAACTCGGTGCTTGCATGTGTACGTGTGAAGAGTGAGTATTCAATTTTTTCGAGTGTCCGAATGGAGTAAAACAAGGATGTCTGTTGAGTCCGCAGTTGTTTCTTTTTTCATCAATGAACTAGCAATTGAGTTATCTAATAAAGGTAGACATGGTATTCAGATAATACCCGGATCAGTAGAGATATTTTTGTTACTATTTGCTGACGACGTTATTCTTTTATCTGGAACAGTTGTAGGTTTACAAAACCAATTAAAAGTCTTAAAAGAAGAAGCAGATCGTTTATGTTTAACAATTAACTTAGATAAGACAAACATTGTAGTCTTCAGAAGGGGACATCTATCTTCAAACGAAAGATGGTTTTATGGAAATACAAAAGTTCAAGTAGTCAACTCATATAAGTATTTAGGAATGATATTTTCAACAAAATGACGTTCATTACGCATGGGAAGAATCTTTAAGGAAGGGTAAAAAAGGTGTGATTGAAATTCTGAGATCCTTAAGAAAGCTGAATTGTATTGATTGTGGTATATTTTGGAAAATCTTTGATGCACAGATAGAACCTTTACTTACCTATGGAGCTGAAATTTGGGGGTTAGAAAAAATTCACAGATTGAAAAAGTACACACGTATGCTATGAAGCGTTTTCTTCAGGTGCCAATCCATTCGTCAAACACTCTTTTATATGGAGAGATGGGCAGGTACCCTCTTTACATCAGATCTTTTGTTAAATGTGTTAGGTATTGGTTGAAAATATTGAAGCTTCCACAGTCACGTTTGTGCAGACAGGCTTATGACATGATGCTATTACAAATGGAAAGAGGCAGAAATAACTGGGCTAATAATGTAAAGAAAGTGTTATCAGAATAGGGTTTTGGCATAGTGTGGATGACCCAAGGAGTGGGTAACAATTTATTACAGAATTTAAGGATAGGCTCATCTGCTCTTTTAAACAGAATTGGCATTCAAGTATGGAAAGCAAAGAAAAGTATCGTTGGTTCTCTCTTTAAGAATATATTCCATACAGAAAAGTTTCTTCATGTTATCACTGAGAAATGGCATAGAATTAATTACGCAAGATTTAGGTTACGCACATTAGGTTTCAATGCGAATAAAAGATGGTTCGAGTCTGGAACATCCACAGAATTACCATGCCCTTTATGTGGATTCACTACTGACAATGAAAAACACTTTTTATTTCAATGTATTGCATATAATGAAGTGCGTGTAAAATGTTCATTTTCCACTTTGGATGTTTTTGAAAGGCAAGATGTTGCTTCCTTGTTATCATCGGATGACGATGGTGTAATAAAATCAGTTGCTAGATTCATTGCAGAAGCAATGAAGATCAGACAGAAGCATTTACAATGATAGTGGATTGAAAACAGTACCTAATCCCGGAAAATATCAATTTAAACAGGTGGAGGAGTTCAGTAATATAGTCATGGAGTGACTGAGTGAATGGTCGGATTAATCTATTTCATTATATTTTCCCTTTTTGTATGTGTTGTTGTTGTTGTTGTAATGAGAAAGTTCTCGTGTTTACTCTTTTCTACTTTTTCTACATGTTTTGATTGTTTTGATTTGATTGATCATTGCCAATAACTGGGTTACATTGTTTGGAATGAAAAGAGGAATGTGTTATTACCCTGTTATCCCCCTTGTCATAAGACCTTTTGGTAATGACAATAAAATGTCAAAGTGTCAAAGTGTCTCTCTCTCTCACTCCTTTTTGTCCTTAATAGCTGTTATGGATGGCATGGGATCAGAGTTTACTGGATGGAGTGGAAGGGTTTGGGAGTGCATAGCAGGAAAGCACAACAGGATTCGAACCCTAGGGGCTCTCATTCTGTGGGAATTCACTGAGCGTGTAGGGTGGAGGAGGACGTCGGCGCAGCAGGGATCGGTGCAATCGGACACGGAGAGCTCGGGTTGGGCACGGTAACGGGATACGCTGTGGAGCAACACCCGCCCCGAGCAACAAAGCGGATTTCTTTGTGGCTTGCCAAAATCATTTCTGCATACGGATTTGCGCAGTCGACGACGCCTTGTCAACAACGAAAGTTTTGATTTGTTCGTGGTTATCGTCACTTTCTCGGTTGTCGTCACCTTTCTCCGTCGTTTCAGACTTTTCTCTTTACCTGAATGGGAATTGTGTGTGTGTGTGTGTGTGTGATGCCGACTGGTGATTTTAGGCTAACAGCTTTATGCTTAACTGGGACGAAAAAAAAGGTAAAATAAACGGTAAAGTTTTTTTGAGGGGAGGGGGGCGGGAGGAGAGAGAGAGAGAGAGAGAGAGAGAGAGCGAGAGCTGCACACACCACATACATACATACACAGAAAGAGGGGAGGGAGGGAGGGAGAGAGCTGTCTCGAACTGCATTTGTCGCTGTATGCGACCCCCGTCCGTGAACCCTTCACACATCAAGAGCCCAAGTAAAGCAGCGAGGCGTTTGATGTTCGCCTGCACTCGAAACCAGAGACTAGAGCAAAGAACAACACTTCAGAATCTCCTGTTCTCGGAAATAAAGAAAAAGAAAATATCTGTCTGTCTGTCTGTCTGTCCGTCGGTCTACCTATCTATGTATTCATCCATCTATCTATAGAACTATCTGTCTATCTGTCTATATGTATCTATCTCAAGTCAAGTCAAATTGATCTTTATTGAGGGTTAAAGAATAAGCTTTCCAGCTTTTTTTTTTTTTTTTTTTTACATCCTGCCCTCATATACATGAAAGAAACTAATTCAAATATATTATAACCACAAGCTTAAAAAAAACATTTTTAAAAGCACACAATTTCTATCATGCAAGTACATAACTCATAATTATGAAATGTGAAACAATAATGAAACAGTTACTATTGTTGGAACTTCAAGTTCAAGCACAAAGAGAGCTTCAGTCTATCTGTCTGTCATCTGTCGATCGATCTATCTATAATCCGTCTGTCTGTCTATCTGCTTATCTATCTATCTGTCTGTCACTATCTATTTAACTATCTGTCTGTCTATCTATCTATTTAAAAGATTCAGAAAGAGGGCAAGACGTAAAATGATGAGCTGACCTCGCCTTTTGAGACTGAAAGAATTCAAGCGACCCACCCTCCCTTCCCAGCCAGTTCCCATACACGCCAGGCAGCGTTGGGGAGAATGTTTTCAACACAGATCATGTGCGTGCGTGTGTGTGTGTGTGTGAACTCCTTAAGGGCGACGACCTAGCCTAGACCTTGATGCGTGAATGGTGAATTTGCATCCTCAGTGCCTTAGGTTTTACATTGCAAGTGAGGTATGTCAGGGGACGGAAAAGGGTGTGTGTGTGTTATTATAAGACGAGAAAGGTGTGAATCTGTGTGTGTGTGGGGGTGTGGGTGGGGGGTGCTTGAGTGGTATTCAGGTGAATTGAATGGCCGTGGAGATGTTAGAGAGAGAGAGAGAGAGAGAGAGTGGGGGGGGGGAGATCAATGCAGTTGTGTTTTTTTCAGCCCAACAGATCATCAGAACCGTGTGAAGATAGAAAGAGTCAATGTATTATTACCCCCAACAGCCCCCACCTTTCAATTGCCGAAGTGCACGGATGTTATTTGTAGACACCACACAGAGAACTGAATGGAGTGTGTATTTTACATAATGCGGGCGTGGCTCAGTTTTGTGTGTTGACAAGTGGGTGGGGATGAGCGAAGTGCACGGTGTTATTGTAGACACCGCACAGAGAAATGAATGGAGTGTGTATTTTACCATAATCCGGCGTGGCTCAGTTTTGTGTGTTGACAGAGTGGGTGGGGATGAGCGAAGTGCACGGTGTTATTTGTAGACACCGCACAGAGAACTGAATGGAGTGTGTATTTTACATAATCCGGGCGTGCTCAATTTTGTGTGTTGACAGAGTGGGGGTGGGTTGATGAGCGAAGTGCACGGTGTTATTTGTAGACACCGCACAGAGAACTGAATGGAGTGTGTATTTTACATAATCCGGCGTGGCTCAGTTTTGTGTGTTGACAGAGTGGGGGTGGGGATGAGAGTTTTGTGTGTTGACAGAGTGGGGTGGGGGATGAGTCGGCTCGTAGTGTCGCAATGGTAGAGGTGGTATGGGATTGTAGTTTGACAGTGTGTAACGATTCAGCGAAATTTTACAGTAGCCATTTTTTTTTTTTTACAGTACGTGTTATTGTTCTGAGCGTTGCTCACAGACTGAGCTATCACTGACGCCACTTCAGACATGCATTTTTACTCATCTCTTCCTCCCTCCCTCTCCCCCCTCCTCTCTCTCTCTCCTCTCCTCTCTCTCTCTCTGTGTGTGTAAGGGGTCATGGCTTGTCACCGATTTGAAACATTCGCATTTGTACGTGTCTGTTTGTCTGTCTCAGTCAGAGGATAAGATACCGTGAACATGAACTAAACTGTTCAGACTGGGGACAGATTACCATGATCATGAACTGAAGTATCCAGACCGCGGACAGATTACCATGAACATGGAATAGTTTAGACGGGGACAGATTACAGTGAACACGAACTGAACTGTTCAGGCTCTGGGACGGGCTACCATGAACGTCAGCTGAACAGTTTGGAGTGGGGTCAACACCATCATGAACACGGACTGAGCTGTTTGGACTTGGAACAGACAGACTACCATGAACGTGAATTGGTCTTTTACGTACAGACTGAGGACGGAGTACAGTGTACACGAACTGATCTGCGAAGAGTGGGAACAGACTGTACGTGTCGCAAGAAGCGATCCGCTCACACCGGAGAAAGGAAACGAAAAGGAAACGTCACATACCACCACGTATACGCGAAACTGCATGACGTCCTGATAGTTCATGGAGACCGTAACTACATGTAGGGCAGGTCTACCTCTTGTTTTCCATTGACATAGCAATGTTGGGCCAAATCCAAACGAGCGGTTTTATTATGTTTGCGCGCAAACACAAACATATGAAGATAATCGCTCTCCAGGAAGAGGTGGGGTGGGGTGGTTGTTGTATAGACATACACTCGCTTTTAATATGCGAGTAAAATATTTGAACGAAATCCACCCTCTCTCTCTCTCTCTCTTTCAGATGATACGTTTCAACGAGTGTTGTTGTGTGTGTGTGTGTGTGTGTGTGTGTGTGTGTGTGTGTGTGTGTGTGTGTGTTTTAGTTAGATGGTCTGTTTCAACGAGGTGTGTGTTGTGTGTGTGTGTGTGTGTGTGTGTGTTGAACAGTAAAAACCACCGACACCCAATAAGCATATTGCAAATTTTCGGTTTATTGGTAAAACCTTTGTCAAGCATAAAAAACCAAGGGCCCACTGTGTGTGTGTGTGTGTGTGTGTGTGTGTGTGTGTGTGTGTGTGTGAAGAGAGAGAGAGAGAGAGAGAGAGAGAGAGAGAGAGAGAGAATCGATGTCGTCAGTTGACTTTGACGTGGTGACAGCCCTGATATGGCCCTTTGCGGTCGGCTGGCCTGTAAGCTCCCATGAATTGAATGCGTGGAACCTGAAGCGGCAACGGAAACGAAACTGTGGTCCTCACTTCGTGTCGCCTGCCTTAAAGAAATGGCATTTTAAACGCCCCCCCTTCCTTTTGTAAGTTTATTTACTATGCTCGTGTGTCTATTTCTACATTGTACGTGTTAATGGACGGATGTCGAGGGGTTGTCCTTGGCCTCTTACCGTTGTCCAGTCTTTCCAGTCATATCGCCGTGCTTCCTGCCTGGAAATTTACCCGGAGGGAGGGGATGGGATGGGGTGCGGAGTGGGGATGGAGTGGACTTCCGGCATTGGAAGGAAGTTCCGGTCGTCTGACGGAAGCTACGAAGAGTGTAAAGTTTGAATCAGATACACGGATACACCGATGTTTTGAAGTCCGTAATGAAATGGTGGACGGTGTTTTTCGCAAGGTGTGTGAAACGTACG
>CM031610.1:12778693-12786193 GCA_018398815.1 Conus ventricosus
ATGAAGACAATGACTGTTTTCAAGAAACAGAAAAAAAAAAATGTTTTTTGACACGGACAGTTTTCCATACGAGGGTCTGACCTTATACTTGACTCATGGTTTGAAGTGTTAATGAGAGAGAAAAAAAAGAAAGAAAACACAAATCCCCCCCCCCTCCCCCCCCCCCCCCCCCCCCCCCCCCCCGCCCCGAAAAGAAAAACAAGGAAATAAAGAAGAAACAGAAAGAAAGAAAGAAGGAAAGAAAAAGAAAGGGAACAAAGTTCGAGTGAGACCAGTTCTAATACAAAACCCCAGCAGCCCAGCTGTGCTCGACTGTGCCGCCGACTAATATACATCAAGACGTTGAACTTATGACCGCTGAGGCCAGGGAAGGTAGAGCACTTAAAAGAAAAAAAAAAGGAAAAAGAAAAACAAAACAAAACAAAAATGTAAGCACTGCTGTTAGCGTTCTGGTTGCGAGCAAGTAGGCACTATGCGCACATCAGTATTAGCAAGCAAGCATTTGAATGTGCAAAATGGGTAGATGGCTGAAACCGGATACCCGGCGCTCGATGAAACCCTGGCGCGCATGCGTGCAAACGCGTCATTCAGATGTGATAAGGTTGTTATTCAAGGACCGAACACTGAATAAGGTAGTCATTACACGAGCGTTTAAAAAAAAATGATAAAAAAGGCTGTATAAATGGAAGAAAAATGAACAGGAAAGGAAGATAATCACCTATGGTGCAGACGTTGGTGATTATGATCAGCACAGACCTTGCTGGATAACATTAATTTTATCCTAGTTCTGTACGGCTGTGGAACTCGCTGCCGGTTGCCATCAAGGTTGCCACAAATGCAGTCTCATTTAAAAAGCAAATTGATACGACAGTTTTTGAGATCAGCATATTGACGATTTTCTATTTTAACTTCCCCAGATATTTATGGTTACCTGGGCCTGAATCTGGCCATTGCTTTTAACTTCTTGAATATCGAGTGCGAGCCCTTGTTGTCAAATTTGATCCAGGGGCCAACAGACTTGAGTCCCACTATTTTATGTTATTTTATTTTACTTTTAACATGCGCGCTGGTGACCTACTCGTTTTTGAGTGAACCAGTATTTTAGGAAGAAGAAGAAGAACATTGATCAATAGCCATTTTTTCATTGTCTAGAGCTGTGATCAGCAAAAGTGCGAATGAACGTCTTACCAAAGGTTTTTGAAGCAAAGGTTTATTGTAGCCGTATTTCGTTTCTCGGCGGAGACGGAGCAGAACATGGGAGATAAATTGCCGGGACATTGACCTCGGCACTGGAGTTTCTTCTGCTTGCCGAAGAGGATCGGTTTCCCACGCTCGTATCTTTCCCCTTTCGTTGTTGTTCCCCTATCTTCACGCGCCTCAACCACCCCCCACCCCTCCCCCTGCCCCCACCTTCTCCCTTCTCATACTTAAAGAACGTTATACTTCCTCCAGCCCCACCCAAATCGGTGGTCTTGTATGTTGGGACTTGGAGGCTAGAGACTATGAAGTAGCGCGTTTAGAGCCAAGGTCGCCGTTCC
Source organism: Conus ventricosus (assembly GCA_018398815.1). Taxonomy (NCBI): domain Eukaryota; kingdom Metazoa; phylum Mollusca; class Gastropoda; order Neogastropoda; family Conidae; genus Conus; species Conus ventricosus. The sequence goes on from CM031610.1 coordinate 12,780,232, forward strand.
GCCTGACTGGCGTTGAAGTGAGAAAGTCACAGTTGACTGACTGACCGACGTATTGAAGTGTACATGAATAAGACGCACAGTGGGGTTGAGGAAAAAGGGGGTGGGTGGCTGAAAAAGGAGTAAGAGTATAAGATAGTGCAGCCCCCTCCCCCCTACCCTGCTTCCTCCTCCCTTGCACCCTCCCCCCACCTGCTCCCCCCCCCCCCCCCCCACCTCCCATACACAACTACATACACAGACGCACTCTTCTGGGTTGGTTCCGACATATCGCTGAAGGTACATGTGGACATTAAATGAAAATGTTGCAAGCCGAATTGGTTCTGCATGCCCTTGAACAGTGCAAGGGTATTATGATAACAATAATGCTGATGACAATGATAATAATATAACAATGATGATGATGATGATGATGATATACACATATTTAATGCATGATTTAGATGATCTTTCATAATCGTTTAGGAACAGAGAGAAAAAAAAGCGAAAGGAAAACAAATAGCCTTTTCAGATTCCACCATTCCGTTCCTCCCCCACCCCTCCCACCTACCGTCCCCCCACTCCTCCCTAGCATCACTCCTCCGGTATGTGCACATGCACACACATACATACATGCACACACAGACACACACATAGACACACACACAAACACACACACACACACACACACACACATACACACATACACACACACGCATGGTTTAAAAACATGCTCGTGCACACACACACACACACACACACACACACACACACACACACACACCACACACACACACACACACACACCACACACACACACACAGACACTCACACACACATGCACACGCACACGCACACACACAGACACAGACACACACACACACACACGCACACACATGCACGCACACACATGCACGCACACACACACACACACACATACACACACACACACACACACACACACACACTTATACCCCCCCCCCCCCCCACACACACACACACACACACACACACACACACACCGACATACACACACCGGCCCCTTTTACATGTGTTTTTCTGTTTTGTCTTTATTTGTTTGTATGCCTGTTCGTTTGTCTCTTGTTTTGTCTAAGATCACTGTAAAGTGGATAGACATTAAATAAAGAACGATGCACACACACACACACACACACACACACACACACACACACACACACACACACACACCACACACACACACACACACACACACACACACACACCCCACACACCACACACACACACACACTTGGAAATACCACTGACTAAAAGGGCGAGTCATAAAGAGGATCAAGAAGCCCCAGTTGAACCCTTTGTGGGTAAATGTTATGGGTTAGATTTGTTCTTGAAACACATTGCTGGATACCAGGAAGTTTCCTGTGTGGTTAGGCCAGGTGCAGGTTGTCCTCTGTCACATGCCGTAGTGGTCCATGGGTCTCTGTTCCCTGTGGTCAGAGTTTTCACAGTCGCCATTTTAAACCTCTCTCTTCCTGTCTGTCTGTCTTATCTGTCTGTCTCTGACAATCCCTCCTCTCTCTTCCGCTTCTCTGTCTGTCTGTCTGTCTGTCTATTCTTGCATGTCTGTCAGTCTGTCTGTCTCTTCCTGCTTCTCTCTGTCTCATACAGTCTCTCCTCTCTTTTGCTTCTCTGTCTGTCTGTCTGTCTCTCTGCCCTTGCTTGTCTGTCTGTCTGTCTACACTTCCTGCTTCTCTCTGTTGGTAAGTCTCTTTTTTCTTCTCTTTCGATTTCCCCCCTACCCACCTGTAAAGCACAGACGAGACAGAAATAAATATCTCACATCACACACAATCTTACTCCATACGCGTTCTTACCCAGGGATATAACACTTAGACTTTTGAAAAAAATACCACCCCTTCTTTATTGAATTACTTAAGAAATTTCTACACTCAGAACAGAAAAGAATGGGGATAGTCTTAAAAGGTTTTTCACTCAGCTTCAAATCCACCGAAAGATTCTCCCAAGTCTTTCCTCGTCGCCTCTCTCCCCTGTAGTTCACCAGGGACGACGTCAACGACCCCAACCTGGGTCTGGCTCCACGACTAGACAAACGTAGCCCGGGACCTTCCCTCTGTATGTCTTCACAACCGGTGCAGCCTCAAACGCTTACGGCAGGGAGCTCCTCCAGCTTCTTCACTCCCGTAGCGGAGCATGCCATCTGTACGTCTTCACAACCGGTGCAGCCTCAAACGTCTACGGCAGGGAGCTCCTCCAGCTTCTTCACTCCCGTAGCGGAGCATGCCACCTCTACAAACAAAGTCTGGGAACACCACCATTACCATCCCAGTTCCTAACACTTCAATAATAATTTAACTATCAGCTTCGTCTCCACCTGAAAACTAACCACCATTCCCCTCTCTCTCCACCCCGGCAATTCCTGAGATAAATAGAAATAAATAATATTATTTCCAATTCATTCAACAACAAGACAACAGTTTTAATATTATATAAACAACAGCTTGTCTCCTCACACGGCCTCGAACCATCTCGAATCTATACCAATGGAAAGAATAATTTTAATATAATTGTCAAACATATTCATCGTAATACTATTCATAAACCATAAACAAAAACAAGCTGTAAAGAAAATAAAATATTATAACTTAACAAACACTAAGTCTTCAACGGGTAACGGGCCTCTCTCTCCCAAGACTTACTAGCGTCTCACGCTCTCTCTCTCGGTCTGTCACAGCAGACAGCTGAACATCGACCGGCCCCACATACAGACATCAAGCTCACCCGTTATAAAAACTGCACGAGAACCATGCATCTCTCCTCTAAAACCTGTGCACGGGCTAAACACATGTCTGCATCAGCATATCAAACTTTTATACCAGTTTGGGTGCACTTATACACTGCAATAAAATAAATGCACCTCTATTTCTATACTAAACACAATTAAATAAAAACCTATAAAAAATATTAAAACATTTTCTTTACACCACCTCTCCTGTCTATCTCTGTATCTGTCTTGATCTGTCCCAATTGGTGGAGGTCTCTCTCTCTCTCTCTCTCTCTCTCTCTCTCTCCCCCCCCCCCCCCCGACCCTGTGTGTGTGTGTGTGTGTGCGTGCGTGTGTGTGTGTGTGTGCGCGAGTGTGTGTGTGTGTGTGTGTGTGTGTACATGTGCAAGCAGGTAATGACATATATGAAATGTCCGCCCACTTCCTGTTAGATATAATTCATGTGGTTTAGGTCTGTCAACCAGGTAATTCTCTTTCCCCCCTGAACGCATGCAGTACAGTGTATCGATTACAAGGTGATTAGCAGGGGTACTTCCTGCCAAGTGCTGTCAGCTGTAACAGTAATGACCATTGATTATTGAACTCACTTAGCATAAGTTGATTTTTGTTGGTTCGTTTGTCTTTGGTTAAAAAAAAAAAAACCAGGTTTTTTTTTTTTATAGTTCTGTCATTAAATTTTTTTTATAAGAAAGAGAAAAATCTCTTGTCTCTTTCTCTGTCTTCCTCTCAATCTTTGTTCTGTCTCTGTCTGTCAGTCAGTCGTCTGTCTCTGTGCCCATCTGTGCATCAGTCTGTCTGCCTGTCTGTTTGTCTCTGGCTGTGTCTGTCTGTCTGCCTCTCTGTCTCAGTCTCTGTCTGTCTGTCTGTCTGTCTGTCTGTCTGTCTGTCTGTCTGTCTGTCTGTCTTCTCTCTCTCTCTCTCTCTCTCTCTCTCTCTCTCTCTCTCTCTCTTTCCAGCCCTGATGTGGCCCTTTGCGGTGGGCTGGGCTATAAGCAACATTATCTCTCTCTCTCTCTCCCCTCTCTCTCTCTCTCTCTCTCTCTCCTCTCTCTCTCTCTGTCTGTCTGTCTGCACACCCACTAATTCACATCCTGGGTTATGTGTGTCATTTTCTTGCAGCTGTTTGTTTGTTTGCTTTGAGGGCAGGCTGTCTGTCCTATCTCTTTTTACCCTCAGTGTAACACCTCTCTCTCCCTCCCTCCTTCTCTCTCTCTCTCTCTCTCTCTCTCTGCCTGTCTTGGTGTGTGTGTCTCTTTGTGTCATTGTCTGTCTTTGTCAGTTTGTGTGTCTCATTTGATTTGAGTGATCTCTTCTTCTTTCACATTGTTACCGCTTCATCCATGTGCTTGTGTGTGTGTGTGTGTGTGTGTGTGTGTGTGTGTGTGTGTGTGTGTATTTGGAGGGTGTGAGGGACAGCATGGGGAGTGGAAGGGATTGGAAGGATTTGGTGGGGCAGAGAAGAGATAAGGATTGGGAGGGAGAGGATAGAACATGTGCGCACAGTTTCTGGGCATACCTATTGATCTCACTAAAATGCAGTTGATGATGAACTTTGTTTTAAATCGGTAATTCTGCACCCAGACCAAAGGGATGAGTGACTGACTGTTCCTTCTTTGTTTTCATTAGTTTAGAATGTTATTTGTCCTGCCAGAACAAGACCCGACAGGTCGAAACATGTTGCATTTGTTTTGTAATTTGTTTGCTCCTTTATTTGGTGGTCCAGTACTTCTGTTTTCAGCTCTTGTTTCCGTTTCCTTCTGCGCTCAACCCTCTGTGAAACTTTAAATCGATTGTGTAGTTTCTCTGTTTTGCCCGATTGTCATTGTGATTTGAACTCACTGCTGTATTTCATGTGCTTGCAGTCCTGATGTAGCCTCACGGCTGACTTGCACCATGTGTGCATGATTCTTGCGGAAATGAAAGCAGTTTCCTCTGATGAACTGTGTTTTCAGAGTGTGGGCGGCTGAACGACTACATTTTGGACTACCAGCCCCTCGTCTACGACAGACACACCGTGCACAGCAACCACCAGAGGGTCCGGCGGTCTGCCGATAGCCATTTACACATCAGATTTAATGCCTACGGCAGGTACAGTGGAAAGAAGGATCCAGTCTCTGTGTCTCTGTATGTGTGTGCCGTATCAATAAAGCACAGTTTTATGCTGTGACCTTGTTTACTTTGGTGAAATCTCCACTATCAGTGTTTGTCTAGCGGGGAGTGGGGGGGAGGGGGGGGGGGTTGGTGGGTGGGTAGGGAGGAGAGGAGAATTGTGGTTCGTGGGAAGTATCCGAGGGATTGCTTTTTGAGGATTGTCGAAGGGTGAGAGGGCGGGCTGGATAGGGGTGTGGGGAATCTCAAGTTTGGACTCAAAACGGATTTTCATTTACTTTGTTCAAATTTTTTTTTTTTTTCATTTTGCGTGCTGAAGGAACCGCGTGAGAAACTCTGGGCGATGTTTTTGAGTAGATGTCAGAGTCTTCATTATGCATCCAGAAATGTGCATAATTCGGTGAGAACGGTCGTTTCAGGTGTTCTTGTGTTTGGTGATGAATTCCTGTGAGTGATTAATCATAGGGCGTAACAGAAGAATATCAGGGGTTCATGAGCTTTAGTTAGCAGAAAAATATTGATTCTTCTCCAAAGGGAAAAACATAGTTAATGCATGTATGACAGGTTAAGTGTAAGATAAGGAGTTAGTTATTATCTCTCCACCCCCCCCCCCCCCCCCCCCCCCCCCCCACTATAGATGTATAACAGGTTAAGTGTAGGATAAGGAGTTAGTTATTATCTCTTCAACCCCCCCCCCCCCCCCACCTCCATCTCCCTTTTCTATCTCACAGTCTCTCTGTGTGTGCATGTGCGCACGCATGTGTGCGAGAGTGTGTGTACTTGTGTGTGTGAGCGCACAGTTTTGTAACTTGAAAGATGTTTTTAAAAAAAGTTTTGAAGATCTGGGCCAGTATCTAGATGTGGTTACATTTTCTGATGTCCATGTTCAAAACCTGTCAAAATGGTGAATGAACAACATGCTGATGTATACCTAAAGCTGTTTGGAAAACGATGAAGGACCAGGTATGAAAGGGGAGGCCACTTTCATTGGTGGAAGGAATGTTTAAGCCTGGAATACTAGCATCCCTTTTCATTTTTTTTCTTGTTACTTTAAGGGGGATGGTTTTGTCACAGTTAAGATTGTTGGGTGCACTT
>CM031610.1:12788693-12881547 GCA_018398815.1 Conus ventricosus
TCCCTTCACCCCAATCTGCATTATGAGCATTACATGGGACCCACCTCCCTTCACCCCAATCTGCATTATGAGCATTACATGCCATGGGACCCCTGACCTCCCTTCACCCAAATCTGCATTATGAGCATTACATGGGACCCGCCTTCCTTCACCCCAATCTGCATTATGAGCATTACATGGGACCCCTGACCTCCCTTCACCCAAATCTGCATTATGAGCATTACATGGGACCCCTGACCTCCCTTCACCCCAATCTGCATTATGAGCATTACATGGGACCCACCTCCCTTCACCCCAATCTGCATTATGAGCATTACATGGGACCCCTGACCTCCCTTCACCCAAATCTGCATTATGAGCATTACATGGGACCCGCCTTCCTTCACCCCAATCTGTCTCGTGACAAGCGCTTGAAAGAACCCTCTTCATGTGCATGCATGTGTGTACTGAAATACGTATGCAACCATCATTAAGCAAATGCAAATACAACTGAATGACAAGACAAGAAGAAAAGGGATTCTCACCCTCTCCCTCTCTTTCTCTGTCACTCACACACACACACTCGCACACAGCACACACACACACACACCACACACATCACACCACACACACACACGCACGCACGCACCAACACACACACACACACCACACACACCACACACACAACACACACAACGCACACGACATAACACACCACACCATACACACACTCACCACTCACTCACTCCACACACAAACGCACATGCGCACAGCACACACGCACACAGCACACACACACACACACCACACACACACACACACACACAACACACACTCTTCACACACAGCACTGACACAACACATCAATCAGACACAACAAAGCACACACACATGACAACACACACAGCAACACTTGCAGACAACATTGCACACACACATACACAACAATCACACAACACACACACCAACACAACACACCCACACCACACAACTACACCACTCTCTACAGCAAAGGAATAAAGTGATTGGATCGGAAGAGAAATGTTGCAACCTCTTCAACAGTTTTTTTTTTGAGTAATATAGTTCATTTGACAGTTCATGTCCCATAGTCATAAACTCCTACTTTCAATGCCCCACCCCCGCTCTTGAGATGGAGTCTTCTCCTTCCCCCTCCTAGCTTCCACCACCTTCCCCTACCTTCCTTCTCATTTCAATATTTCATTTATTTTGCCCCATATCTTCTAAAATCTCTGGTTATGTGTGTGCTTGCATCTCTTGCATATATACAGTTTTCTTGGCTTTAGCTTGAGTGTGGTGTGTGAGTGCGTTTTTGTATGTGTGTGTGTGTGGTGTGTGTGTGTGTGTGTGTGTGTGTGTGTGTTGTGTGTGTGTGTGTGCGCGTGCATGCATGCGTGTGTGCTTGCGTGCGTGCGTGCATGTGTGTGTGTGTATAGAAGAGAGAGAGAGAGAGAGAGAAAATCCCTTGTCTTCTTGTCCTAGTTACTGAGAGAAAGAGAATCACTTGCCTTCTTTTCTTAGTCATTTAGCATTTACATTTGCATGATAATGGTTTTATATGTTAATATCAGCCTTCATTTATTATTTATGTCTGGTGTCACAGTTAACACTGAAACAACGTGCAAATGAATTTACGCGTAAAACAAAAACGAAAAAAAGAAAAATTACCCCTAAACAAAACACACACACCCCTCCCCGAAAAAAAAAGCACACGAAGAAAACAAACCAAACTAACATTTGTGCCGGCATAACTACTGACATATTTTGAGGAAACATTGAAACCAGTATCTCCGTATCTTCGATCTGGCACAAAATGTTTTGACAGTGACGTTGCATGTGTGACAGTCTTACAGATTATTAGTCACAAACTTAAGTTATAGCATGTAAACATCAGGCGAATGAAACTTGAATAGAGTGCTTTCTCGGACATGTACAAGCACCACAAGCAGCAAACAAAAGACAAATACTAAACAGATGAAAACTATGGGTTTACCAGTGTCTAGACAGAACACACACAGATCTGGGACATACCCCTATTTCAAAACATGATGTTGCAAAGAGGACTTGAGTATTCATTTTTATCTTTTATTGATTTGTCAATACTTACAGTAGGCAACAAGATACAGTCAATTTGAAAAGACTCATGTGACCTCTTATATTCATCTACTTTTGCCCATTTGAGACCCAGTACTGGAGAACAACTCTCCTGGAAGATCCTCTCATATTAGGCTGCCCTCTGTGTGTGCGTGTGTGGCAGAGTGTGTGTGTATGTGTGAGTGAGTGTGTGTGTGTGTGTGTGTGTGTGTGTGTGTGTGTGTGTGTGTGGTGAGAGTGAGTATGTGTACGTGTGCGCATGCATGCGCGTGTGTGAACTTCGAAAGAAAGTCTACTAGTCTAGCGGTGCGGACATGAATTATTACCTTTGTTCTGGTTGTTCAGGATGTCTCGCCTGATGTGATCTTTGAGTTTTTGAGAGAGATTAACATTTTTCATCTGATTTAAACAGCCCTGATGTAGCCCTTTGCGGTCGTCTGGGCTATAAGCAACATTATCTTATCTTATCTGATTTAAAATTTTACGGATGAAAGATTTTAAACGAAGTTTCTGGTGCGTTTCTAGAAGATGTCATTTAAACTAAAGAGATTTGTGAAAGGTGTTTAAAAAAAAAAATATTTTTTAATTGACTTGTGAGTTGATTTTAACGTGGTGACAGCTCTGATGTGGCCCTTCGCGGTCGGCTGGGCTATAAGCAACATTATCTTATCTTATCTTATCTTGGTTGAACTCTAAAACAGTTGGATTTAAACAACATGCAAATGATAAAGGAAAAAAATGACCTCAAGCAATACATTTTGACCAACAGAAACATCTGCTTTTGTGTGAAGGTAAATGTTAAATGTAAAGAAAAATAAAAATAACCAGCTGACATAATGTTTGAGTGTGAGGAAAATTGTCTGAGAGCCTGATCTGATCCAGTTTATTTCTTTTCCCCTGTTTTTTTTTTAAATATTTAAAAAAAAAACAACTTTCCATTGAATGGTAAAGGGAATGTTAAAGGTGTTGTTACCATGGCGGTTCATGAATTGGCTGAAGGTTTCATTACAATTTTGCCTTAGGCTGGAACTAACTCCATCCCAGTGAATACATATTTGTGTGATATTTCTACAATACAGTTCCGTAGGATACAGTGTGGTGGTGGAAGTGGAGGGGGGGGGGGGGGGGGAGTTGGTGTGTGTGTGTGGGGTGCTGTCTGTCTTTTTAGCCGGGGCCATTGGGTTTGATCATTGAATCTGCTTGGTTTCAGGGATTTTCATTTACAGTTGTTGCCCTCGCAAGGCGTGTTTGGAGCCAACCACCAGGTGTACAGAGATGGCGTGGGTCTCCGCAGAGTGGACACCTCTTTCATCTATCAGGGGCAATGTCAAAGGTGAGGCGAGAGAGAGAATGAGAGAGAGAGAATGAGAGAGAGAGAAGAGAGAGATGAGAGATGAGGAGAGAGGGAGAGAGAATGAGAAGAAGAGAGAGAATGAGAGAGAGAGAGAGAGAGAGAGGAGGAGAGCGAGAGAGAGAGAGAGAGAGAGAGAGAGAGAAAGCTGATGGACAGACAGAGTGAGGATGAGTGAGTAAGTGGGTGGTGAGTGAGTGAATGAATGAGTAAGAAAAACAGAGAGAGAGAGAGAGAAAACACAGGGGGCAGGGGTGGGGATGGGAGAAGTTGGGGGAGGTGGTGTGAGATGACAAGGAGAAAGAGATGGAGGATTGGGCGAGGGCAGGTGGGTAGAGAGCGGAAGGCAAAAAAAAAAAAAAAAAAGAAGAGAGAGACAGAGAGAAGGGAGAAAGGGGTAGGAAAGAGAAGGAAGGAGGGGGAAGGGGGGGTTGAGGAGAAAGAGGGAGAGTGAAGGAGGGAGGGTTGAAAGGAAAGGGGGTGAAAATGAGAACGAGGAGAGAAGGCTAGGAGAACAGAGAGGGAGATCAGAGACAGGGAGGGAAAGAGGTGGAAGAGAGAACAAAGAAGATGGAGGGAGAGAGAGAGAAAGAGAGACAGACCCAGTGAGAGTTTGGTTTTCCTCCTCTTGTACACTTATGCCATTTTTTCTTTGCATCGTCAGTTTTTTTTTTTGTTTTCCATTCTTCTTCTCCTTTTCTTTTTCCTCCTCCTCCACAAGTTTTTAAGTCATCATGTCAAGCAGCTTGCAGTGTTGATGAAGTCGGACAGGTTTTCCACCAGCAGAAGGGCAGTGCGGTGCAAGAGGCTTGTTTCTGATCAGGCCAGAGAAGTGACACGAAATGAAACAAAATCCCACCAAAATACTCCCTACCCCCCCCCCCCCCCCCCCCCCCCCCCCCCCCCCACCACCTCCCCCCCCCCCACCCTCAGGAAAATGAAAGGAGGGAGATGTGGTTCAGTGTTGATTTTTTTTTTTTTTTTTTTTTTTTCATTTTTTTTTTTGGGCAAAACCCAGGCTGATACTCCTGCGGACACTCTCTGTACAGACAGGCAAGGATGAATCCCATCTACCCAACAAAGGAGTGGAGTTTTGTGTGTATGACTGGGTTTTTTTTTATCCTGCCATTAAGGCAGCCATACTCCAACTTCGGGGAAGTGTTGATTAGAGTAGTGTGTCTGTAGTATGGTCTTGTCTCTCTGCTTTAGGCTGTATCTCAATGGCACAGATTTTTTAGTCCGTAGATGCGGTTCATCTCCATACGCATACAGCCACTTATGCACAGGTGTTCAGTCCAGTAAGAGAGTTCATCTTTGTTCACGTACATCTACAGCCACGCAAAAAAAATAAATAAAAATTCTGCTTTGATTTGGCAGAAATGACAACATTCAACACAAGCAAGCAAGTCACAAAGACCTGTATCAGGACTGCCATTTAAACCTAGGTTGGAGTCAAATGATGTCCCTTAAGAACCTGCAGAAGACAGACTGTTGATCCCATCACCTCACAGATCTCTATCAGGTCAGGAGAGCCTGAAAGGTGAGAGTGAACATCCTGTTGGCCCTAGGCTCTTGATGGTCATGTAGGTCACAGGCCCAGGAGTGCAGAAATGGAGGAGATGGAGTGTGTGTTAGTAGGTGGTGGGTGAGAGGTGGAGGGAGGGAGGGAGGGGGTGGGGTGGGGGTGTGGTGTCGGGTCACCTGGTGGAGCTGCTCAGATGTAGGCATGATTGGAGTCTCTTTGTGGTGAGGTGGATCATGTTATCCTTGCCCAGGGCACGGTGGTGATTGTCTGTGATGTGACTTCATGCTGAGGGCTTTGGGTCTTGATGTTGGTCTAATCGGACCAGGCTGTTCAGAAGCATTTGAAAGGGACATTCTGGTTTTGTTTTTTTGGGTGGCATGTATCTTGACCCGAACAACAGAGAAGACTTCTCCCCCCCTCCCCCCCCGAATGACTGACACGTTTTTAAGGTGAATAGGAACACATTGTTCTAACATAATTCAAAACAAGATGAACACAAAATTACATTGAAAGAAAGAAAGAAAAAAAAAGATCTAGCTTTGGTGAGACCGTGAGAGTTAGGGGCTGAAAGAAGTGTGTGTGTGTGTGTGTGTGTGTGTGTGTGTGTGTGGTGTGTATGTGTGTGTGTGTGTGTGTGTGTAGTCTGTAGACTGATGATGTTCAATGGGCTCAGACAGACAGAGACCTGTAATTAGTTTGTTCAGTATCTACACTGCCACTGATACCTGTAATCTCGCGTTCCCAAGAAGCAAACCGTAATATCTGCGCAGATCAAGGCTTTTTTTTTTTTACTTGAGTTGCCGATTGTACAGCAGCACTTCAAACTTCTGTGGAGCTTTTGAGGTTTTGTTGTTGCGACACATTTTAAATTAAGAGCCACCCTCCATGATTGAGGAAGTCTGTTTTCAAATTTTGACACATCCCTGTCGGGGTCAAGAGAGAATGTTCTTTCAGTACACCAATTTAGAGAGGAAACGGGGTTTACTGGTTTGTGTGTGTCTGTTGTTCTTCAGTCTGTCTTCCCACTAAAAGTGATATCAGATGATTTGTGTGTGTGTATGTGTGTGTGTTACTGTGTGTATGTACCACTGTGTGTGTGTGTGTGTGTGTATGTGAGTGTGTGTGTGTGTGTGCGCGTGTGCGTGTGTGTGTGTGCACGCCCCCAAAGGTGTGCAAGTTTGAGAAAGTGGCTTTTCTGTACTTAAGTTGGAATACATTGGACAGGTTTATATGTGGATATTGACTCTCTCTCTAGGGATAGGGTTAGGATAGGGTTAGGGATAGGGATAGGTTTAGGGATACGGTTAGGGATAGGGTTAGGGATAGGGTTAGGGTTAGGGATACGTTAGGGTTAGGGATAGGGTTAGGGATAGGGTTAGGGTTAGGGTTACGGTTAGCTGCGCAATAGCGGGCCCACGGAAGCAGCTGGGTGACGCGGCAAAGTGGCACGCGGCAAACTGGCATGTCTCCTATCCTGGTCCCATGATCAGTTCCTCACGCAGACACCGCCCTCCTCCACCACCACCCCTCCTCTTTCCCCTTGCCACCCATCTTTTTCTCCTTCGCCCACCCTCCCCTCTTAACCTTTGTCTCCACCCTTTCTCCTCTTTCTTTCTTTGACTAGTATGGGTGACAGGGACTGGGTTGCCACTCCCCCCCTCCCCCACAGCCCCACCCCCTCCCCAAAAAAACATTTTGTCATGCCCTGATGAGTCACTGGATCGCTCATCCTGGTCTGTTTGGTTCGTATTCTATTTTTAGGATTCCTTCGTGACCTTTTCAGTGTGTGGGTGACCACATATAATCAGTATTGACAACAATAGGTGTCGGCCCACCACTTGTGCAATCCCTTTGAGGTCCAGGTGTGTGTGTGTGTGTGTGTGTGTGTGTGTGTGTGTGTGTGTGGTGTGTGTGTGTGTGGTGTGTGTGTGTGTGTGTGTGTGTGTGTGTGTGTTATGGTGTGTGGTGTGTGTGTGTGTGTGTGTGTGTGTTTACAGTACAACCATGAGTTAATCGACAATAAATTGGTTTCAGTCATTCAGTGTGTGTGTGTGTGTGTGTGTGTGTGTGTGTGTGTGTGTGTGTGTGTGTGTGTGTGAGTGAGTGAGTCTGTGTGTGTGTGTGTGTGTGTGTGTGTGCACGTGCGTGCCCCCCCCCCCCTCCTTCCCACTCCCGAACATGTGAATGATTGAATGATTGTGTGTATATCACTATATGAATATACATATGTTCATATAAATGTGAACGTTTGTATTAACAATAATCACATAAAAAAAAATTCCTAATGAAATTTACGGAGAGTGTAGAAATGTTACTGATGCATGATCATTGTCAACAAGGTTAAAAAAAAAAGAAAAATCCAAATGAACAGTTCACAGTATGGCCCTTGATTAAACAATTTCAAACGGTCTTTTGACAGCATGTTTTCAAGTGATCAGCTAGAGAAGGCTCAACGTCTGGGGTGGTAAATACTGCTCAATCTATAGAAGAAATCATGAAAAGGTAAGGTGTTGCCATAGACATACATTGCACATTGTGTGTGTGTGTGTGAGGGGGGGGGGGGGGGGGGGGGGGGTTAGAGGAGGGTGAAGAGGAATAGGAAAATGGGGTAGGGTTGGGGAGGAAAACAGGAGAAAATGATTCGGCTTGGTGTCTGAATGGCTTTGAGTGAGGTTGCTGACTGATAGTAGGTCTTTACCCTGTGTGTGTGTGTGTGTGTGTGTGTGTGTGTGTGTGTGTGTGTTGTGTGTGTGTGTGTGGTGTGTGTGTTTGGTGTGTGAGTGTGCGTGTGTGTGAGTGTGCGTGTGCGCGCGCGCACACATGCAAGTGTGTGTGTGCGTGCGTGTGGTGTGTGTGTGTGTGTAGTGAGAGAGTTGGAGGTTGGGGATGGGGTAGGAGGAAGGAGTTGGGGGGGGGGGGGGGGGGGGGGGGAACAGGGAGGAAAGTGGTAAGGGGGGAGCATCCCCAGCACAGCTAAACGGGCAGCCATTTGTGTGATTGCTAGGCAGTGCCTTGACTGCCCAAACTGCTACTTTACCCCCCCCCCCCTCCTCCCTCCCCTCCCCTCTCTTCTGTCTGTCTGACTCTCTTTGCCTGTCATCTGTCTGTCTGTCTTGTCTCTGTCTGTATTCAGGCTTATGGTGCTTGGAATGGTAGCATTGTTTTAATTCATGTTTATCATGGATTTATTGTGTACGTTTTTTTGCTTTTACCCCCATGTTATCAAGCCTGTATAGCAGTTGACATTAGAATTGTTCAGTGTTCTGTCTCTCTGTCTCTGTGTGTGTTTCTGTCTCTCTGTCTCTGTCTCTCCATTTTTCTCTCTGTCGCACCCGCTCCTAGGGGCCCCGGCACTCTACCCTCTTTCTCTTCTCTCTGTGTCTCTGTGGCAATCAGAATTCATTCTGTCTGTCTTGCCAGGTATGTGAACCACACTAAGGATTTATCACACCTCCTGTAGGAACTGACAACAAGAGATGATGAGATTTACGCCTTATTAGCTGAAGGCGCCCAGTCTTGAGGCGGATAGTGATATGTTCCCTTAGCCCTGGCTCGCTGTGCTTACTAAGAGCCCCTGGGGTGCATGGAATGTAACAATATCACCAGCTACCCTTATCAGGCCTCACATGGTGGGCCCATCTGTGGGCTTGAACCTTGTATCAAGAACACTTTCTGTTTTTTTTAGTTTGCATTCATATTTGTATTGCAGTCAAATCTGAATGCAACATCAGTCAAGTGATGAACCCTCACACACATGCACACCACACTCTAACACACATAAATGCACACACACACGCACACACACACACACACACACACACACACAACACACACACACACACACACACACACACACACACACTCTTCCTTCTAACCCGCCTGAGGCACAAGAACACAAAAATAGTCCCTGAATCGTACCAATGTCCATTTGCCATGTTTGATCACAAAGTATCGACTTTTTCTTTCGTTTTCAAAAATTTTATTTCAAACACTCAATCCAAAATTTCATATAGACGCGATCGCGGAGATAGTTTTCCTCAGCTCGACTGCATGGTGACCCTGCCCTCCAACCTGTGCAGTAGGGTTATATACCACACAGTGGGAGGATGTGGATGTGATAGGTCATCTGGGGTCACCACCTACCATCCACTCTCCAAGCCTTCAGGTCCCCTGTTGTTTGGGGGGTTTGAGGGCGTGACCCTATATGATTAATACTGTCTGTGTGGTGTTAGTCGGTCACGGAACGAGTAAAATTAACGAAGTTAGGACTAATTGCAACAGTTTGAAAACAACTGCGTTCGATCTTAAATGTGTTTAGTAACAACATATCAAAATCGAGAAAAAGGTTGGGGGAAAGTGCATTTAAGACAATAAAGATATTAATTGGTAAGATCAGCATTTCAGCGACGCCTGTTAGCCATATAGGCACAATCGCAAGATGCGAGCTCGAGGCGAAAAGCAAGGAAGCGCGGAGTGTGGTCTGCGTTGTCTGTGTCTGCGCGTGTGGATCTTGTTATCACTGCGTGTCAGCGGTCCTTGTGTAGGGTCCACTTATGGCAGAAACAGATTTTTTCGGTGTTGATGGTATTCGCACGCAGTCATCACTTTCTCTTCTTTACCTCACTCTCTCTTCCTCACTCATCTCTCCTCCTCTACACCAATCTAATATCTCTTCCCTTTTTCTCTCTCTCACTCACTTGTGTGTGTGGTGTGGTGGTGTTGTGTGTGTGTGTGTGTGTGTGTGTGTGTGTGTGGAGAGGGGACGGGGATTCGTACGCAAAGATTACTCCCCTCCCCCCCCCCCCCCCCCCACCCCTCACCCCCCCCCTCCCGCCATCCCCCCCCCCCAACCCCCATCAAAGAAACAACCGACCCTCAAATGATGGTGCCGAACACCCCCCCCCCCCGGGGCCCCCCCCCCCCCCCCCCCCCCCCCCCCCCCCCCCCCCCCCCCCCCCCCCCCCCCCCCCCCCCCCCCGGCCCCCCCCCCCCCCCCCCCCCTTTTTTCCCCCCCCCCCCCCCCCCCCCCCCAAACCCCCCCCCCAATTTCCCCAAAAAATCAAAAAAAATCCAAGGGTTTCCCCAAAAAACCCCCAAAAAGAAAAAGGGAAAAACCCCGGGGAACCTTTAGAAATTCTGTTTCTTTTTTTTTTTAAAAAAAATCAAATTAAAACTTCAGACATTTTTTAAAATTTAAAAAAATTATTTTTTTTTTTCCCGGGGTTTGAAAAACAAAAATTAAAAGGTTTTTAAATAACTTAAAATTGAATTTAAATAAGCTTGTTTTTTTTTTTTTTTTTTCAAAAAATTTTTAACAGACAAGCAGGCTGCTTCGTTTTCATTTGATTTTGCAGTTAAACAAAAAACAAAAATAAATGGGTTTTGTTAAAAATCAAGTTTACCCCAAAGCCCGGGCGGGGGGCTTGTATGAAATTCTATAAACATAAACCTCTGAAAAAATCGGTAAAATGATGCAAATTATTTAAAAGGGGCATTATAAACAAATAAAAATAAATTTTTTTTTTTAACTTAAAAAGGGGAAAAATTTCCTTACTTCAAAATAGACCCTCCTGTGGGTTTTTGCAGCCTGAAAAACAAGGGTTTTTGGGTGATTTCTTAAAGGTTTTTTTCTAGAAGTGGTAAAAATTCTGGTGACACCCGGCTGGCCTTTTCAAAGGAAGTGCTTTTTCCACCAAAATATTTCAGGTTTTTTAAAACCTTTTACAAAAACTGCTTGCGCCATAAAATGGGCATCCTTTCTGCGGAATTGCTTACCCTTTATAAAAGGGGATTTTTAAAAAACACCTTTTTAATGAAATGGTAACTTTAAAACGTCTTAAGACTGTTGCACTTGTTGGATTGCCACATTCGTGCTTGGTTCCCCTTCGCCCTTTCAACCAAAGAAACCCTTTACGAAGGTTGAATGAAAACACGATTAAAGAACGTGTTTCTCCCAAAAACCTGTGTTTTTGATCTGAAAAAGTTTGCTTCCCCTAAAGGTCGATTCCTTTTCTGACGATGGCTCCCCATTTTCCCTTCCACCTAGCATGGAAAAAAAAGGTTTTTATTTTGGTTGAAGAAAAAATTTTTTTCACATAACTGGGGTTTTTTGTAGCCACCACTTTTGGGTTTACTAGTCCCGAAGGTGGCATTCTTTTTTTAAAGGTACATGTGTGTCTCTCTTTGGTTCTTCTGCTGACGACGTACTCTGCAAACTTGACAAAGCTGAAGTGTCCCACCCTTTTTCTCCAGGGACATCTATGCAGCCGTGAACCACCCCCCTTGCACCCAAATTTCCTGCCGTCTTTCTCGTGTTTTTTTGAACTGGGCTTTTTCCCAGTGATGGGAAACAGTCCAAAAATTTTTGGATTTGGGGGCTTCTGCATAAATCCGTTGAATCAAACGAGAGGCAGGTGGTGTGTTAGTTTTAAATTCAAAAATAAACTGATCTCGAAGTCCCAGTCTGACTTTCATTGCTGCTTTACAATGCTGGAACGCAGCTGAGGATCTACCTGGGTGGAGTCATCGCAATTCGACCAACGTTTGAGACCTCGAAAAACACTTGTTCTTTTCTTGAATTTGAAATCAGTCACCTTTTTTTCCCACCATGTTTGGATGATGGCCTCTCCCGTTTTTTTTGCAGAATCAGCATTCACGAAGATCAGCACCACGCCTGTGAGTTTCACAAAGGTGGGTCAGAGCTAGAAAACGGATTGTGTGAAAAAGGAAACCAAGAACAGCCCCTTCTTTTTCGTCTTTCTTTTTTCCCACTCATTGATCTGATGGATCACTGGTGAAAAATCCACCCTGTGACTTCCTGCATGGCATGTTCATATCTGCAATGCTGGCATTGACAAAACCACTGTCACGCGTGATCATCCTGCCTCCCCCGAGTCAGCCCACCAAAAGACCCTTACACTCCCCCCCTGAGGAGCTTTCATTGCCGGTCAGAAAAACCAGCCCAAAACGGTCACTTTTTCGTGACATGATCCTTTCAAGAAATCCTGTAAAACGCAGGTGTTGTTGCTGGGCTGTTGATGTTTGTAAATAGTGTACACTGACTTGTGTCAGGTTATGGCCCGTAGCTGCAAGGTAAGGTAGCATTTTTCCGCTGCTTTAAGATGAGCAGCCCGTTACCTGTTTTTTTCACTTCAAAAAAACGCCGAAGGCGTCAACCATGTCCTTATTGTAGCCAAAGGCCAGAAAAGCGACTCTTTTTCAGTTCTTTTTTTTCTGAACCATTTCTTTTTTGAGTCTCGTGTTCAGAGAGGTTTTTAAGTTTTCAGCTTCAATGGTTTTCCATGACCCCGATCATACAATAGGAGAAACTTTAGATCTTCATTTTCTCCAATATCAACTTCTGCTTCCTCATTGTACGTTTTCGATGTTTCCGGGGAAAGTTGAAAGTCTGGGGCATAATGGCATTCAAACAGTCACGATGAAAAGCCCCGAACAGCTCTGGGCCCCTGACTTTCCGTCACATAAATGAGGGATTTTGGTGCAAATGCATTCAGTATGTGAGGCCAGATCCCGCCATCGACTCCTTGGAAACCCCCGGGAACTTCTTGGTGAAAGCCCCCCGCGAAGGGCAATGGACGAAGTGGGCTGTCATCTGTTTCATTTGGGGACAAAGTCCGGCCTTCCCCCCGAGTGGTGTCAATGTGACCACAGGATTAATGGTATTTCCTTTTCCCAAACTGACGAAGTGCAGAGTTGTAAACCGCGTCATGTCGGGGGGGTCCATGTCAAACATGGGCAGGAATGTGAAGCACTTTGCCTGGGTAGTGGGCCCCACAGACAGCTTGCAGGTTCCTGCCCCGCCTGTCGTGGAGAGCGAAGGGCCACGAAATTTTCCACGAAATCAATAAAGGGGATTTGGGAGGTTGGGTTGCTTTGAAGAATACCAATCCCAAATTTTAACAAAGAGTTTGCGAAATTAATGTTTGACTGGAACCTTCCCATGTTTTTCACCAGCTCAGCGTTGCATTAATTCGTTTGATGGCCCCACTTCTAAGGGCGGGGGGCAGAGCAATCATTCCCATGCCGGAATGTTCCCGTTCCATCTGAGTTTTGGGTGTTGTGATCACATTTTCAGCTCAAATTGCACACGCTTGGGGTCACACCTTGTATGCCAATACCTTGGTCATGCAGCAGACGTTCTTTTCTTGACCTCAGAAAAAGATGAAAAAACCCCTTTTGCTTAAATGGAAAATAGTACTTTAGCCAGAGAGGGAGAATCTAAATCCAAGACCCAAAATGCAGTGGTGCCCTAAGACTTTTGGTCTTACTGCTTGGACCAGGCCTGACCAAATTTAAGCAACTTAATTTGGACCCTTTTTTTTATGAAAAAAAAGTACTTAGGGGCAATGTACGGACAGGGAAGGAAATTTTAAGTTTTTGTCCCGGTTAGGCACAAAATTTTCTGGGGATCCCCTCTTTTTATGTATCCATAGCCTGATGTCGAGAGAAGGATGTGCAGTGTTTTGATTATACGAAGTTTTTTTCTCTTTTACATCTTTCGTTTCTTGGGAAAAATCCTTGAAATTTTCTCAGCAGTTTTATCTAAAGTTACAACGTTTGCTTTCCTCAATGCTTGTGAAAAAAAGGTTTTCCCAAAAAGATTACAGCTTTTGCCGCATTTTTTTTCTGTGTAAGACTTTTTTGTTCCGTTCTTGAAGAAGTAAAATTTTTTTGCCGGAGATCTGTGAGTGTGAGTTTTTCATCACGTTTCTCAAAAAAACCTGTCACTTTCAAAAAGGGTGCTTTTTTTTTCATAACTGGTTCCCCCTTTTTTTGGGGTTGGGTTTTTGGGTTTTTCCAAGAAAGTGCGGGAAAGTTTTGTTTGTTCTAAAATTAAAACTGCATTTCTGATGAATTGCATCTGCGCATGTAAATCAGGAACAATTCTTTCGCTTTTACAGTCTGTGCCCCTTTTTTCACCCCTTTCAAGACATTTATCAGGAAGCTTTTTTCACAGCCAAAAGAACGAATTGCAAAAAATTCTGGATTTCTGTTCCTAGTTTTTCAAATTTTTTTGGGTTCCCACAAAGAAAGCAATCGTCTGATAGTCAAATGGCTGTCAAAGTGCTGCCAATTTGGGGGCGAAACGGCTGATTGTTTTGCAGAACATCCTTTTCGCTTTAGGTCACGTTTATGCAATTTTTTGTTTGTATAGTCCGTCGACTTTTTTGGTGGGAAATTTTTGTCCCACATAAAAAAGTTAGGGATCTTGTCTCTTGGCAATGCCTTCCCAAGCCCCTGTAGCCCCTTTTGATTGGATCATTGTACTGTGTAAAACCATCATGCAGGTTTTCCCCTAAAGTGCGGTTCACCTCGCAAGATGAAAAAGAGACAGATAATAAAAATTGAGGGCAAATTTTACACACACAACACACACACACACACACACACACACACACCACACACACACACACACACAATCAAATCCCGATTATTTTGATAAAAAAAGATTAAAAAAAAAAAAAAACCCCCCTTACTTGGATTTTTTTGCACCAAGGCCCCATTCATCCTCTCTCTCTCTGCCCAGAAAAAGCCGGCACTAACATGCCGGGCGCAGCACGCGGCACAACCACCACACCATACCACACACAACACACACAACACACACAACACGCTGCCAAAAAAAAGCGTATAAACATTACAATTATTGGTAGAAAGTACCAAAAAATAAAGCCCCAGCAAAAAAAATACCGTCTAATGCTTCCCCCTTTTTTTCCCTTTATGTTACTTTTTGTCATGCTTTAATTTGCATCAAATTCAAAACATGCACTTTTTTTTTGGGGGGTATTCACCAAAATACCCCTTTTACAACCTAAACGGAGTAGCAGGATCTTCCTCCATTGTACGTGCCAAAGCAGTGCGTGTTGCCGGGCCGGGACTCGAGAATGTGTAAACCCCGGGGGAGATCACGCGCTAATTGTCGGGTTACTATGGCGCTAAAACTCTCGCTTTTTCAAAAGAATAAAAGTTTATTTAATTTTACAAAATTTTTCCCGGGGCTCGATTTTTCTCGTTTTGGATAGATGTTATGAGATTTTTAGAACCCCAATGCAAGAGGGTTTAAAACGTTTCATTTTTTTCCTTATGAAAAAACCCTTCCTTGCGGGGCTATGTCGCTGATGTATTTTATCTAACAGTAGAATCATGAAAATGGGCCCAAGCCACTGCCACCGCCGACCCTTTTCATTATTGATGAGAGGATGTGTACCTTATTTTGTGTGTGTGTGTGGGGTTTGTGTGTTGGTTTTGTTGAAAACCAGCAGCATTTTTTGACGGGAAGAGTGCATTGTGTGTCATAGGGATGGTGCATGATGGGGGTTTGCATGGGATTTTATGTGTGGTGTGTGTGTGTGTGGGTGAGGAGAAGAAAGGAGAGAGAAGTATGTCTTTTATGTGTTTAACTCTTGTTGTTTGTGGAGAAGAGAGAGAGAGAGAGAGAGAGAGAAGAGAGAGAGGGGGAGAGAGAGAAAGAAATGGAATAAAATTTCTGATAAAGATCAGATGGGGGTTTTCACATTTTCTGATCAAAACAAGAGGGGAAAAACATGAAAAGTAAATGAAGCAAACTTTGAATGTGTGTGTGTGTGTGTGTGTGTGTGTGTGTGTGTGTGTGTGTGTGTGTGCGTGCGTGCGTGTGTGTGTGCACGCACGCATGCATGTGTGTTTGTGTTTGTGAACTGTGATTTGTGCATGTGTGGATGAGTGTGTGACAGACAAACAACAAAATAAAGCTAACAGCACGTGTTTCATGACAAAATAGCACGTGCACGATATGTATGCTGCTTTCCTGTCTCAAGGATCGGTTTTATAGGAGGGATTTAAACAAAACGAACATTGGGCTTGCAGGCCCTTTGCCAAGAGGAAGACATGTGATGGTGTGAGCGTGTGCGTGTGTGTGTGTGTGTGTGTGTGTGTGTGTGTGTGTGTTGTATGGGTATGTATGTGTGTGTCTGGCTGTGTGTGCGTGTGTGCGTGCGTGTGTGTGTACCCATGACAGTGGCTGTGCAAAACACACAGTTACTTTGATAATAGATGGCCGAGTCCTTGCGCTGGTAAACAGGAAGCGAAGCAGAAAAAAAAAGAATGGTTCAGCTTATGGAGGGAATTTGCTTCCAAAGCTCATAATTACAGGTCGGTGTTTGAGAACAGTAATTTTTTTTTTCTATTAATTCTCATTCATTGCATACTTCACATTTTCTAGTTGATGTAAAACGATAAATTTTTCTTCCTACGTAATTACTGTTTTCTTTCTTTACTTCTGCTGTTGCACCATAGCGTTGATCATGATGAAAACCATAGTTTTTACTCAAGGAAAACAATAATTGTGACTCGTGGAAAGCAGTAGTCGTGACTCAAGTCATTGATACCTGCGTACATGAGTATATTGAAGTGTCATACGCGACTCAAAGAAAACGCTGGGCTGATTGCTGGCAACAACTGCCACAATTACCCTTTTCACTGCTGATGGCTGTCTGTGGTCTAAAGTGGGTTGCTTTTCAGAAGAAAAAAATCCTGTGCTTAAAGTTTGACCACTGTCAGCAACAGTAAAAAGTTAACCTTGTATGTCATAATTTCATTGTTATCTTCATGCACATGGTAAATGAATTTCATGTTAAAAGAAAGAAAAAGATGAAGTGCAGAGTGATCAGGGATAAATCAGCAGTTCTGATATCTTAAAGTTACTGATCTCCCTTAGATTGGGCTGGGCCGCTCCTCTTCCCCATCCAGCCTTCCACCTCATCCTCTTCTTCCCCCCCCCCTCCTCCCCCCCCCCTTTCCCATTCCTTACCCTTTCTCCTAATTGCACCCCACTCTAGTTCCCAATCTCTCGCCAGTCTTTCCTGTCAGGCTTCCTGGTCTGGGAAATGCCATCTGACTTCAGCGGCATGTCAGTCTCTCATACAGTCTGTGTATATCCCTTAGTGTAGGGTCTGTTGGTACAGACCTGTATGCCAAGCTGTGTCTCTTGGAGTCTTATACTCACATTTGTGCTTGCTTGCATGCATGTACACATACACACACACACACACACACACACACACACACACGCTCGCACACATACGTGCATGCATGCATTATTATTATCATTATTATTATTATTATAATGAATACTTATATAGCGCCTATTCTCGGCTAGAGACCAAGCTCTAAGCGCTTTACAATCCACACTCGTTTAAACAACGGGCTGCCTACCTGGGTAGTGCCGACTGAAGAGCTGCCAGCTGGCGCTTCATTCAGTCGTTTCCCCGTGTCATCCAGTCCATATCATCCAATATTGTTCACTCAGTTTCCTTACTTCCTTCCTTCTTTCCATTTCTTACGCAGGGTGCATGCTATGTGTAACGTGTCATCCATACCAACGGCCAATCCGTCCTTCTCTTCCGAAAGTTGGTGATGGGATTTTACGTGTGTGCAAGATGTTATGCGTGTGTTCACACAAGGTTTATAGTCTCATTTGAAGGAGGGATTTAAACAAAACCAACATTAGGCTTGCAGGCCCTTTGCCAAGAGGAAGACATGTGATGGTGTGTGTGCGTGTGTGTGTGTGTGTGTGTGTGTGTGTGTGTGTGTGTGTACACAAACTCTAAGACAAGTTTACCTATTCAATCAACTCCATCACAGGACTGCCAAGAGATAAACATCAGAGACATAGGCGTGTGTGTGTGGTGTGTGTGTGTGTGTGTGTGTGTGTGTGTGTGTGTGTTGTGCTCGCGTGACAGGTTCTGTGTATACTCCACATTTTGTACTGACCTCAGCATCTCTAGCCCTTTCGCTTCCGAGAGTGCTGCCAGGGCAGCGCCACCTACTGGACAGGCCAGGCTGATCTGCATGAACTGACTGAGCGGGCCATTTCAACTCAGAGATCTTAATGAAAAAAGTCTGTCACCCAAAGGTTGACACATTGTGTTGGTGACAACGGAATGATTTTTGTACAAATAGCGTATAGTTGGATGCACTTTTGGTCTGTTGATGCTTTGAGAAACACAAAGATGATTGTGTTTGATGCATAGCTCAGTTTTGAGTGAAAGCAGGGAAAAAAATACCAGCAAAAACCCCCAAAAACAACCAAACCAAACCAAAACAAACCAATCGAAACCAAACTAAACTAAAACAAACCAAACTCCTCCAACGTCCCAAAACAAAACCCAAACCAAAATTTTTTTTCTGTAATTAATCAAATTGCTGTGCCAAATGTAGCGTGCGCATGAGGGAAGAAGTTGTGTGCACCTCACTCTCATGGCAGTTGAGTGCATGCTCCCATGCTGATCAACCAGTTTGAGTGTCAGTGAACATGCTGCTGCTTTGCTGCCTGAATGCCAGTCGGACACAGGCTGAAAGTAGTGACATCCAGTGGCACCGGAATGGCATTTGGCCTGTAGGTCTGAACGAGGCAACAAGTGTATCACATGCGCTTCGCTCTTCCGGAGCTTAGGGTGTTTGTTCCTTGCTCTGCAGGATGTAGCAGCAGTGGAGAGTGTTGTGGAGGACTTGGTGGTGGTTACACCGGAACACTTGGAGACAGTAGTTACTAGAGGTGCAGTCAGAAGAACTGGGGCTTTCCTCAGGGTCTGATGACTCTTGACTCTGTCCTCAAGAGTCGAATCAACAGTGAAAACAAAATCAGTCACTGCCGGGAATATAATGTTTGGTACAGACTGAAGGTGTAACTTCCTTGTAGGTTTTTTGTTTTCTGTGTAAGATTTTTTTAAAAGAATTTGTTTGTTTGTTTTTAAGGAGGGCATGCAATCAAATGAATGTCGAATGTTTATATCTCTAGAAGGTTTTCATATTCCAAGGGCCGCCTTGGCTTAAGGCTGTGTCAGGTCAACTGACATAGGCTAGAACACCAAGGCTACATCAAAATGTTGTTATGCTCTGCATAGTTATGCGTGGATTGTCTTGAGTTGTGACAAGCTCCTAGCATAACATTACCAGTTTCCAAAATCCCCTGAAGTCGGAGTGTGGCTGCCCATGTGGCGGGGTAATCAAAAACGGTTCACACACGTAATGTTCTCATCCCCAGCTGATGCATTAGTGCCATAGTGTTCAAATACTTTGGCTGTTCGGATGATCCCTGGAGTCTTTTAGCCAGGGTGCGACAACAACAACAGCAACATATTCCAAGGAAAACATATTACTTCAGAAACGGTCGTCTTTGTTATTTCAGAGATAGTTATCAGTGATAATTCTATGGTACTCAAACAGTCGGTGGAACATATGTGATAACTTCGCTGAATGGATCTGGTGTCCGCTTTTTGACCTGGATCCTCACCATGATCCCAGGATAGATCTGCACCAAATTGACAGGGTCAGCACACACACACACACGTACACGTACACACGCACACGTACACGTACACACGCACACGTACACGTACACAGCGCGCGCACACCACACACACACACACACACACACACGCACACACATACACACACACACACACACAACACACACACACACACACACACACACACACACACACACACACACACACACACACTTTCCCCCCTCCCTTTTTCTCACTCATTTTTTTAATCCACTGTTTGAACCAGTTTTGGTGTAAGGTGATAAAGGCTTTTTTAAAAAGAAAAGTTCCCATTTTCATCCCCCCCCCCCCCCCCCCCCCCCCCACCCGTCAATTCTGTGTCCATTCTCGGTTTAACCTTCCTGTCGAGGCAGTCTCCTTCTGAACTGCACCAAAGCGATCAGGCAGCAGTGCAGTGTCTCCGCTGGTGGGTTGCCTCTAGATGACTCTGTATGGATGGCTGCCGTGGGACTGCAGTGCTAGGGCTGCGACAGGAGGAATCTGGGTGCGGCTCTGTTTGAGAGAGCAGGCGTGGAATGAATGCTACTGGACGACCGGAAGAAGATGCAGCTAAGCACTGCCTCCCATTGAAACGTTCAAAGCCTTGCAGGGGGTGGGTTTTTTGAGAGCTGGGTTTTCAGAGAGTCAGCTTTGTAAGGTACAGTGAGCAATAGGTAAATGGTACAGTAAGGGGATAACCTGTGCTGCGGGGGGAAAAAAACAACGACCGACAGCACAGCTAAGATATTTCTGCCACCCTGTTCAATGACAAGGCCCTGTGTGTGGTACACACATAAACAGTACAAAGGAGAGAGGCAGAGGGAGCATGATCAGCTTGCCCTGATTGTAACCATAGCAGCTCCCCAACAACACACAGTAAGCAAGGACAAAAAATCAATAAGGTTTTCCAACACTGAAGGAGATGGGTGTGTTGGCAAATTCAGCTGTGGTGGGTTGTATTACTCTTTATCTCAGATCCTGACTCCCCCTCCCCACTCCCTCCCCCCCAACCCCCCACTCTCCGCACCCACCCCCACCCCCTACTCCCCACCCCCACCCTTCATTCCCCCCTCCTTGTTTTTTGTTGTTGTTTTAACAGAAGGCTGCTTGGCACATGTAACTGTCACGTCTATGCCAGTAATTTTTTTTTTCTGGCTGTAAGCCATAGCTCTATACATGGATAAACAGCTTTCTCATTATATGTGAGGAGACAGACAGACTGATCAGCTGTTACTGTGTTTCAAATTGCTGGCTGAAGGGAACCCCCCCCCCCCCCCCCCCCCCCCCCCAACAAACAAAACTAAACATACCCTTGAGAGCTTGCAGTAACAACTACCAGCATTGGATATTGTGTTTTTAACTGTTTTGTGTTTGTGAGGTCATGGCTTCTCTGTCTCTGACGACGATGACCAACAACTACCAGCATAGGATATTGTGTTTTTAACTGTTTGTGTTTGTGAGCTCATGGCTTCTCTGTCTCTGACAACGATGGCCAACAACTACAGCATAGGATATTGTGTTTTTAACTGTTTGTGTTTGTGAGGTCATGGCTTCTCTGTCTCTGACAACGATGGCCAACAACTACCAGCATAGGATATTGTGTTTTTAACTGTTTGTGTTTGTGAGGTCATGGCTTCTCTGTCTCTGACAACGATGGCCAACAACTACCAGCATAGGATATTGTGTTTTTTAACTGTTCGTGTTTGTGAGGTCATGGCTTCTCTGTCTCTGACAACGATGGCCAACAACTACCAGCATAGGATATTGTGTTTTTTAAACTGTTTGTGTTTGTGAGGTCATGGCTTCTCTGTCTCTGACAACGATGACCAACAACTACCAGCATAGGATATTGTGTTTTTTAACTGTTTGTGTTTGTGAGGTCATGGCTTCTCTGTCTCTGACGATGATGGCCAACAACTACCAGCATAGGATATTGTGTTTTTAACTGTTTGTGTTTGTGAGGTCATGGCTTCTCTGTCTCTGACAACGATGGCCAACAACTACCAGCATAGGATATTGTGTTTTTAACTGTTTGTGTTTGTGAGGTCATGGCTTCTCTGTCTCTGACAACATGGCCAACAACTACCAGCATAGGATATTGTGTTTTTAACTGTTTGTGTTTGTGAGGTCATGGCTTCTCTGTCTCTGACAACGATGACCAACAACTACCAGCATAGGATATTGTGTTTTTAACTGTTTGTGTTTGTGAGGTCATGGCTTCTCTGTCTCTGACAACCATGGCCAATAAACAGGCACAGTGGGACCTGCTGATGAAATCCTGAAAGAAAAGATGTCTGTGACAGGAGGGGGTGAATTTTTTTTTGGGGGTGTGTGTGGGGTGGGGGGGGGGGGGGGATGTAGGTAAATCTTACTTAGAGTAACTTCCCATTCAAGACCTTTGACAGACTAAAGGCTTGTTTTTTCAGGATTTGTTGTTGTTGTTGAAAGTAATAGATTTTTCTTCCAGCAACAACTCTCTGCCTCAAAATTGTTAATTGAAGGTGTTTATGGAGCTTGTGGTTTCACAATGTAGATAAAGAAACAAATATTCCAGAATTTTTTTTTTTTTTCCAGGGGATCTTTTCAGGAAGGTGTTTACTGCACAGACATAGAAACCGATTAATGAGAGAAGTAAAAAAGTTTCCGTGGTGAATGATCAACATGCCCTTCACTCCAGTTAATCTGCTAGTGGTGACAGCCCTGGTATGGCCCTTTGTGGTCGGCTGGGCTATAAGCAACATTACCTTACCTGGCTACCATTGACCTAGCACACATGCAGCACAAAGTTATGAGTATGAATTAAGAACAAATAATTTTTGTGAAGTAACTAATAAAAGCATGGCTTTGCATGCTGATCATTCTTGAAATTGTTCTGACCTTACCCACGGTTTTTTTTTTTCAAGGCAGCTGTGTGTTATTCAATCAGGTCTTCTGTACTTAAAGACATGTGCGTCCAGGACTCTAAAATCTAAAAAGAAAAGGATGCATAAAAAGTTTGGTTCGGAAGTCAGTGAAATGCACAAATGTACATAACTGAAGTCTGATTAAAAGTTGAAAAAGTTTGCTGCACAAGTTTTAGCTTTGCTTTTGTGTCCTTTGAAAGCTCAGCATTTGCTTCCAGCTTGTCTCCCTTTCACAGAAAGATGGGATGTAACAACGTCGTTGAATTGCATTATCCGCCAAGTGAGTTTCCAAACCCTCTAAAAATCCCTGGAGGACTCTTTAAGATCCTGAAGTGATGGACTCGGGGAGTGCTGAAGTAACCCAGCCACACACAGCTCTACAGTCAGTGTTAACATTATCGAGGGTCAGGAAGAAGTGTTCCTTGCTGCTATCTGTGTGGGCCACAAACATGGTGTCCAGCAGTTAGCTCATGGGAGTGATTCTAAGGCCTGTACGTGTCTGAGCATTAAGTGCATGTTTTGGCCGACAGCAGCATTCGGAGGGAGGAAGAGGCCTTGATGTGTGATTCAGTTAAGAGAGCTGCCTCATTTGCACTACCTGTTATTTTGAGTGTTGTGTGGAGAGTGTGTTCCAACAGACCTATGTTTATTCACACACATACACACCACTCTCTCTCTCTCTCTCTCACACAAACACACACACACACCACACACACACGCTCACACACACACACACACACACACACACACACACACACACACACACACACACACACACACACACACGCACACACATGCACACACACATGCACACACACACATACATGCCTACAGACACCAACACAAGAAGTTGCATATGCACACTCACAAATACACATGCACACGCAGGCACATGCACACGTGTGCGCGCAACACATGCGCGCAGACGACCACACACACACACACACACACACACACACTCACACTCTCTCTCTCTCTCTCTCTCTCTCTCTCTCTCTCTCTCTCTCTCTCTCTCTCTTCTTTGTGTCTCTGTCACTGTCTATCTCTCTGTCTCTGTCTTTGTCTCAGTGTCTCTCACTGTCTCTCTTACAAATGATGTGAATAGTGTTGCCATCTTTGTGTCTCGGTTTCCGTGTCCCTCTTTTACTGTGTCTTTCTCTCTTTGTCTAGCTGTCTGTCTCGAGCTGGGTTCAATCTAAATGTGTCTGTCTAGCTAACTCAGTCTGGTGTTTGTGAGAGAGGAGAGAGAGAGAGAGAGAGAGAGAGAGAGAGAGAGAGAGAGAGAGAGAGAGAGTGAGTGAGGAGTATGAGTGAGTGAGTGAGTGAGTGGTGGTGTGTGTGTGTGTGTGTGTGTGTGTGTGTGTGTGTGTGTGTGTGTGTGAGGAGAGAGAGAGAGAGTGTGCTTAAGCTTTCCAGTGTATTTGCAGCCTCACCTCATCTCCATCCCATTAACCTACTGATCACTGTCGCTATGTTTCCCTTACAACTGTTCACCATGGGCCACCAGAATCAAATACTTGATTCACTTTTTTGTGTGTGTGTGTGTGTGTGTTTTACCTTTGCTCAGGTGAGGCGGGGAGCTGGGTGCACCTGTCGGTTCACAACGGCAGTCTGGAGGGCCAGGTGGAGGTGCGGAGACCACCTACCACATAGAGCCCGCCGCCAAGTACCTGAAGGGGCAGGACCCCGCCGTCCACACCATCATTTACCCGGAGACCCACCTCAACACCGACCCCTACAGGTAACAGCCGGGAGGCCTGAAAGTCCAGTCGCAGTTGGCTGAACTCTTCTTCCCACTTGAAATGCCAGCCCTGGGATGGACATGTTTATGGGGATGGGGTTTGGGGGTGGGATGGAGGTGGGTGGGGGTGGGGGGTGGGGGGGCTGGGGGTCGTTCAGTATAAATGCCACAGGTGTTCTAGTGTGTATACATGGCTGCCCAAACAAAATGTTAGAAATTTCCCCTGCTTTTGAAGCTTGTTCTTGAAACCCTGATTTGGCAGGGGAAAATCCTTAACTTCAAAATTGAGTTAAAAATGAATGATTTGGGGTTCATTTCTTGGGTGATAAGTTTTTTTGTGTGTGTGTGTGCTGTCCCAACCTCTGTGCCACCTCAGAGGCAGTGCACCCACGACGCTCATTCCGACACCCGGTGCACAGCCACAGCCCGGTCGGCCCTGCCGCAGCCCTGGCACCGGCAATCCACAGGGAGCAGTCAATGTCAAGTCGTCAAGAGGCAACCCACCGAAGGAGACACTGCACTGCTGCCGAGTCACTTCGGTGGTGTTCAGTGGTGCCTGTTCTGATCTAACATACGCAGGACACCACCTACTAAGCCCCTACTGATGACAATAATTGCTTAGTCGCGGAGCCAGCGTGAGTGAGCTCCCTCCGGAGGGCGCCACCACGTCCGTCCAACGACAGCCCCCATGGACTCGCTGATACCGGTGACCATGACGAAACCAAACCAAGGCCACAGACGTGGAGAGGACATCGAAATTGAGGTCACCATGAGAGCAGGGCATGAAGGGCCACAGAATTTGAGACATTTTTTTTTAATGCTGATCGATGAGAATGAGAATGATTAAGATGATGCTACAGATTTCCCCGAAGATGGAGTATGGCTGCCTTAATGGCGGGATAAAAAAGGGTCATACACACAAAACTCCACTGCCTGGCTATACAGGGAGTGTCCGCAGGAGTATCAGCCTGCGTACGCAGAAAGAAAGAAAGAAAATGCTACAGATTTCCATTTGGTCTGAGACTACATGACAGGGCTGTACTCTACGCTTCCTTTCATAATATATCCGGACGTCAACCAGGCCTGAGAGATACAGGCACCTGCAGTGTTGGTCAGGAAATTTGAGCAACACTCTCAGAAACGCATCCATTAAGTGGATGAAACTCGACTGTGTGGTCCCAGTCTTCCCAACTGATCCTCAGCAAACTCAACTCTGGGTAGGAGCCGGTCGGGGCAGAAAACCCCACATGACTCTGATGGGATTCGAACCCACGACCTCCCAGCCGGGAGTCCGCGACGCTAACTATTTCGCCACGGCGGCTGGTCTGGATGATAAGATTTTGTCAAGTAGACCCCAAAATGATGTTATATGAATGTTAGCAATTAGGGCCATGGTAGGCAGTATGGTAGAGTGGGTAAGGCAGCAGACTTTTGTTCCAAGGCCCAGGGTTTTATTCCCACTCAAAGATGGCCAGGGTGGAAGACATTTCCCCTTTTACAGTTCACTTCTGTGTAGACCACAAGACAGCCAGGCTGGGGGAGACATTTCCCTGTCACAGTTCACTTCTGTGTAGACCACAAGACGGCCAGGCTGGAAGACATTTCCCCTTTTATAGTTCACTTCTGTGTAGACCACAAGACAGCCAGGCTGGAAGACATTTGCCCTGTTACAGTTCACTTCTGTGTAGACCACAAGACAGCCAGGCTGGAAGACCTTTTACAGTTCACTTCTGTGTAGACCACAAGACAGCCAGGCTGGGGAAGACATTTCCCCGTTTACAGTTCACTTCTGTGTAGACCACAAGACAGCCATGCTGGAAGACATTTCCCCTTTTACAGTTCACTTCTGTGTAGACCACAAGACAGCCAGGCTGGGGGAGACATTTCCCCTGTTAGAGTTCACTTCTGTGTAGACCACAAGACGGCCAGGCTGGAAGACATTTCCCCTGTTACAGTTCACTTCTGTGTAGACCACAAGACAGCCAGGCTGGAAGACATTTCCCCTGTTACAGTTCACTTCTGTGTAGACCACAAGACAGCCAGGCTGGGGGAGACATTTCCCCTTTTACAGTTCACTTCTGTGTAGACCACAAGACGGCCAGGCTGGAAGACATTTGCCCTGTTAGAGTTCACTTCTGTGTAGACCGCAATACCCTCCTAGTCCTTTGGCTGAAGTGAAGTTCCTTTTTTGAATGGATGCCTAAATATCTTGCACACATGTTAAACCCCATTGCACAGTTTTTGACAGTTTGCTATTGTCTGCCAGTAGGGTGAATGATACGGCAATACAACATGTGCGCACTGGTGTTGGTGTCTTGTTTAACCCTCTTGCATTCGTTTCGCCCGTATCCGGCCACTGTGTTTGTCTCCCCTGCTGTTCGTTCCGGCCGCAACCGGCCGTACGTGCCGCGTTACTTTCCTTACACACTGCGACCTTGTTTTAAGTCAGGGCTGGCCAAAAATAAACGTGCATCCCTGAGAGGGTCCAATGAAATCTTAGCAGTAGTATGGGGCGTGGGAAACAACTCAATCACAAAGACTAGGGTCGTGAACTGACCGCATTCCATTGCTGCAGACGGCATCGCCTTGTTTCTGAAAATGGCGTCTGCTAGCGCTTCTACTGACGCCGATTTTTTTGATTATACGAAAGAGGAGTTGGATGATATATTACAAGAAGTAGAAAGATATGAAAGAGAGGAGTTAAATGAAAGTGATGTGGATGTTTGAGAGGAAGAAGAGGGAGAAGAAGGCGAAGAAAGTGATGAAGATGATGATGCGCCTTTGTTTGCGTTTGTGACCACGTGGCGACCGGCAACTTCCGCACCTGTGGTTCAGCCTTTTGAGAAGAGACTGGGCCAAATCATGATTTGCCAGACACAGATACACCTCTGGGTTATTTTTTCTCTTCCTGCTGCAGTTGTTTTTTACTACAGCTGCTGACCAGACGAACCTGTACGCCAGGCAGCAGATGGCAAAGCGGGGACAACCTGACCTACTTTGGCAGGATACGACACCTGCGGAGATGCGCGCATACGTAACTGTGCTCGTCATGATGGGGATCAAACGTCAGCCAAGACTCTGGTGCTACTGATCGACTGATCTTCGGTTTAGCGAGCCACGGATCAGTGGGGTGATGTCGAAAACACGGTTTCTGCCATGCAGCAAACTTGGTAGAAACCATGGATCAAGAGTAGTGTTTACCATATTGGTGACATGTGACAGTGGTGACACCCTCCTGCCGTGTGTGACCAGACACCACATTAGAGTGTAAAGAATGGATTTTACTTCTTTCTGTGACTGTGTATATTCCGGTGTTAAAAGTCGTTAAGTAGTGACAAACACACCTTTTAGGACGAAAAAAACCCCGTGAAGTTACCTAGCCCCATGTTTGAGTATGTGACAATCATGTGACACTTAGTGACACCCCAAACTGGATTTACTGAACCAGGACTGCTGTTTACAAGTTGAGTTAGGACACCCTTTGATGATTTATACTAACTTCCCCGAAGATGGAGTATGGCCTTAATGGCGGATAGAAAAGGGTCATACACACAAAACTCCACTGCCTGGCTAACAGGGAGTGTCCGCAGGAGTATCAGCCTGCGTACGCAGAAAGAAAGAAAATACTAACAAATGCATGCCGACAATGTTATTGTCTGTCTGGTGTATTATAGTAACATTGTCAACGTTTGATGTCCCATTGTTTTGTGACAAACAGGGTGACAATGACACCCACATACATCCCAAACATGTGACATCTCTGCATTATGAAATATGATGTATTAGAATTTTGCATACTAAATTTGACAGTGCTGCAGTGGAAACTTTGTCCACTACAGCCTTTCAAAGGCAGTAGGCGAGTTTTAGGTTAAATTTCTCAAAACAATACGAATACTAGGAGCAGTTCTAGGCTGGAAAATGCGAATGCAAGAGGTTTAAACACTATCCCTGAACACAGAATGTTGCTATCTTCTCTGCTGGAATGAAAACAATGGCCAGATCTCACCAGTGCTGACCGGCAGTTCTAGTCGAGGAAGAAAGAAAGAAAGAAACAAACATTGAAGGTTGATATCCTTTGTGAGTCCCGTGTCGCTCGGTTCGAGCTGTGCGAAACAATGATGCTTTCAGTGAAGCATCAGGCTCGGCTCTGGCTCCTGATGTTGGATTCCAGCTGACTGGCAACTGTGGTGTGGAGCGGGAAGAAAAAGAAGATGTCTGAAAGACGTTACTTGTTGGCAGGGCTGCTCAGGTCCGAATGGTTGCCTCAGGTGTGCGTTGTCAGGGCTGTCAGCAGGTGTTTGGAGAGCTCCGTTCCTTGGATTCCCTGCATCCCATCGGCCCTCGTTCCTCCCCCCCCCCCCCCCCCTCCTTCTTTCACCATACCATTGTTATATCTTTCCCCACTTGTCACCATGCTCACTGCGATTGCGCTGACTTTTCAATTACACTAGTCTTGATTTTTCAGGATTGGCTTAGTTTGAGTTTTCTGGAGTTTGAAACTTTTTCCCCCTTAGACTGGTTTCAGTACAGCTACATTTTTTATTCCTGTAGTGTAGCAAGTTTGAACTTTTCAGTAACACTATTTTCATTTTCATTGAAAGCGAGTCTGACTTTTCTGTAGAGCTCATTTGACTTTTCAGCGAAAGCTTTTTTTAAATTTTGACTCATGAATAGTCTGTGATTCTCTGTGAGTGAGTCTCTCAAACACGTATCACATGATTTTGTCGCCATGGTGTGTATATGGGCAGCCTGTCAGCTATGAATTGAAAGCTGAATTTCTGCTAGAAATGGCATTGCTGTTAAGATCATAATTTGTATGTGCACAAATGCAGCATGCAAATGCAATCCTGTTTTTCTCCCATAGTGTGTATATGTAGTTGAGATTTTTTTTTTCCCAGTAAGAAACAAAACAAAAATGAAAGTTTTGTTACTTGGCTGCCTTTGTGCACCGATGCGACTTCGGTTACAGGAACAGAAATTGTCTCCCAACTCCAAGTACTTGTGTGGGTGTGGTTCCTCTCTGGCCAGGTCGCAGTTGGGCATCGCAGATTTGATAACAAAGAATGAAAATAGAATGCACTGACAATCTACTGGCAGGGGTCTGCAAATGCAAAGGAACAACAAAACAAACAAAAAAAAATGAATGAAAAACAAAAGCCCTCTTTGTGTGGTCAGACAGCAGACTGTGGGCTGAAATTCTATACATCATGTGACAGTGTGTACGCTTCAGTGGAATTGCTTGACTGCATTTCAAAGTGCAGGGTTTTTTTTTTGTTTTTTTTTTTGTCTGTTTTTTGTATGGCTTTTATGTTTACGTTGTGCATTTATTTATATACACAGCACCTGAAAGAACAATGAAAAGTTGACTGACGGGCTCATATGAGAATACGGGAAAACTGTACAGTAGAGTTTAATCCAAGTAATTCATGTGACTTGGTGCTCAAATTTCCTTACCAAAACTGCAGGTATCGGTGTCTCTCAGGCCTTGTGGATGCCAGAATTATGTATGGAAAGGAAGCGCAGAGTACAGCCTGCTAAATTGTCTCGGACCAGAGAGAAATTCCATTGCATCATCTCTCCAAAAAAAA
Organism: Conus ventricosus; assembly: GCA_018398815.1. NCBI lineage: Eukaryota > Metazoa > Mollusca > Gastropoda > Neogastropoda > Conidae > Conus > Conus ventricosus. The sequence continues at coordinate 12,818,220 of CM031610.1, forward strand.
AAAGAAAAAAAAAAAAAAGAAAAGCCCATAGAATTTGTTGTTGTTGTGACATCAGCTTTGATTTTCTGTGCATGTAGAAAATTGTGTGTCGAAGTCTCAAATATTGGCAAGTTTATCAAGACTCAGTAGGGGGAGCTAGTGAAGGTCACCGCAGGGGGTCGTTGACTGAACTGGATTTACAAATGACCAGATGCTGTCGTCAGTTGGGGGTGTGGTAGGGCTATGTCCTGCTTACGTGGTATCAGAGCAGGCTCCACTGAACTCTCAGACTTGGTCCACAGCTAACTGGTAGTTTTCATCTGTTTAGGGACTAGTTAGGTCATATCCTGCCTATGTTGGTTCAGAACAGCTCCACTGAACACTCATACTCAGTCCTCAAGTGTCCGATTATTGTCATTAGTCTGGGGCTTAGTAGATCTTGTCCTGCATATATTATTAGATCATAACAGGCACCACTGAACTTCACCTGAAGGCGCTGGACAGCAGAGCGGGGTCTCTTGCGGCGGGTTGCGTCATGGCAGCTTGACGTTGTCCGAGCTGCAGACGGCGGTGTTGGGGGCTAGGACAAGACAGTTCTGATTGTGACTGTTCATTGGGGAACAGGAACGAGCAGTTATGAGCGCTGCCACACGACAAACACAGAGGAGGAGATGGCAAATGAAAAGAAAAAGAAGAAAAAAAAAGTTGGAAACGACCACACAGGCTGAGGCAGAGTGGTAAAAAAGAAAGAGAAAGAGAGAGAGAGAGAGATTAGGGGAATAAAAACTCAATGTAACATGTTCTTTTCCTTTTTATGATGTATTTTTCAAACAAACTATGAGATGGAGATTTGTATGCCGATGATTGGCCAGAACAATGAGAGAGAACTAGGACAGCTGTGCGTGTTGCAGGGAGCGACGCATGGAGGAAGCCTCCAGTTGCGGTGTGGACCATTTCTCCATCAGGGAGTTCATGGAGAAAGCCTCACAGTTACCAGAAAAACCGGTTAAAAAGCCCAATGTGCATGCAAGGGTAAGGTTAGGTTGTGGAAGTAAAGCGGTGTATGCGTTTGTGTGTGTGTGTGTGTGTGTATGTGTGTGTGTGTGTGTGTGTGTTTGTCATGTACGTGTGTGTGTGTGTGTGTGGGCGTGTATGTGTGTGTTGGAGTCATTGTGATAGTGGTAGATGTACTAAATCCTTTTATGGATTTTCACAAAAGTTTGTGATGTAGGCAAAATGAGAGTGCATGCAAATATTATGATTATATTGATGATTATGATGATGAAGATAAATCCTAAATCCTAATCATAGATAGGATGATAATGACTATACTGTTGATAATGATGAAAGTCATTTATGGAGATGAAGGCAGTGTTGATAATAATGATGAAAATGAATGAGATGATGGTGCTGATGATGGTGGTGATGTTGAAAGCTGTACATGCTGTATGTCAGGCTAACGTGGGAAGATGCTCTCAAAGGGCAGACTCACAGCATGTACTCCGAGGAAAGCAACAGACCAAAACGTTCCACAGACACCAAGTCATCGTCTCGCCAGAAAAGATCTCTAGGACAAAGAAACGCGTGTGCCCTTCACATGCGAGCCGATCCATTGCTCTTCGACTTCTTCAGATACCAAAAACATGGTCAAACCATTGTAAGTTTTGCATGTTGTTGATTTTGTTGAGTCTTTGGCATCATGCAAGATTCTTGGTGTCATTGTTGCCTCCCCCCCCCCCCCCCCCCCCCCCCTCTCTTTTATGTGGACCAAGTTTCTGGTGTCGTCGGTCTGTTGCATGAATGTAGGTCTTGCTCTGTGTCATTGTTGACTGAAATATCAAGGTTTGGATGCAACTGCCTGTGGAATCACCTGCTGATGCAAGAAAGGTCTATTTGCTTTCACCAAAAATGTTCAGCTTATTCATAAATCATAAACGAGGCAGCAGATGAGCTGGAGGGAGATGGAAGACATTGGATTGGTCTCTTTAAATAGTCTGATAAAAGAAGGATTTTCCTTGCTTTTTGCTGATGACAGAAGAAAGATTTTCCTTGCTTTTTGCTGATGACAGAAGAAGTATTTTCCTTGCTTTTTGTTGATGACAGAAGAAAGATTTTCCTTGCTCTTTGCTGATGACAGAAGAAAGATTTTCCTTGCTCTTTGCTGATGACAGAAGAAAGATTTTCCTTGCTTTTTGTTGATGACAGAAGAAAGATTTTCCTTGCTCTTTGCTGATGACAGAAGAAAGATTTTCCTTGCTTTTTGCTGATGACAGAAGAAAGATTTTCCTTGCTTTTTGCTGATGACAGAAGAAAGATTTTCCTTGCTTTTTGCTGATGACAGAAGAAAGATTTTCCTTGCTTTTTGCTGATGACAGAAGAAGTATTTTCCTTGCTTTTTGCTAATGACAGAAGAAAGATTTTCCTTGCCTTTTGCTGATGACAGAAGAAGTATTTTCCTTGCCTTTTGCTGATGACAGAAGAAAGATTTTCCTTGCTTTTTGCTGATGACAGAAGAAAGATTTTCCTTGCTTTTTGCTGATGACAGAAGAAGTATTTTCCTTGCTCTTTGCTGATGACAGAAGAAAGATTTTCCTTGCTCTTTGCTGATGACAGAAGAAGTATTTTCCTTGCTCTTTGCTGATGACAGAAGTATTTTCCTTGCTCTTTGCTGATGACAGAAGAAGTATTTTCCTTGCTCTTTGCTGATGACAGAAGTATTTTCCTTGCTCTTTGCTGATGACAGAAGAAGTATTTTCCTTGCTCTTTGCTGATGACAGAAGTATTTTCCTTGCTCTTTGTTGATGACAGAAGAAGTATTTTCCTTGCTCTTTGCTGATGACAGAAGAAGTATTTTCCTTGCTCTTTGCTGATGACAGAAGAAAGATTTTCCTTGCTCTTTGCTGATGACAGAAGAAAGATTTTCCTTGCTCTTTGCTGATGACAGAAGAAGTATTTTCCTTGCTCTTTGCTGATGACCTAACCTTTGTGTTTTATACAGGGGTGGGTTTATGGGACCTACTGAATGTGCTGACAATAAAGAGGTTACAGCAGAACAGGATTGATGGGAAATCTAGATCTAAAGCCAAGGTCATGGTCTTCAGGAAAGGGCGTTGTTTTGCAGCATGTCAAAAACACAAGAGCTAGTCGACTCATATGGGTATTTGGGGTTTACCTTGACAACCAGATTGCCAGTGGCGACAGAACTGCAGACAGGAAAAGCTAAGAAAAAAGGGAAGATATTTCAGAATAATCGAATGCAATGATGTCAAAGTTTATTTGAGCGCCAGGTTCAGCCTTCACTATTGTGAGCAGCTGAGGTGTGGGGGGGTTAAAGAGGTAAAGGAAGTAGAGCAGGTCCATGTGTGTATGCTTGTAAGAAAATGTTAACGGCCGGCCAAAAGAAGCCAAACCTGATGATCTATGAGGAACTGGGTAGGCAACCTCTGTTTATTAGCACCACAGTTATAAAGGCGATGAAATGTTGGTTATAGTTACTGGAAGTGCAGGTAACAGAATATCTAAGGAAATGGACAACACTTTGAAATGTCCTGATCAGTGAGCAATAAACAATTGGGTCAGTTCCGTTGGGCAAAAAAAACCTGTCTTGGTGTAGTTTTTGCTGTGTATGGTATGCAAGAAGAGGAGTCTCCAGAGTACACTGAAGGAACTTGTACAAGATTGCTGTAAACGAGATTAGCATACAACCGAATATGTACGAATGAGAAGATTTAGTGAACACAAAAAGTTTCACACGTTTTGAAACATGAAACCTACTCGTCTTCCTTTCACACTTGATGATGCCAAGGATACAGTAGTCAGATTCAGACTTGGGATGAATGAATGAAACTTTGATCAAGACCAGTTTATGACAAAATAGGCAGTTACGTTTATGTCCACTTTGCACTGCTACAGAGGTAGATGAAATTCATTGATCTTTGTCAGGCATACCGTCATATATGGGAAGCCATGTTTCTTGGCTCTTTGCATAATCAGCCAGAGGACATGAATACTGCTGCTCAGCTGTTTGAGTGGTTTGACTTGAATATACTCGCAAAATATATCACAGCATGTGTGCAGCATAGGATAAGATTGATCAGTGTTCAAGTTGAACGCTGGCCTGGCTGAAGGTTATGAGAAAGCCACCTGTTTTTACATGAGTTTCAGCGCTACTTGTTTTGCACATTTTATAACCAACTACCCAGTTGTGTTCTTTTGTTTATATTCTTTTGTGAGAACATCATGCCCGTGCAAATAAATGAGAAGTTGGAGTTAAGGATCTGTGTTCCCTCTGTTTCTCTCTGTCTTTCTCCCTCACACGCACGCACGCACGCACGCACAGCAATCCTTTCGATACTTTCTCTGTTGTAATTTGCGAGAGTAAATCATGGCTGAATCCAATTTTCCTATAAACAGATATGGTAGAATTTTTGGTCATCACAAATGGACGGAGGTGACGCAGCGACATTACTCAATGAGCCTGAAATTTGGCCACCCTGATAGTTGATTTCAGACTTGACAGAACAAGTCCGTTCCTTCATTTCTGGGTGAAATGTACTTTACCATGTCTCTCTGTGTTTTGTTTTTTTCACCTGCAGCCCAATGACCAGGCAGAAGAGGAGATTCTGGCCTTCTTTTCCAGCCATGTGAGCGCCATGAGTCGCATCTATTCTACAACGGTGTTTCAAGAGTATGATGGAGGACAACAGAATACTGGCATGAGCTTTGTCATCCACAGGAGCACGGTAGGTTGAAGACCCAGGTGATGTTGTTTTGTCTTCTGTTTTCTTGATGTCTTATACATATATGTATATATATTTATAATACAGAAAGAATCATAAGGAGACATATGTACATTCATACATGCATATGTAGACACTCAGATGAATTGAAATTATGTGAATGTGTGTGTGCGTGTGTATGTGTAGATTAACATCATTATGTGAATGTGTGTGTGCGTGTGTATGTGTAGATTAACATCTTTATACTCGGAGATGTATATGATTAGACAAAGAAAAAGATATTTTTGTGTGTGCGTGTGTTCGTGCACGCATGCACCTGCATATGTGGGCATGTGCATTTCTGTGATTATGTTTCCTCTCTCCTTATGATGAGGTTGATAATGGTGATGATAATCACAATGACAATAACAATGATGATGATGAAGAGATAGGTGCTACCTAACTCATCTAAGCCCACCACGCAGACAAAACAACCAGCCCAACAAACAAAACTTACGGAGGCTTAGGTGCCCACCCCTTTCCTTTATTTGCCACACAAAAAGAAGAAAAAGAATACACCTGAAGGTGTGGGTGGAACCCACAGAAGCACTGTCCTCAACTGCCGAACAAACCAGCTGGGAGCAGTCCTGCACCACCCTTGGAAACATGCGCTGTGTTCACACAGGGTGAACGTATGCACAGAGTATTGCATTAAGACGTCAAGGGATGTAATTGCTCCCTGGCAGATGACGTTGTATGATGACAACTGGATGTGACAACAGAGCCACCAAGAGAGCGTTCCCTTAGGTGTACCAGCCCGTATGATTGCAGAGCCCACCAAGGAAAAAACGCCACCGTGAAGCAACTGCCATGTGCATCCCACAGCCTCATTCATTGCTGTTCCATTGACAGGTGAAGACAGTACAACTCCAGACATTGCCAAGCTTTTGCCTTGAGGTCTTACATGCTCTCTGAAGAGAATCCTGAGTCACAGTCTTTCCCGCTGTCAACGGACTTTCCCTGCGGTCAGTGGGTCTTTCCTCACTGTCACTGGACCTTTCCCCAGAGTCGGTCAGCCAAAAGGCAGACAAGAAAAAGATGCACCCAAAAGTGGGGGGGGACCAGAGAAGTCCTGTCCTCAACTGTCGAACAAAGTAGAAGAGCTCTGGGAAGAGGAAATGTAGACCTCTGCCAAGGTGGAATGCTTCTCCTGGGTCCGCTCATTGATCCTGCCTTAATGTCAAAAAAGATATCTCGGCATGCCAGGAGCTGGTCTTTCTTTTCTTCTTTCTTTCTGCGTACGCAGCTGATACTCCATGCGGACACTGCCTGTATAGACAGGCAGTGGAGTGTTGTGTGTATGACTGTTTTTCATCCCGCCATTAAGGCAGCCATACTCCATCTTCAGGGAAGGTGCATGCTGTGTGTAACATGTCATCCATACCAACGGCTAAACTGGCCTTCTCTTCCAAAAGTTGGTGATGGGATTTTACATGTGTGCAAGAAGTTGTGCGTGCGTTCACACATGGAACCTTGGTTTATAGTCTCATTCAAAGGACTGTATGGGGAATGGAGTCAGAATCAATGTTAACTCCAAGGGAAAAATCCCCCTGTACCGAAATTCGAACTCGCAACCCCAGGATCACGAGTCTGGCACCCTACCAACTGAGCTATTCCGACCCCCAGGGGCTGGTCTGAAAACAGACACAGGGAAGCATCTCAGGGAGGGGGGAGGAGGGGGGATTTATCTGAAAATGAGATGGTACACATCAACGGCAGTGAGAGCCCTTTCATACTGATTTGTTACAATTCTGTTTATTCTTACGTGTAGAATTACCATGTGACCTATGTTTCTCTCTCCCTTTAGGTCATGAAGGACTGCGACAACCGAGTTCAGAGCTACTGTCAGAACTCATTGGACGTGAGCAACTACCTGGACCTGACCTCTGAGGAGAACCACGACCTGTACTGCCTGGTGTTCACCTTCACCTACAGGGACTTCTCCGGGGGCACCCTGGGTCTGGCCTGGGTGGCCACACTAAGCGGTACGTCAGTCACCGGTGTTGTGTATCGGCATGTACTTGGTGCCAAGAGGTTTTCTGGTTTTTAATTGTTTTGTCTTGAAATTGGTTGGTCCATGTGAAGTGGAGGAGTTATTTCCAGCAGCTTGTAGAATGGTTTCAATTTCCGCCTGCAGTCGCCTCACTTTGCTACCACCTTTTTTTGGTCTCATCTCATGTTCCCTCCTCCCTGTCCTCCCCCAGAGGCAGCACTCCAGCTTCTCTGATGCTGCTCATTCTGGGCACCTGTACATGGCCACGTGCAGGAAGGTCATGTGGCCAACGGGCTTGGGAGTCGTGGGTTCGTTTCCTGTCACAGGCGTTTATGTATGGGGTTGTTCAGTCCCTTCACCCCCCCCCTCACCCCCCAGCTGGTTCCTCCTGCCCACAGAGGAGTGGGCTGAAAGGTTGGAAGGCTGGAACCCAGAAAGCTGACTGTTCAACTTGTACGTGGAAAGGTTTCTTGGGAGCATTTGCTTAGATTTATCATGGCTGCTTGCGTCATATTTTTTGCAGGCCTGGGAAGACGCCAGGGTATACGGTGGAGAGAAGGGTGCCATGCTTCCTTGTCCTAGTGTGGTTCCCAAACTAGAATGAAGCTCAGTAGCGGCATCTTTGTCACCCACATCCTCACCGAGCATCAGGGAAAAGCCTGAAATTCTGTTGTTCTTTACGGTGATCTCGGTTTCTCAGTTTCCTCTGGCTTGGTGACTTCTTGTCAGTGTCGTTGGTGTGAGCTTGCGCTCTGTTAGTGTAGGAACTTTGGGGCTTTGTAAAGGGGGGGGGGTTAGGGGGCACTCACTAATGCTGGCTTCTGACTGAGCAATCCTGTCAGTCAGTAGGGGGTTCAGCAGGTGGTGTCCTGTATACGCTGGATGAAAACAGGCACCAGTGGACTCCACTGAAGTGACTCGGTGGCAGTGCAGTGTCTCCTCCGGTGGGTAGCCTTGTGAGGCTGTGAAATGGATTGCCCCTGAGTGGGGACTGCCAGTTTTGTGGCAGTGACATTGCTCAGAACTGAACTGACCCAGGCATGATGTTGTCCCAAATGATGAAACGTCGCACAGGTTTAATGGCGCCCGTTACAAAAAGATTCATTCAGAGGAGCTTAGCACACCTCCTTCATGTGTCCACACACTGTTGATTATATCATCTGCCATTGTGTAAAAAAAAATGCATCCCATGAAGAATGTTCTGAATTGTGTTTCACCGTTAATGTGAAAGGCAAGTCTCTCTTTGGGTTTTTATCATTACGCAGTTGTCAGTCTTAGGATTCTTATGCCCTAACCACAACATCGGTAGAGCTTTAATCATGTTCAGCACAAGTTATCTCCACTTTCAGTGAAGTTTCTGGTTAGTATAGATGTTGCCCAAGCAGAGAACTTTCCTAGTGAACCGCCATTGTTCAGAGCAGTTCTTGACTTTCAGATGAAAATGCTCCAGTAGCAATCAGCTCAGGTTCACAGCTCAGTGTTGGCTGAAAAACAAAGCAGTCTGCTGGTGTTTTGACCTATGGCAGTCTGCTGGTGTTTTGGCTTGGCAGTCTGCTGGTGTTTTGACCTATAGCAGTCTGCTGTGTTTTGACCTAGGGCAGTCCATGTTTTGACCTATGGCAGTCTGTGTTTTGACCTATGACAGTGCTGGTGTTTTGACGTATGGCAGTCTGGTGTTTTGACCTATGGCAGTCTGTGTTTTGACCTATGGCAGTCTGTGTTTTGACCTATGGCAGTGTTGGTGTTTTGACGTATGGCAGTCTGTGTTGTTGACCTATGGCAGTCCATGTTTTGACCTATGGCATGCTGGTGTTTGACGTATGTCAGTCTGTGTTTTGACCTATGGCAGTGTGTGTTTTTGACCTATGGCAGTCCGTGTTTTGACCTATGGCAGTGTGTGTTTTTGACGTATGGCAGTCTGTGTTTTGACCTATGGCAGTCTGCTGGTGTTTTGGCTGTGGCAGTCTGCTGTGTTTTGACCTATGGCAGTCCGTGTTTGACCTATGGCAGTGTGTGTTTTGACCTATGGCAGTGTGTGTTTTGACCTATGGCATGTGTGTTTTGACCTAGGGGCAGTCTGCTGGTGTTTTGACCTATGCAGTCCGTGTTTTGACCTATGCATGTGTGTTTTGACCGATGGCAGTCTGCTGTGTTTTGACCTATGGCAGTCCGTGTTTTGACCCATGGCAGTGTGTGTTTTGACCTATGGCAGTGTGTGTTTTGACCTATGGCAGTCTGCTGGTGTTTTGACTAACTGTCATTGCTGGGAGAGACCATTTTTTTTTTTGTTTTGGGTTGTTGGTTGTTTTTCGAAATACGTTGGAGACAGTTAACAATGTGCTGTGTAAGTAATTTTTTCTCCTAGAAATTCCACGGTGAAATTGATTCACTAGGAATATCGAACAAGTAGGGTGACTCTTGCTCAGACGATGAGATAATAACATGCTTATAAATCTGAACGAATGCATTCGTTTTGGAGTTATGGGTGTGTAATTATCTCAAAAAGGGAACAAGAGTTACCCAGTTTGTTCGTTATTTACTGTTTATTGTTCCATTCCGTATTGCAGTACAACTTAATCACATTGTATGTAGATATATATAAATCCATACATACAATAGATACAGTGGTGAATTAAATAGAGAAGTCTCGAAAACCTGCAGAATGAAGTAATGTCTGATACATTTTTTATTCTCTGTGCCAACATTGAGTGCCTCAGTCAGTGTAGTTCATCCATTTATTCACCAAACACTGCACATGATTTCAACAGAAGCTGGTGCATGTTGTATATATCTTCTCTGTAAATATGCGTTGATGGTTTGAAGCTTTATCAGTTTGAGCTCTCTTTGTATGATTGCTAGCCCCTGACTTAGAATTACCATGACTGAACGTGTTATGAACTGATAAGTGCTGAGTGTTAGCCACATTAACAGACCAGATATATAGTCATTAGTTATGGTTATCTTTGGCGGGTTAAAGTTAAGAGCAGTGTTTTGCTACTACAACAGACACAAAAAAAGAAGAAAAAAACCCATGCTCTTTTCAGGCTCCCAGAGTGGAGTGTGGGGGAGTTACACTACCTACAGCGGCGGCAAGAAGAAGAGCCTGAACACGGGCATCGTGACCATCATCAACTTTGGAAGGACCGTTCCCAACCGTGTCTCCCAGCTCACCTTCGCCCACGAAGCAGGTCACAATTTTGGGTCACCGGTGAGTTTGTTGTCTGGTGAAGAGGAATAAGGCTGGACAAGACCAGGAGAATCTTTTTAGTCTGTCTGTTTCAGTCTTTTGGCAGTCACCATAGTGCAGTGGTAAATTGGCAGGGAGGTCGTGGGTTTGAATCCCATGATGAGAGCTGTGATGTCATCGCGGGACTGGTCAGTCTTGATTGTCTCCTGCCCTGGGTTGTGCAGGTGCGCTACCTCTGACGGCAAGGCTGGACCAGTGCAGTCGAGTGTTTGTTCACATGATGACCATGTCTTTGAGAATGATGCTCGGGTTTCTTGACAGGCACCACCAGAATCTGTTTCCACCGAGCCCTGTTGACAGTCAGACCTTTTGTGAAAGGAAGCATGGAGTGTAAGTCCTGTCTCGATAGTCCAAAATGGATCGTAATAGCAGCAGCAGCAGCAGCAGAAGCATCCTCATGGGTTAACTTTCAGGATCATTTAAATGTCCTGCTCACGGGTTTAACCTCAGTTTTTATTTTTCTTCCCGCAGATGTGCTTGTGGAGAGTTTTGTTTCTAAGAGTCTGGTGTAGGGAGATTGATGGGACTGTGACGGGGATGTTTCTAAGAGTCTGGTGTAGCGAGATTGACGGGACTGTGACGGGATGTTTCTAAGAGTCTGGTGTAGGGAGATTGAGGGGGACTGTGACGGGGATGTTTCTAAGGTCTGGTGTAGGGAGATTGAGGGGGACTGTGAGGGGGATGTTTCTAAGAGTCTGGTGTAGGGAGATTGACGGGACTGTGACAGGGATGTTTCTAAGAGTCTGGTGTAGGAGATTGACGGGGACTGTGACAGGGATGTTTCTAAGAGTCTGTGTAGAGAGATTGACGGGGATGTTTCTAAGAGTCTGCTGTGGGAGATTGATGGGACTGTGATGGGGATGTTTCTTAGAGTCTGGTGTAGGGAGATTGACGGGGATGTTTCTAAGAGTGTGGTGTAGGGAGATTGACGGGGACTGTTACAGGATGTTTCTAAGAGTCTGGTGTAGGAGATTGATGGGGACTGTGACAGGGATGTTTCTAAGAGTCTGGTGTAGGGAATTGACGGGGAATGTGACAGGGATTTTTCTAAGAGTCTGGTGTAGGGAGATTGACGGGACTGTGACAGGGATGTTTCTAAGAGTCTGGTGTAGGGAGATTGACGGGGACTGTGACGGGGTTGTTTCTAAGATGTGGTGTAGGGAGATTGACGGGGACTGTGACGGGATGTTTCTAAGAGTCTGGTGTAGGAGATTGACGGGGACTGTGACGGGATGTTTCTAAGAGTCTGGTGTAATAGATTGATGGGGACTGTGACGGGGTTGTTTCTAAGAGTCTGGTGTAGGGAAAATTGATGGGACTGTGACGGGGATGTTTCTAAGAGTCTGGTGTAGGGAGATTGACTGGGACTGTGACGGGGTTGTTTCTAAGTGTCTGGTGTAGGGAGATTGATGGGACTGTGACGGGTTGTTTCTAAGAGTCTGGTGTAGGGAGATTGACGGGACTGTGACGGGATGTTTCTAAGAGTCTGGTGTAGGGAATTGACGGGGACTGTGACCGGGGAGTTTTCTAAGAGTCTGGTGTAGGGAGATTGACGGGGACTGTGACGGGATGTTTCTAAGAGTCTGGTGTAGGGAGATTGACGGGGACTGTGACGGGGATGTTTCTAAGAGTCGGGTGTAGGGAGATTGATGGGGACTGTGACAGGGTTTTCTAAGAGTCTGGTGTAGGGAGATTGATGGGACTGTGACGGGGACTGTGACGGGGATGTTTCTAAGAGTCTGGTGTAGGGAGATTGATGGGGACTGTGACGGGGATGTTTTAAGAGTCTGGTGTAGGGAGATTGACGGGGACTGTGACAGGGATTTTTCTAAAGTCTGGTGCAGTGAGATTGACGGGGACTGTGACAGGGTTGTTTCTAAGAGTCTGGTGTAGGGAGATTGACGGGGACTGTGACAGGGATGTTTCTAAGAGTGGTGTAGGGAGATTGACGGGGACTGTGACGGGGTTGTTTTCTAAGAGTCTGTGTAAGGAGATTGACGGGGACGTGACGGGGATGTTTCTAAGAGTCTGGTGTAGGGAGTTTGACGGGGACTGTGACAGGGATGTTTCTAAGAGTCTGGTGTAGGAAGATTGACGGGGACTGTGACGGGTTGTTTCTAAGAGTCTGGTGTGGGGAGATTGACGGGACTGTGACGGGGACTGTGACAGGGTGTTCTAAGTGTCTGGTGTAGGGAGATTGATGGGGACTGTGACGGGGACTGTGACGGGGATGTTTCTAAAGTCTGGTGTTGGGAGATTGATGGGACTGTGATGGGATGTTTCTAAGAGTCTGGTGTAGGGAGATTGACGGGACTGTGACAGGGATGTTTCTAAGAGTCTGGTGTAGAAAGATTGACGGGGACTGTGACAGGGATTTTTCTAAGAGTCTGGTGTAGGAGATTGACGGGGACTGTGACGGGTTGTTTCTAAGAGTCTGTGTAGGGAGATTGATGGGGACTGTGACGGATGTTTCTAAGAGTCTGGTGTAGGGAGATTGATGGGGACTGTGACGGGGATGTTTCTAAGAGTCTGGTGTAGGGAGATTGACGGGATGTTTCTAAGAGTCTGGTGTAGGGAGATTGACGGGACTGTTACGGGATGTTTCCAAGAGTCTGGTGTAGGGAGATTGATGGGGACTGTGACGGGTTGTTTCTAAGAGTCTGGTGTAGGAGATTGACGGGAATGTGACAGGGATTTTTCTAAGAGTCCTGGTTAGGAGATTGACGGGGACTGTGACAGGGTTGTTTCTAAGAGTCTGGTGTAGGGAGATTGACGGGACTGTGACAGGGATGTTTCTAAGAGTCTGGTGTGGGGAGATTGACGGGGACTGTGACGGGTTGTTTCTAAGAGTCTGGTGTAGGGAATTGACGGGGACTGTGACGGGATGTTTCTAAGAGTCTGGTGTAGGGAGATTGACGGGGACTGTGACGGGATGTTTCTAAGAGTCTGTGTAGATAGATTGATGGGGACTGTGACAGGGTTGTTTCTAAGAGTCTGGTGTAGGGAGATTGATGGGGACTGTGACAGGGATGTTTCTAAGAGTCTGGTGTAGGGAGATTGACTGGGACTGTGACGGGGTTGTTTCTAAGAGTCTGGTGTAGGGAGATTGATGGGACTGTGACAGGGTTGTTTCTAAGAGTCTGGTGTAGGGAGATTGACGGGACTGTGACGGGGATGTTTCTAAGAGTCTGGTGTAGGGAGATTGAGGGGGACTGTGACAGGGATTTTCTAAGAGTCTGGTGTAGGGAGATTGACGGGACTGTGACGGGGATGATTTTCTAAGAGTCTGGTGTAGGGAGATTGACGGGACTGTGACAGGGATGTTTCTAAGAGTCTGGTGTAGGAAGATTGATGGGGACTGTGACGGGGATGTTTCTAAGAGTCTGGTGTAGGAGATTGATGGGGACTGTGACAGGGTTGTTTCTCTAAGAGTCTGGTGTAGGGAGATTAAATGGGGACTGTGACGGGACTGTGACAGGGATTTCTTTCTTTCTTTCTGCGTACGCAGGCTGATACTCCTGCGGACACTTCCTGTATAGCCAGGCAGTGGAGTTTTGTGTGTATGACCCTTTTCTATCCCGCCACTAAGGCAGCCATACTCCATCTTCGGGGAAGGTGCATGCTATGTGTCACGTGTCATCCATACCAACGGCCAAAGGGGCCTTCTCTTCCGAAAGTTGGTGATGGGATTTTACGTGTGTGCAAGATGTTGTGCGTGCGTTCACACACGGAACCTCGGTTTATAGTCTCATTCAGAAGGACTGTGTGGGGAATGGAGTCAGAACCAATGTTAACTCCGAGGGAAAAATCCCCCTATACCGAAATTCGAACCCGCAAAACCCCCGGATCACGAGTCCGGCGCTCTACCAACTGAGCTATTCCGGTCCCCGTGACAGGGATGTTTCTAAGAGTCTGGTGTAGGGAGATTGATGGGGACTGTGACGGGGATGTTTCTAAGAGTCTGGTGTAGGGAGATTTACGGGGACTGTGACAGGGATTTTTCTAAGAGTCTGGTGTAGTGAGATTGACGGGGACTGTGACAGGGTTGTTTCTAAGAGTCTGGTGTAGGAGATTGACGGGGACTGGACGGGGATGTTTCTAAGAGTCTGGTGTAGGGAGATTGATGGGGACTGTGACGGGGGTTTGTTCTAAGATCTGTGTAGGGAGATTGACGGGGACTGTGACGGGGACTGTGACAGGGTTGTTTCTAAGATCTGGTGTAGGGAGATTGACGGGACTGTGACGGGGACTGTGACAGGATGTTTCTAAGTGTCTGGTGTAGGGAGATTGATGGGGACTGTGATGGGGGCTGTGACGGGGATGTTTCTAAGAGTCTGGTGTTGGGAGATTGATGGGACTGTGACAGGGATGTTTCTAAGAGTCTGGCGTTGGAGATTGATGGGGATGTTTCTAAGAGTCTGGTGTAAAGGGAGATTGATGGGACTGTGACGGGGATGTTTCTAAAGTCTGGTGTAGGGAGATTGACGGGGACTGTGACGGGGACTGTGACAGGGATGTTTCTAAGAGTCTGGTGTCGGGAGATTGACGGGACTGTGATGGGGACGGGGACTGTGACGGGGATGTTTCTAAGAGTCTGGTGTAGGAGATTGACGGGGACTGTGACGGGGATGTTTCTAAGAGTCTGGTGTAGGGAGATTGAACGGGACTGTGACGGGGACTGTGACAGGGTTGTTTCTAAGAGTCTGGTGTAGGGAGATTGACGGGGACTGTGACGGGGATGTTTCTAAGAGTCTGGTGTAGGGAGATTGATGGGGACTGTGACGGGGACTGTGACGGGGATTTTCTAAGAGTCTGGTGTAGGGAGATTGACGGGGACTGTGACGGGACTGTGACGGGGATGTTTCTAAGAGTCTGGTGTAGGAATTGACGGGACTGTCACGGGGACTGTGACGGGGATGTTTCTAAGAGTCTGGTGTAGGGAGATTGACGGGGACGGGGACTGTGACGGGGACTGTGACGGGGTTGTTTCTAAGAGTCTGGTGTAGGGGGATTGATGGGGCTGTGACGGGGATGTTTCTAAGAGTCTGGTGTAGGGAGATTGACGGACTGTGACGGGACTGTGACGGGGACTGTGACAGGGGTGTTTCTAAGAGTCTGGTGTAGGAGATTGACGGGGACTGTGACGGGATGTTTTTGTCAGCGCGGGGTGCTCGTTCAGGCTGCCTCCTTAGATGACACGGACCAGAACAGGCACCAGCCGCCATGGCGAAGTGGTTAGCGTGGCAGACTCTCAGCTGGGAGGTCGTGGGTTCGATTCCCATCAGTGCCATGTGGGATTTTTCTGCCCCAGCCGGCTCCCACCCAGAGTTGAGTTTGCTGCGGGCTGATTTGGAAGGCTGGGACCACACAGTTCAGTTTCATCCACTTTATGGATTCGTCTCAGAGAGTGTTGCTCAGATTTCCTGACCAACACTGCAGGTGTCTGTATCTCTCAGGTCTGATTGTGGCTGGATATATTATGAATGTGCATGTAAGTACAGCCCTGTCACGCAGTCTCAGACCGGAATGGAAATCTGTAGCATCATCTTCATCATCTTCATTCTCATTATCAGCATTAAAAAAACAAAAAAAAAGTGTCAAATTCCCGTGGCCTTTCATGCCCTGCTCTCATGATGAACTGAATAAAATCGTTGTCAGCAGTGGGCTTAAATAGGTGGTGTCCTGCTTCTGTTGGATCAGAACAGGCACCACTGAACACCACCGAAGTGACTGGCAACAGTGCAGTGTCTTTTCCGGTGTGTTGCCTCTTGACGACTTGACATTGACTTCTTCCCTGTGGATTGCTGATGTCGGGCTGCTGCGGCTGGGCCAGGCTGTGGTGGACAGGGAGGGGGTGGGGGGGGGTGTCGTAATGAGGTGGCACAGAGGAAGGGACAGCAAAAAATTTTTAAAAATAAAAAAAGAAAAGAAAGAAAGGATCAGATCGGGCATTTCTAAGTCCACCAAAGTCAGTGAAACAACAGAAATCCAGATCTCCTCTCTTTTGCAAACTGATATTGGTAGTTCCCAACGAACTGCTGACTGTAGGCCGTGAGGGGATAGTTCCCAACGAACTGCTGACTGTAGGCCTGTGAGGGATAGTTCCCAACGAACGGGCAGTCTGCCTGTGAGGGATAGTTCCCAATGGAACTGCTGACAGTAGGCCTGTGGGGGGGATAGTTTTCCCAACGAACTGCTGACTGTAGGCCTGTGAGGGGATAGTTCCCAACGAACTGCTGACTCTAGGCCTGTGAGGGGATAGTTCCCAATGAACTGCGATTGGGAACTGCTGACTCAGCCTGTGAGGGGATAGTTCCCAACGAACTGCAGTCTGCCTATGAGGGGATAGTTCCCAACGAACGCTGACTGTAGGCCTGTGAGGGATAGTTTCCCATGAACTGCTGACTCTAGGCCTGTGAGGGGATTTTCCCCAAATTTGAACTGCTGACTGTAGGCCTGTGAGGGGATAGTTCCCAATAAAACTGTGACTCTAGGCCTGTGAGGGGATAGTTCCCAATGAACTGCAGTCTGCCTGTGAGAGGGTAGTTCCCAAATGAACGCTGACTGTGGGCCTGTGAGGGGTAGTTCCCAATGAATTTGCTGACTGTAGGCCTGTGAGGATAGTTCCCAACGAACTGCAGTCTGCCTGGAGGAGATAGTTTCCAATGAACTGCTGACTGTAGGCCTGTGAGGGGATAGTTCCCAACGAACTGCAGTCTGCCTGTGAGGGGATAGTTCCCAACGAACTGCAGTCTGCCTGTGAGGGGATAGTTCCCAACAAACTGCAGTCTGCCTGTGGGGGGATAGTTCCCACGAACTGCAGTCTGCCTGTGGGGGGATAGTTCCCAACGAACTGCTGACTGTAGGCCTGTGAGGGGATAGTTCCCAACGAACTGCTGACTCAGGCCTGTTGGGGGAAATAGTTTCCCAACGAACTGCAGTCTGCCTGTGAGGGGATAGTTCCCAACGAACTGCAGTCTGCCTGTGAGGGGATAGTTCCCAACGAACTGCTGACTCTAGGCCTGTGAGGGGATATTTTTCCCAATGAACTGCTGACTGTAGGCTGTGAGGGGATAGTTCCCAACGAACTGCTGACTGTGGCCTGTGAGGGGATAGTTCCCAACGAACTGCAGTCTGCCTGTGAGGGGATAGTTCCCAACGAACTGTTGACTGTAGGCCTGTGAGGGATAGTTCCCAAATGAACTGCTGGACTCTAGGCCTGTGAGGGGATAGTTCCCAACGAACTGCAGTCTGCCTGTGAGGGGATAGTTCCCAACGACTGCTGACTGTAGGCCTGTGAGGGGATAGTTCCCAACGAACTGCAGTCTGCCTGTGAGGGATAGTTCCCAACGAACTGCAGTCTGCCTGTGAGGGGATAGTTCCCAATGAACTGCTGACTGTAGGCCTGTGAGGGATAGTTCCCAACGAACTGCGACTGTTAGGCCTGTGAGGGGATAGTTCCCAACGAACTGCTGACTGGTAGGCCTGTGAGGGGATAGTTTCCCAACGAACTGCAGTCTGCCTGTGAGGGGATAGTTCCCAACGAACTGCTGACTGTAGGCCAGTGAGGGGATATTTTCCCAAACGAACCTGCAGTCTGCCTGTGAGGGGATAGTTCCCAACGAACTGCTGACTGTAAGCCTGTGAGGGATAGTTCCCAACGAACTGCAGTCTGCCTGTGAGGGGATATTTCCCCAAACGAACTGCTGACTGTAGGCCTGTGAGGGGATAGTTCCCAAGGGAACTGCTGACTGTAGCCTGTTAGGGGATAGTTCCCAATGAACTGCTGACTGTAGGCCTGTGAGGGGATAGTTCCCAACGAACTGCAGTCTGCCGGTGAGGGGGTAGTTCCCAATGAACTGCTGACTCTGGGCCTGTGAGGGGGTAGTTCCCAATGAACTGCTGACTGTAGGCCTGTGAGGGATAGTTCCCAACGAACTGCTGACTGTAGGCCTGTGAGGGGATAGTTCCAACGAACTGCAGTCTGCCTGTGAGGGATAGTTCCCAACGAACTGCTGACTGTAGGCCTGTGAGGGATAGTTCCCAATGAACTGCTGACTGTGGGCCTGTGAGGGATAGTTCCCAACGAACTGCAGCCCTGCCTGTGAGGGGATATTTTCCCAATGAACAGCTGAACTGGCCTTGAGGGGATAGTTCCCAACGAACTGCTGACTCTAGCCTGTGAGGGGATAGTTCCCAATGACTGCTGACTCTACGCCTGTGAGGGGATATTTCCCAATGAACTGCTGACTGCAGGCCTGTGAGGGATATTTTCCCAACGAACTGCTGAATGTAGGCCTGTGAGGGATAGTTCCCAACGAACTGCTGACTGTAGGCCTGTGAGGGGATAGTTCCCAACGAACTGCTGACTGTAGGCCTGTAGGGATAGTTCCCAATGAACTGCTGACTGTAGGCCTTGAGGGATAGTTCCCAAGGAACTGCTGACTCTAGGCCGTGAGGGGATAGTCCCAACGAACTGCTGACTCTAGGCCTGTGGAGGGATAGTTTACCAATGAACTGCTGATTCTAGGCCTGTGAGGGGATAGTTCCCAATGACTGCTGACTCTAGGCCTGTGAGGGGATAGTTCCCAATGAACTGCTGACTGTAGGCCTGTGGGGGGATATTTTCCCAATGAACTGCTACTGTAGGCCTGGGGGGGATAGTTCCCAACGAACTGCAGTCTGCCTGTGAGGGGAATTAGTTCCCAACGAACTGCTGACTGTAGGCCATGAGGGATAGTTCCCAACGAACTGCAGTCTGCCTGTGAGGGGATATTTCCCAACGAACTGCGACTGTAAGCCTGTGAGGGGATATTTTCCCAACGAACTGCAGTCTGCCTGTGGGGGGATAGTTCCCAACGAACTGCTGACTGTAGGCCTGTGGGGGGAAATAGTTCCCAACGAACTGCTGACTGTAGGCCTGTTAGGGGATAGTTCCCAATGAACTGCTGACTGTAGGCCTGTGAGGGATAGTTCCCAACGACTGCAGTCTGCCGGTGAGGGGGTAGTTCCCAATGAACTGCTGACTCTAGGCCTGTGAGGGGTAGTTCCCAATGAACTGCTGACTGTAGCCTGTGAGGGATAGTTCCCAACGAACTGCTGACTGTAGGCCTGTGAGGGATAGTTCCCAACGAACTGCAGTCTGCCTGTGAGGGGATAGTTCCCAACGAACTGCGACTGTGGGCCTGTGAGGGGATAGTTCCCAAATAAACTGCTGACTGTGGGCCCCTGTGAGGGGATAGTTCCCAACGAACTGCAGTCTGCCTGTGAGGGGATATTTCCCCAATGAATAGCTGACTCTAGGCTGTGAGGATAGTCCCAACGAACTGCTGACTCTGGGCCCTGTGAGGGATAGTTTCCCAATGAACTGCTGACTCTACGCCTGTGAGGGGATAGTTCCCAATGAACTCTGACTGCAGGCCTGTGAGGGGATAGTTCCCAACGAACTGCTGAATGTAGGCCTGTGAGGGATAGTTCCCAACAAAACTGCTGACTGTGGGCCTGTGATGGGATATTTCCCCAAACGAACTGCTGACTGTAGGCTGTGAGGGGATAGTTCCCATGAACTGCTGACTGTAGGCCTGTGGGGGGATAGTTCCCAAGGAACTGCTGACTCTAGGCCTGTGAGGGGATAGTTTCCCAACGAACTGCTGACTCTAGGCCTGTGAGGGATATTTTCCCAATGAACTGCTGATTCTAGGCCTGTGAGGGGATAGTTCCCAATGAACTGCTGACTCTGGGCCTGTGAGGGATAGTTCCCAATGAACTGCTGACTGTGGGCCTGTGGGGGGATAGTTCCCATGAATTTGCTGACTGTAGGCCTGTGAGGGGATAGTTCCCAATGAACGCTGACTCTGGGCCCTGTGAGGGGATAGTTCCCAATGAACTGAAAGTCTGCCTGTTGGGGGGATAGTTCCCAAATGAACTGCAGTCTGCCTGTGAGGGGAATTTTCCCAACGAACTGCTGACTCTAGGCCTGTGAGGGGATAGTTCCCAACGAACTGCTGACTGTAGGCCTGTGAGGAATGTTCTCAACAAACTGCTGACTCTAGGCCTGTGAGGGGATAGTTCCCAATAAACTGCAGTCTGCCTGTGGGGGGATGGTTCCCAACGAACTGCTGACTGTAGGCCTGTGAGGGGATAGTTCCCAACGAACTGCTGACTCTAGGCCTGTGAGGGGATAGTTCCCCAATGAACTGCAGTCCCTGTGAGGGATAGTTCCCACGAACTGCTGACTGTAGGCCTGTGAGGGGATAGTTCCCAACGAACTGCTGACTCTAGGCCTGTGAGGGGATATTTTCCCAACGAACTGCTAAACTGTGGGCCGTGATGATAGTTCCCCAAACGAACTCTGACTGTAGGCCTTTAAAGGGGATAGTTCCCAATGAACTGCTGACTGTGGGCCCTGTGAGGGATATTTTCCCAAAGGGAAACTGCTGACCCCTAGGCCTGTGGGGGGATAGTTCCCAACGAACTGCTGCTCTAGGCCTGTGAGGGGATAGTTCCCAATGAACTGCTGATTTCTAGGCCTGTGAGGGGATAGTTCCCAATGAACTGCTGACTGTAGGCCTGTGAGGGGATATTTCCCCAAATGAACTGCTGACTGTAGGCCTGTGAGGGGATAGTTCCCAATGAACTGCTGACTGTAGGCCTGTGAGGGTATAGTTCCCAATGAACCCCTGACTCTAGGCCTGTGAGGGGATAGTTCCCAATAAACTGCAGTTTGCCTGTGAGGGGATAGTTCCCAATGAACTGCAGTCTGCCTGTGAGGGGAATATTTTCCCAAGGAACTGCTGACTCTAGGCCTGTGAGGGGATAGTTCCCCAACGAACTGCTGACTGTGGGCCCTGTGAGGGGATATTTTCCCAACAAACTGCTGACTCTAGGCCTGTGAGGGGATAGTTCCCAATAAAACTGCAGTCTGCCTGTGAGGGGAGGGGTTCCCCAACGAACTGCTGACTGTAGGCCTGTGGGGGGATAGTTCCAACGAACTGCTGACTCTAGGCCGTGAGGGGATATTCCCAATGAACTGCAATCTGCCTGTGGGGGGATATTTTCCCAACGAATGCTGACTGTAGGCCGTGGGGGGGATATTTTCCCAACGAACTGCTGACTCTAGGCCTGTGAGGGGATAGTTCCCAATAAACTGCAGTCTCCCTGTGAGGGGATAGTTCCCAATGAACTGCTGACTGTAGGCCTGTGAGGGGATAGTTCCCAACGAACTGCTGACTCTGGGCCTTTTGGGGGATAGTTCCCAACGAACGGGCAGTCTGCTTGTGAGGGGATAGTTCCCAACGAACTGCAGTCTGCCTGTGAGGGGATAGTTCCCAACGAACTGCTGACTCTACCTGTGAGGGGTAGTTCCCAATGAACTGCTGACTGTAGGCCGTGAGGGGATAGTTCCCAATGAACTGCTGATGTAGGCCTGTAGGGGTAGTTCCCAACGAACTGCAGTCTGCCTGTGAGGGGATAGTTCCCAACGAACTGCAGTCTGCCTGTGAGGGGATAGTTCCCAACGAACTGCTGACTGTAGGACTGTAAGAGGATATTTTCCCAACGAACTGCTGACTTTAGGCCGTGAGGGATAGTTCCCAACGAACTGCTGACTGTAGGCCTGTGAGGGGATAGTTCCCAATGAACTGCTGACTGTAGCCTGTGAGGGGATAGTTCCCAATGAACTGCTGACTGTAGGCCTGTGAGGGATAGTTCCCAACGAACTGCTGACTGTAGGCCTGTGAGGGATAGTTCCCAACGAACTGCTGACTGTGGGCCCCTGTGAGGGGATAGTTCCAACGAACTGCAGTCTGCCTGTGAGGGATAGTTCCCAACAAACTGCTGACTGTAGGCCTGTGAGGGGATAGTTCCCAAGGGAACTGCTGACTGTAGGCCTGTAGGTAGTTCCCAACGAACTGGCAGTCTGCCTTTTGAGGGGTATTTTCCCAACGAACTGCTGACTGTGGGCCTGTGGAGGGGATAGTTTCCCAACGAACTGCGACTCTAGGCCTGTGAGGGGATAAGTTACCAATGAACTGCTGACTGTAGGCCTGTGAGGGATAGTTCTCAATGACTGCAGTCTCCTGGAGGGATAGTTCCCAACGAAACTGCTGACTGTAGGCCCGATAGGGATATTTTCCCAATGAACTGCTGACTGTAGGCCTGTGGGGGGATATTCCCAATGAACTGTGACCTAAGGCCTCTGAGGGGATATTTTCCCCAACGAACTGCTGACTGTAGGCCTGTGAGGGATATTTTCCCAAACGAACTGCTGACCTCTAGGCCTGTGAGGGGATAGTTCCCAATGAACTGCTGACTGTGGGCCCTTTGGGAGGGGATATTTTCCCAAACCCGACTGCGACTCGAGGCCTGTGAGGGATAGTTCCCAAATGAACTGCTGACTCTGGGCCTGTGAGAGGAGACCACAGGTGCTGTTCCTTGCTCTTCCTCCTGGACATCATAAACAACCCTCACCCCCCCCCCCCCCCTCCAGCTGTGTTTGCTTGTCTGTTCCAGTTTTTCCGTCTTGCATTTGACCTTCAGCTCATATTGAGAAACAGGAGGATAGAATATAAAGGACAGATTGCTAAAGACATGGGGACGGTGGCCTCTTCTTTGACAGGGTTGTGAATGAATGTGTGGGTGGTGTGTGGGTGCGTGCGTACGTGCGTGTGTTCGTGTGTGCGTGCGTACGTGCGTGTGTTTCGGGGTGTGCGTGCGTGCGTGTGCGTGTGCGGGGTGTGTGTGTGTGTGTGTTGTGTGGTTGTGTGGGGTTGTGTGCGTGCGCATGCATGTATGTGTGTGGCGTGCATGCGTGTGTGTGTGTGTAGTTTGGTGTGTGGGCGCATGAGAAACCCTATTCTAGCACAATCCCTGAACTTTGCCCTTTCGTCTCACTCTCCCCTGCCCAGCATGACATCGGGTCAGAGGAATGTGCCCCCTTGGGCACGACCCGCAATGACGCCAGCCGGGAAACTACATCATTTTTCCAGCGCCACCAGCGGGACAAGTCCAACAACGACAATTCTCCCCCTGCACCCCGAGACAACATCACGCGCATCATCGACCAGGCGCTGGACGAAAACTCTCCCAGGAAGAGTGCTTTGTTGGTAACTTTGTTTGTACATTTGGAGGGGGGGAGGTTTGGGGGGGGGGGGGGGGTGTTGTGGAGGATGCTGGATGAGAGGGGGAAAGGGTTTTGGGGAGTTGGGGGGGGTAATTTGGAAGTGGGGTGCTTGGATGGAAATGGCCAGAAAGCAAGTTAATGAAGGGTTAGGGTAAGAATTAAAAAAAAAAATTTTGAAAGGGATTTTCTTCTTTTTATATTGCATGGGTTAAACTTTTTGGTCCCTAGACAGAACTTTTAATGTTGTTTGATAACATTGTCTCAGATGGAAATAATTTTTTTTCATTATTCAAAACTAAAGGGGAAAAAAGTGTGCCTCAGTCTGTGCGTTGTTTCATCTGAGAAATTGAGTTTTTGTTCACTGGAAACAGGAGCTCCACTGCCTCCGGTAGAAACCTTAGAATGGGGAAAAATACTTTGGGCGTGTTTCTGGGTTTAGCTGTGGTTTTGGTGTGGTTATGTTTGCATTTGTCTGCGTACTTGTACTGATGTTGTGGTATGGTTATCTTGCTTTGTTTTCATTTTGTTAGACATTTTTCAACAGGTTGGTTGTTTTGATTATTTATTTCTTCCTTTTGTAAGCACCGTTGGCAGGGTTCTGGATGTATGTGCGAAACAAGTTACCATGGTTATTCTGATTTTCTTCTCAACAGAGTCAGGACAAGCGTTCTGTGGCAACCAGATCACGGAAGGCGACGAGGAATGCGACTGTGGGTTCGGGACCTGCGATGCCACCACCTGCTGCCAAGGGCGCGACCAGAAAGTGGAGGGTTCCGGCTGCAAGCTGATTTCTGGGACCCAGTGCAGGTGTGATACAGGGTTGCATCAGTATGGAGAACCACTTTTTTTTTTCCCCAACCTGTTCCCCTCACCCCGCACCCACTCTCCCTCCACCCTCTCCCCTCATCCCTCTCTGTGTGTGTTTCTTCCTTTTTTTTTCTCTCTCTCTCCCTTTCTTTCTGTTTCTGTTTCTGTTTCTTTCTGTCTCTCTCTCTCTCTTGTCTGTCTCTCTCTTTTGTGTCGGTCTCTGTGTCAGTCATGTTGATTGCAGTTTGTTTGTACTGAATAGAGTTTGCAAAGTGAGGCGACTGCAGACAGAAATGTAAAGCAGATTTTAAAAACTATTCATAATGACTCCGCCGAAGAACGTAGACAAACGAATCACAGGACAAACACCAACACCTTTTCAAACTCTCGGGTCTTCTTCAGGCAAAAGAAACAACACTCAGGACAAAGAAAATGAAGAACGAGCAATCACTTATCTTTGTCAGTGGGGCGTTTAGGGCTGAAGCAGTGGACAGTCTTGTGGCTGGAAAAGAAGGCAGCTCTTTGCACGGCTGACGGAATGCCTTCCACACATACACTTCTCCCCTCAGTCAGTGCCGGTGCCTGTCAAGCAGGAAGCAGTGCTTGAGCAGAAGGTTAAAGACTTCCTCCTTCAGGGAGTAGCTGATACTTCGGACCTCGGCCCCTAGAGCTCCCGAGGTTGGAGAGATAACCTCCCTTTGCTGTGTTCCAACAGTGGCTACCTTTTACACCATCTTTGGCACTTGGAGAATCCCTTCCTTAAAAGACAAGAAAAGATACACCTGAAAATGCGGGTGGGGCCCAGAGAAGCACTGTCCTCAACTGCTGAACAAACCAGCTGGGAGCAGTCCTGCACCAGCCTTGGAAGCGCAAGCCTGCGCTGTGTTCACACAGGGTGCAGGCACGCACAGGGCATTCCACTAAGACGTCAAGGGACATGACTGCTCCCTGGCAGATGCCGTTGTGTACTGGCCACTGGAGGTGACACGACAGAACCTCCAGGGGTGTACCAGCCTGTACGTCAAGACTGCAGACCCCGCTGGCGGAGAACACCAAGCAACTGTCAAGCAACTGCCGTGTGCTTCCCACAGCCTTACTCAGTGCTGACATCAGACCAGAGCAGATGGTTTCCAAGGGGATGTCCTTTGTCATTGCTGAATCAGCTGTATCCAGCTCTGCTCACCTCATGAATCATTAAGGCAGTCTGCTCTCTTCTTCCTATGGCTTCAAATGACACTAGAAGCTGTTGGGCTTTAATGTATTTTCCATGTCAAACCCATGGTCTGGCCAGTATGACTGTGGTCCACTGGGTTCTTGGCTTTGGCCACAGAGTGGGCAGGAAGTGGAAGTGCTCTTGGTTTGTCTGCTGGAGAAGGAAGATGTTGGACTGGGCATCGTATTGCTGCATTAGCCAGCCGTGAACATCGGACAGACAGTGCCCTCCCCCCTGCCCTTGGCTTGGAAGAATAGGAGATGGAAAAGTAGGTCAGGCCAAACAAAAAATATGATAAAATCTCCCTGTTTTCGTCTCTGTCTTTCTCTTTGTCTGTCTGTCTGTCTGTCTGTCTGTCTGTCTTCTTCTCTCTCTCTCTCTCTCTCTCTCTCCCTCTCCTCTCCCCTCCTCCCCTCCCCCCCCCCCCCCCCTCCTTCCCCTCTCACCCTTGCTTCTGCTCCTTCCTCTATCCCCTTTCTTCTCTCCTCTGTTCCACTCTGTCACCCATTGTCTTTCTGTCACTGTGTCCCTTTGTGTTTCTTTGCTTGTGTGTGTGTGTGTGTGTATGCTTGTGTGTGTTGCTGTGCGTGTTGTTGCTTGTGTGTTTGTGCTGTGTGTGTGTGTGTGTTGTTGCTTGTGTGTGTGTATATGTGCTTGTGTGTGTGTATATGTGCTTGTGTGTGTGTGTGTGTATGGTTTATCTATCTACACTCGACAAAAGCCAGTGAATGATGACTGGGTTCGGTGCCACTGATGCAGGATCTAAAAGCAGCCCTGCTTTTCCTTTCACAGTCCAGACTCTGGGCCCTGTTGTAATGCCACCTGCTACTTCAAGACTGGCGGCGGCGGCGACTGTGCCCAGGCCACCGAATGCAAGATGGCGTCCCAGTGCAGATATCCTTTCCTAGGCGATAACACAGTGACAACACAGTTGCAAGCTTTATCAAACGTGTTGCTGCTGGAGTAAGACTGACACATATCATGGCGTGCCATACCTGTGCCACCTGTTGTCCGCTAGTACAGTAAGAAATAAACTGTTGATGTCCTTAGCAAAGCATTGTTTGGTGATGGTTTTACCTCCAGTGTTTGCTGTTCCAGGATGGTCTTCCAGTGCCTCAGTCGTAAGTCTTCACAGGTAAGTGTGGGAACACGATGGGGGAGAGTAGGCGGCCTTGTCTGACTGCCAACAGTGGGTTTTCAGAGTAGGGGGTAGGTGATGTGAAGATATCATAAGTTTGCAGTTCTGTTCAAAATCAGATCAGTTTGGCTGTTCCAGGTTCTAATCCTTTCCCCATAGTTGGCAGTTGCAAAATATATTGACGTGTGTCAAAATCAAGTCAGTTTGGCTGTCCAGCTTCTGATCCTTTCCCCTCAGTTGGCAGTTGCTAAATATATTGATGTGTGTCAAAATCAAATCAATTTGTTGGCTGTTCCAGCTTCTGATCCTCTCCCCTCAGTTGGCAGTTGCTAAATATATTGATGTGTGTCAAAATCAGATCAATTTGGCTGTTCCAGCTTCTGATCCTCTCCCCTCAGTTAGCAGGTGACGGGTTTTTGTGACAGTTGTGGATGCTTGCTCAGATATGAGTCCCAGCCCAGTCCTCCATTTGGCCAACATCTGTTTCAGTTCTTACTGAAGCACCTACCTTGGGCAGTGTTCCCTGTAAATTTGAACAAGTCAGTAGACAAATGTTGGTTCCAGTCCATGGTTGCAGATTAGGCACAAGATATTTGGCAGACGAATGTTGATTCCAGTACATACAATTGCAGATTAGGCACAAAATAATTGGCAGACGAATGTTGGTTCCAGTCCATAGTTATAGATTCGGGACAAAATGGATGGCGGACGAATGTTGGTTCAGTCTATAATCACAAATTATTAAGCACAAAATAATTGGCAGTCAAATGTTGGTGCCAGTCCGTTGTCACAGATTAGGCACAAAATGGTATGTATATATTCCCAAATAACCTTTCAGTTAGAACTGAATCCTCTCTCAAAACAAAACAAAAAAAGAGCAAAAACAAATTTGGAAAAATCTAAGAGAAATTATCCAGGCACAATCCATCCTTATTGACATGCTGTATCCCGACTCTGTATTTGTTTGAATATAATAGAAATGAACTGTGCTCTTCTGTAGTTGTTTGAATATAATAGAAATGAACTGTGCTCTTCTGTAGTTGTTTGAATATAATAGAAATGAACTGTGCTCTTCTGTAGTTGTTTGAATATAATAGAAATGAACTGTGCTCTTCTGTAGTTGTTTGAATATAATAGAAATGAACTGTGCTCTTCTGTAGTTGTTTGAATACAGTAGAAGTAAACTATGCTGACTGTGTGGTCATTTGAAAACAATAGATGCAAAGTATCAGACTCCGCAGTTGTTTGAATATAAGCGATGTGAACTAAACTGACTCTGTAGTTGTTTGAATATAAGCGATGTGAACTAAACTGACTCTGTAGTTGTTTGAATGCAAAACTACAATAGATGTGAACTACCTGGCTTTGTTGTTATTAAATGCAGTAGATTGTGAACTGTGCAAATATCAAAGTCCTCCCTTTTCACAATTCTGTGGTGCACATTCATTCACACATGAGCGGAAAAGGTGAATGGCCTCTCTTGTTTCCTACTTTGTATGTGTGTGTGTGTTTGTGTGTGTGCGTGTGTGTGTGTGTATAATGTGTATGTGTGTGTGTGTGTGTAATGAGTGTGTGTGTAATGTGTATGTGTGTGTGCAGTGTGTGTGTAATGTGTATGTGTGCGTAATTGTGTGTGTGTGCTCTTTATCCTAACATGAGCTGTCGTCTTGGAAGGAGGTAGGTAGCAGAAGGAATGCTCTTTGCACACTGTGCCCTGGGGGTGGTGGTGGTGGTGTTGGGGTGTGTGTGTGTGTGGGGGGGGGGGGGGGGGTGTCAGTTGCTGCATGAAGCCATGTCCTTAACTTGGGGCACTGGCAACAGCTTCAAGTGCCCAGACGCTACCCACAAACTAAACGGGACGTACTGCAACGACTTCAGTAAAGTCTGCATTTCTGGGGTAAGGGATCTGTGATGGAGGCTGTTTCTGAGAGAACGAGAGTGTGTGTATGTTTGTGTGTGTGCGTGCATGTTTGTTTGTGATTTTGAGTGTGTGTGTGTGTACATGGCTGTGTGTGTGCACCAGTGTGTGTATGTGTGCATTTGTGTGTGAGTGCATGTGCATGTTTTTGTGCATGGATGTGTGTGTGTGTGTGTGTGTGTGTGCAAGTGTGTGAATGTGTGTGTGCGTATGGGTGTGGATGTGAGTGGGGGTTGATTTGTGATGTGTGTTCTAGTATGTGTTTAAGTGAAATGAAAGATTAATGTAGAAGTCTTTCTTTTGTGTGTGTGTGTCTGTGAGAGAGAGAGAGAGAGAGAGAGAGAGAGAGAGAGAGAGAGAGAAAGGGAATGTGTGCGCTTGTGTACACATGATTTTTGATGCAAACAATTTCCCAAATAACCAGTGGGGGACGTAAAGTCACTCTTGATTTGGAGGATCAGTAGAAAAGAGAACACAGTAGTAGAATGGATGGGAAGGTTGAACACTGAAAGGGGCCCACTACATGCTGTTCTTTCTGTTTTGGCATCTAGCTTTGACTGAGCACGTTTGTTGCTGTTCACAGAACGAAATATCGGACTGTGCCTCTTTCAATCACTGCGAAACTGTTTTTTTTAAAAAGTTTTGGTCGTACGGAATACACAGGCTGTTTGTGGGTCTTTTCTAAACTAAGTCTACGTAGAACCTTTGCATGTACTCTGTCTTACACTGCACCCTCAACACAAGGTCTGAGGTGACAACAGGGTTCATCTCCGTATGTGCTCTTCTGTTGACCCCAAAGGAATGCATCGGCCCAGTGTGCCAGAACATCGTGGACCCCAGTGGCTCCTGGGAGGAGTGCTTCCAGACGTCAGAGGATGGGAACAGCGACAGCCTCTGCTCTGTGGCCTGCAGTGAGTTCGGGTCACCTTGACTTGTTCCCCGTTGGTCACCTCCCAGAGGGAGTTGCGTATGCAGTTGTGCTTGTTGGTTGGTTGGTTGGTCAGTCAGCCAGTCAGTTTGTCTGTCTGTACATCAGTCAGTCAGTCAGTTTGTTTGTCAGAAAGAATATGCAGTGTGTCAGTTGGTTGGTATGTCTGTCTGTGTCCATCTGTCTGCAAGAATGTGCTGTTTGGATGGTTTGTCGGTCTGTCTGTCTGCTGGCAAGAATATGCAATGTGTCTGCTGGTTGGTTAGTCTGTCTGTCTGTCTGTGTCAGCAAGGTCAGGCAAAATCTGCTGAACTGTTCTGAGGCTGGGCAGAAAGATGGAAGGTGTTCCCAACTGTGTTGTGGATCCACATCGATGGGTAGTTCAGGAAGTTGTGTTTTCCACTTTCTGTTCTAACTTTTAAGACTGTAGTTTTTAACATTTTCATGAATGGGGGAAACAAAATCATACTTGAATGTCAATGAACATAAAATGAGTAAGGTTAGATCTACAGATTTTGTAAATTGGAAGATTTGGTGTGGATCTGGTATGCAACCCGGATCCAGCCAGTGACATCACTTCCATCAACGGGGGGAGAGAGGGGGGGGGGGGGGGGGGGGGGGGGATGGTATACAGTAACTTCACGGTAAGAAAGTCATGTAGATACCTGGGGATTCACATTGGTACAGACGGTTTTAGAGTAATTTTGATGGTTAGAGAGATATTTTGATAGGGATTATGTGATGAATCTGGGTTGGGTTTGATTCAGGTTCAGAGAATTGTTTTACTCGGGTGGAGTTCTGGACTCATTGGCGTGCCGTTGTTAGTGCCATTCATGCTGTTCTACTTCCCTGTCACTGTCTACAGATGTTCGCCTGTCTGAGTTACCTTTTCTTCCTGACAAATAGGGAATAATGAATGTGGGCATGGACTTATGTTTTTATTTATGATCATCAGCACGCATGAAGGATGTGAGCATGCACTTATGTATTCAGATAATTGTGAACATTTGGGAAGGACATGGAGAAAACAAGAAAAAGAGACTTGTGCAAAAAGTCTGATGTTAAAAACAGGCTCAGTTGTTTTTGCCTGTGTTGTCGTACACACTTGTACTCGAACATGGATGTGCACACTCAAGTCAACTCTCATAAACCTTCATGCTTATTACAAACATTAACATCATTATTCCAGAAATCGATTTGTCAAGTGGCCATGAGACAAGAATATCACAGTGAGTTTGTGGCTTCATCATTTTAACCGTAGTAGGGATATTACCTATCTCAAATTTTTGTACATTAAATTTTTTTTTTAAATTTCAGTATCATAAGTATGTTATTCTTGACCATGTGTGAGGTGATGTTTACCAAATTACTAACTTGATTTTCAAGATTGACCGAAGAATTGGTGAAACTGGTCAACTGTTTTGGAAGGAAATTGCAGACAAATCTTTATCGTTCCAAATCCTACCAGATTTTGTGTAAAAAGCTAATAATTGATGTTCGTTTTGTGTGTGTGTGTGTGTGTGTGTGTGTGTTTGTGTCTGACTCTGTGAATATATGACGTTTTCATATCATTGCTGTTATTTATCTGTACTTTGAATCTGAACTTTGATGTCACCGCTGTGGTCACCTCAATCATTGTCACTGAAGTTTGAATCAATTTCAAACACTTTTGTAAAGAACACAGCGGAGACTTGAGTCATTTTTGTTGCTTTAATGATGCCTAGTTCTCAGTCACATTGGCTTACAGTGTTGGTCAGTCTCATTTCAGGTACAAAAAAAAGGTATTTTAGAACATTTCTGGCTTGTTTTGAAGCAATTTGCAAATAGTATGAGTGGACCAAAAGCTACCAGCTCAGACTGCCGCATCTAAAGACCCATAGTTTCTGAAATAACCCGAATGGAAACAAAACACCAAACTGCCCTGGAAAGGTGGATATAAGTGGATCAGTGGTTAAAGGAAAATGCAGACAAAAAGTGGACACGAGTCAAAGGTATTTTGTGTTATACTTTTTACTGGCAATTTTTTTTGTTTTGTCTTTGAAGTTTGCTGAAAAAGTAAGGTTTTGAATTTGGATTTTCTCAAGAAAGATAGGCGGAACTGTTTCTGAGAAAGAAGGGGGGGGGGGGGGGGGGGGGAAGACTCCGGAGTGTCACAGTAGAATGTGAATGTTTTTCTCTTCTGATCATCAGGACTGTTGTGGAGTGGGCGCGACTTGAACAACGCCACGGTAGGCTGACAAATTACCGCTCACACTTCCATCATTTGTCTGCAGTACTAAATGATCGCCAGGCTGCAGCTGTAAAAGAATGTCATCTGATGCTGTCTTTCAGAAAGCCCTGCTGGGGAGTGCATCAGTTCAAAGGACTCTGACGCCCTGGCCAAGAGTGGGAACGCCCCCTTCAAAGCCATGTTGGAAGACGCCGCTACTCAAAAGATGGCTGCTACTGGCTCCTCGAGCGTTGAGATCTCCATCGACCTGCCTGCTGGTGAGTCACGCTGCGGTCGGTGAACTTGGTTAACATGAAGAAAATAACAGTTTAGGTTGGTTACATCATAGAAGGTAACATGAAGAAATAACAGTTTAGGTTGGTTACATCAAAGAAGGTAACATGAAGAAATAACAGTTTAGGTTGGTTACATCATAGAAGGTAACATGAAGAAATAACAGTTTGGGTTGGTTACATCAAAGAAGGTAGTGATTACGTTATTTGAAGGTCTTTTTTTTTTCTTGATTAGTTAAAGGTCTTTATTCTCATACGTATCTGTCTAAACACATTTTGTTTATTAGCAGTTTTTTCTTTTTCATACTATCTGTCCCAAACAAATGCCTTACACCCCACTTGGATTGAAACAATGTCATGTTATCAGGATCCCCAAGAAATGACATGGGAGAGCAGGGAACTAACTTCGCCTCAATTCCAGATAGGCCGGCTAGAGTGATCACCCTAGTTCACATTATTCCACCATGTTAGAACCATCTGGGTTTTCATTGCAACCTGAGTTCTGGACACGCAAAAGGAAAGAGACGATCACCAAGGAACGTTAAATTTTTGGCATTTCAGTTCATCTAGTAGTCATCCGCACCCATGTTTTAGTTATGGTCCCAGTGTGGCAAGTGTGTGTGTGTATGAAGGGAAAGGGAGTTTCTCTCTGTGTGTGTGTGTGTGTGTGTGTGTGTGTGTGTGAGGGTAAAGGAGAGGAGTGTGTGTGAAGATCGAAAGTGCCATGCTGATGTAAAATGCTGACAGAAAAAAGGAAGAGAGAATGGTTGGGGGAAGGGGTGGAGAGGGGTGATAATTGAAGAGGGGATGGTTCAGGGAACGCCCACTGATCACACCAATTGAGGAGGAAGAAGCCGCAGAGACCCAGACGATGTCCATGTTTGCCTTTCAGGCTCGCCGTGCGACAACTTCCGAGGGTACTGCGACACCTTCAGCAAGTGCCAGCGCATCGATGCCCAGGGGCCCTTCAACCAGCTGACCAACATGATCTTCGACCCCGTCACCCTCACTAAGATCAGGGAGTGGATCGAGGTGAGTTGCTGCCCTTTGTAACCTGTTGGGGACCGGCTAAGGCGTGGCTTGTGTGTGTGTGTGCGTGTGTGTGGTGCCTGCACCAGTCAGTTCCTGGGGTTAGGTCTGTGTTCGCTTTCTGGTACAGTGGAGTCTGTTCCTAACACTGTCCAAAATAGATAGCGAAGAAGAAGGGTAACTCTTGCTCCCATGATGAACTATTTACTGGATGGCCCATTGTGCTCGGCATGGGCTATAAGCAACCTTACTACCTTACCTTTTACCTTACCTTACCTACCTTACCTTACCTTACCTTACCTTACCTTACCTTTCCAGGAGCACTGGTGGGCGGTGCTGCTGATGGCGCTGGGCATGGCGGTGCTGATGGGCGTCTTCATCAAGATCTTTGGCTACAACACCCACCAGGACCCAGAGAAGAGCAGCAGGAACGGCGCAGAGGAAATGCGGCAGCGGGGTAATATCTTGTGCCCAGCCAGGTGGAGCTCACGAGAGGTCAGCGGAGGCGCCAGAGGCATAATGGGGAGGGGAGGGAGATTGTGTGTGTGTAGGTGGTAGAGTGGTGTGTGTAGGCTGGTGTTTAGTCGTGTGGTTGTAGAGGGTTGGAGGTGTGGGGGTGTGTGGTGTTAGTGTGTGTGTTGTTGTGGGTAGTGTGTGTTAGTGTGTAGGATGTGTGTATGTGTGTGTTTTATAGTAGAATGTTTATGATTAAGGTTTCATCAGCAATGAGGGATATATGACACTGTGAATCCTTCCGAGATGGAGTATGGCTGCCTTAATGGCGGGATGAAAGGGTCATACACACAAACTCATGCTGGCTTATAGGGATGTCGCAGGGTATCAGCCTGCGTACGCAGAAAGAAAGAAAGAAAAAAACACTGTGAATCAAACTGTGTCTGTTATTGGATCTTTCCTGTCAGTTTGGGGGTGCTTCACCTTCACAGAGCTTTCCCTTGTCTGATCAGAGACAGCCATCTCTCGTACTGACACGGAAGATGGTGTCCGCAAGGTGCATTGACCAGTTTACTGATCAGAGAGAATGTTAAAGGGAAAGCACTCTAGACTTGTACTGCTGTTTTTTTGTTTACTTGCAGTATATTCAATACCGTTTATACCTGTTGGTAATTTTTATAATTAAAAAACTTAAAAAAATACTTTTTCGTAAATTTGTTATAAATAGTCATACCCACTGATGCTTTCTTAGACGTGATTTCCCATTTGTGATATGTGGTACACCTACATTTGTGGCTGATGTGGAACCTGATGGTTAGTGCGTTGTCGTATGGAGGATAAACTGTCTGACGTGTGTAACTTCGTTAAAGTCAACTGCCTTCAGTCTGCTTTCTTTCAACATTCATTTATATTAATCTGCTGTGTAAAGCACCCCTGTGTCGGTTCTGCTTGTTGTTTTGGGTGTAACTTCAAGCGTTGTTTGAATGGTGTTGTGTTGCTTGTGTCTGTTTGTGGGTTTGTTGTTTTGTGCTTCATTTTATTGTTGTTGTGGTTGTCTTTTTACAGGAAGGGATTATACTAAGGGGGGGGGGGGGGGGGTGTACAAACAGACCTGTTTACCCCTACGGATTCACCGTAGTTTCTACGAAAATAGGTCCTCGGCTACGGTGCTACGATCACACAGGCTCAAACTACGGAGAAAAAAAACAAACAAAACAAAATCAGCCACTAAAGCTGTCAGCGACGATCATAAATAAAGTAAGTGAAGGGAGATCATTTGATATTTTCCGATTTGCTTGCGCATGCGCGCTAGTTTCTTTCGTCTGCTCCAGTCTGCTCAGTCGATTCGCGCGAAAATGTCAACAAAAGGGGAAAAAGAAAAGGCCAGTGAATCAACTGACCCTTGGACCTCTCCACCAAAGAAAAAAGATCGGCCGCCTCCTGCACAGCGTTTTCGAAAGGAGTATACACAGGAGTGGTCTTGTTTACAGGCATCGAAAAAGGGAGAAGCGTGTGTGCGTGCACTGTTTGTGACACGGACTTCAGCTGTGTGCATGGCGGAAAGAACGACTGTTTCAGACATGTTAAAAGTGCCAGACACGAACAATTCGAGAGAGCCAAGGGAAAACAATCCTCTGCAAGGCTTCTTTACACAGCAGCGTGATGAGCTAGAGGTGACACGGTCAGAGGCTCTGATATGCGAATTCTTGGTGGAACATAATTTGCCATTCGCAGCAGCTGACACTCTCACAAAGGCAATCAAACGCATATGCCCAGACTCAAAAATTGCCAAAGAGATCAAATGCTGCAGAAGTAGTGGTGACTACTGACAGTTACTCAAATTTGAGCCCAAACTACTGACACAGGTCATCATGACTACTGAAAGGTAATGTTGGGGAAAACAGCACATTTTCAGCTATTGACATTAGCTGCAGACTGCATTGCTTGCTGTAGTGAACAGAAAAAAGAATGAAACAGAACCAGTGTGTGTGTGTGTGTGTGTGTGTGTGTGTGTGGTGTGAGAGAAAAAACATGCATAGTGCCTAGTTGCCCTGGACTGGAGCTATGCCCCATATGTGCCTCTTGTTTACTCAGAAATGTCATACTTGGCATGTGTGTGTGTGTCTGATGGTTTGTGTAGGGGAGAGAGAGAGGGTGGGAGGGTGGGTGGGTGGAGGGGAGGCATCTCATCTGCATGTGCAAGGAATTTCCATGCAGATTTACAACAACAAAAAAATGTTTTTGCATGGAATTGAATCTAGCCTGTACGTAATAATTCTCCCCTGAGCCATGTCCAGTGTTGATGGGTTCAGGGAATGTGGAGGATTTGCGATCAGAGGGTTCAGGGTTATGACATTGGAAGGGAGGAGAGAAGAGTGAGAGTATTGGCCGGACTGCAGTCAGACTCTGCGCAGAGGAACAAACCATTCCTGAGAACATGACGCTACTAACCCCACCGCATGGGTGAAACTTTTCCGTCTATGGACGGAAATCCGTCAAAATGACTTTCAGTCTTGACAGAACTTTCGTCAATTTAAAAAAAAAAAAAAAATCACGATTCATGATTTTGTGTTTGATCCAAGCTTTCGATCTCTTACCGGAAGTAGCTGTTTCTGTATTTACGGCGTCTTCACAGGCTAACATTGGCGCGTTTGGCTGACAATGAAAGTTTGCACGGTGCTCCGGAAATTAAGTAGTCATGGCTTTTTTGAAAGAAGGAGATCCAGTAGCATGCGTCGAAGGCCAAATTAGAAACAAATGGAGATGGCAGTGGCTCAATGAAACTGATGACGAGGTCAGTGAAAATTGCAAGTGGTGCAAAAAAATGAATGTGGCCGGCATGTGTTTCTGTATCGTTTGCTTAAAAACGATCAGTTACGGAGCGAACGGAAAAAAGAAACTTCGAAGCCATGCTGAAATTTTGTTGATTTTTGGAATGTTTGATCAGTTCAGATTGGGTGAGAAAAATTTGCCTTTTTGAGTTTTTATATTCTGGTTTATTTCTAAACTTTTAGACTTTAACTTTCCTGAGCTTGTACAGTAAGCCATAAATATTATTTTTATCCATTTAAATGAATTAATGGAACATAAAGTCTAACAGTAATTCACAAAAGCATGTTACAGGTAATTTTTTTACTGCAGAAATCATGTTACAATTAAGCTTTTTCTGGTGCAGGAGAGCCAACGAAATCGGCCTAAAAAATGAAAAAGTTCAATTTCGCCTGGGGGGCTTCGCCCTTGTACCCCGCCGGGGAGGGGTGTGTTGCTGCTGTAGAAAGTGTGAATCTAGATTGATTTGCGTGGAGGTGTCGGCTGAAAAGGACATAGGAGGGAAAGGGAGAGAGATACATGGCGCTGGGAGAGGATTAGATAGAGGAGGTGGTGGTTTAATATATGCATGGTTATTATGACTGTTGTATATCTGTGTGTGTATTGATGTATGCAACTGTGTGAAGCATTTTTTTGTGCTTCTTGTAAGAAAGTGCTGCTAAGTGTCTGTTGTTGCTATTACTGTTTAGCTGTCCATAACTGAACATGATTTCGTTTACATCTGAAATGCCGTGCCTACAGCTGAATTGTCGCAAAATAGTAGATCAGGAAGGTTGAAACAGATGTCAGCCATTCGGCCCCATTAGAATGCAAGAAATCGCTTTTCGAAGGGAAAAAAGATATTTCATTGTTTGAGGCATCCTGTTTGTTTTGTGCTTCTTTTTTTGTTTTAAATGATTGTTAAGAATGGAGAATTGTCTTCAGAACAACATAATTCAGAGAATAGGTGGAAACATCAGATTATGATGACCATTATCTGTAACTTTCATCACCGTCATTATCATTATTATCATTACTGTCACAGACCTGTCTACCCTCAAAAGTTGCTCGACTGTGTTCCAGAGTCAGTTTCATTATTTTCAGATCTCAAACCAGCTTTTCATACATGCAAACAAACAAACTTGTGGTAAAATATTTTTTTACATTTTTAAGCCACAAAATGCCAAGGGAAGCAATACTCTGTGATCTTAGAATGCCTTGAAACTAAAAAGTGTCATTGTTAAGACAAAAACAAAAAAAAAAAAAAAAGGAAAGAAAGAAAGAAAGAAAAAAAAAAGACCTAAAGTATGTTACTTTTCTTGAGTTCAAATTCAAACAGTTGGCATATATATATATATATTATAGACAGGTCTGTAACTGCAACTTTTTAGCACTGTGTCTTTCATAAATGCTTGCAGTTCACTCGTAACCTAACTTTGCTGTTCATTCCTTTCTAACCTGATAGCTTCTCTCTGTTTCCTTGGGTGTTTGTAATGAAGGTTGCATGTTATCTGCTAACCAGATAGCTTCTTCTGTTCCATTGGGTGTTTGTAATGAAGGTTGCATATTATCTGCTAACTCATCCAAACTTTGGGCTGCCTTTGTTGTCTTTCATAGATGTTGAACTTCTGTATTGTATTTCTTTAAAATTTTTTTTTTTTAAATTGCCATTTCTAAGTAGTGCAAGAACTGACACTTCACTGGCTCTGCGGAATGGTGTGCACTGTGTGTTACACAACGGACAGACTGAGAAAGGTGGTGAATTGTCGACTTTAAGAAGCTTGAGAATGGTAGTGAATTGTCAGGTTTAAGAAGCGATATCGAACCTAAAATCTTTAAAAAAAAAAAAAAAAATTTCTATTGGTAGATATGATCAGACATCAGCTGTCTTGTACGTTTTTCAAGTACTGGCATCATGGACATTTTCCCTGTCAGAAAGTATGGAGCTTTGAAAGGGAATACACTCGCTTGGTACGAGGAACATCATTTGGTGCAAAAGTAGTAAAGGCCAAACTGTTTTCATCAAGTGTTTGTAAATGGCTCATTGGCTGGCAGTTTTGGGGACTTCTCTCAGGGGAAAAAAAAAAAGAAAAAAAAAAAAACACAACAAAAAACGATACAAGTTTTTCCAGGTAGGTCAGACAGAGTTGAAATTTTTGTTCAAACGGCATGCCTCTTTGGCTGGTGGTCAGTTATCAGTGATGAGACTTCTGAAAAAAGTGCTATAATAAACGTTCTTACTCATTTTGTAATTGTTTTCCTAATTTTTTTTTTTTTTTTTTTTTTTTTTTTTTTAGAGAACTATTCCTTACATTCTTTTTCTATCGGAAATAATTTCTGTGTCTGATAAAGACGTTCTTTGCGGAAAGCTGGTTTTCAGTTGTATCAGCAGGTATTTCCTCCACCAGAGGGCAACTGGTCTGTGTGTAACATCGGACGCACATGCTGGTTGCTGGGAAGAAGGCGGCTTCGTTCTTGCAGTCTCACTGTCTGCAGCATTGTCACAGTGCTGCAGGGTTTGTTGTTGTTGTTGTTGTGGGTCTGAGGCACGTCTTCATCGTGGCAAGGAAACTCCGTTTCTCCTGTTTCATCACCCGCATTATCACCTCACTCAAATGTATCTGATGGACCAGATTCACGCACTATGGTCCCATGGCTTAGCTGTTGGGGTGATGCATACATAGACTAGACTGCATGCGGTGACACCTTTCTTGAAGCTCAGACTCTTGTTGTCTGTGCTAATCACACACGTGTTCATTGTGGAAAGCCAGGTTTGTGTCTGATGCAGACATCTAGTGTGGAAAGCAGGTTTGTGTCTGATGCATTTAGTGTGGAAAGGAGGTTTGTGTCTGATGCAGACATTCAGTGTGGAAAGCAGGTTTGTGTCTGATGCATTTAGTGTGGAAAGCAGGTTTGTGTCTGATGCAGACGTTTAGTGTGGAAAGCAGGTTTGTGTCTGATGTAGACGTTTAGTATGGAAAGCAGGTTTGTGTCTTGATGTAGACATTCATTGTGGAAAGCAGGTTTGTGTCTGATGCAGACATTCATTGAAGAAAGCAGGTCTGTGTCTGACGCAGACATTCATTGTGGAAAGCAGTTTTTTTGTTTTTGTTTTTGTTTTTTTCTGTCCCAACCTCTGCGCCACCTCGGAGGCAGTGCACCCACGCCGCTCATTCCGACACCCCATCCACAGCCACAGGCCGGTCGCCC
This sequence comes from Conus ventricosus, assembly GCA_018398815.1. Lineage (NCBI taxonomy): Eukaryota > Metazoa > Mollusca > Gastropoda > Neogastropoda > Conidae > Conus > Conus ventricosus. The sequence goes on from CM031610.1 coordinate 12,857,343, forward strand.
ACGCCACAGCCCCGGCACCGGCAATCTACAGGGAGTAGTCTAAAGTCAAGTCGTCAAGAGGCAACCCACTGGAGAAGACACTGCACTGCTGCCGAGTCACTTCGGTGGTGTTCAGTGGCGCCTGTTCTGATCTAACATACGCAGGACACCACCTACTAAGCCCCTACTGACGACAATAATTGCTTAGTCGCGGAGCCGGCATGAGTGAGCTCTCCTTCCGGAGGGTGCCACCACATCCGTCCAACGACAGCCCCCATGGACTTGATACCGGTGACCCCGATGGAACCAAACCAAGGCCACAGACGTGGAGAGGACATCGAAACTGAGGTCACCATGAGAGCAGGGCATGAATGGCCACAGATTTTGAGACTTTTTTTAATGCTGATGGATGCGGATGATTAAGATGATGCTACGGAATTCCATTTCGGTCTGAGACTACATGACAGGGCTGTACTCTACGCTTCCTTTCATAATATATCCCGGCGTCAACCAGGCCCGAGAGATGCATGCACCTGCAGTGTTGGTCAGGAAATTTGAGCAACACTCTCAGAAACGCATCCATTAAGTGGATGAAACTCGACTGTGTGGTCCCAGTCTTCCCAACTGAGTCCGCAGCAAACTCAACTCTGGGTAGGAGCCGGTCGGGGCAGAAAAACCCACATAACTTCTGATGGGATTCGAACCCACGACCTCCCAGCCGGGAGTCCGCGACGCTAACCACTTCGCCACGGCGGCTGGTGGAAAGCAGGTTTGTGTCTGATGTAGACATTCATTGTGGAAAGCAGGTTTGTGTCTGATGCAGGACATTCATTGAGAAAGCAGGATTTTGTCTGACGCAGACATTCATTGTGGATGAAAGCAGGTTTGTGTCCGATGGAGACATTCATTGAAGAAAGCAGGTTTCGTGCTGCTATCGCCAGCGTTCATTGTGGAAAGCAGGTTTGTGTCTGATGCAGACATTCATTGGAAAAGCAGGTTTGTGTCTGATCAGACATTCATTGAAGAAAGCAGGTTTGTGTCTGAGCAGACATTCAGTGTGGAAACAGGTTTGTGTCTGATGCAGACATTTAGTGTGGAAAGCAGGTTTGTGTCTTATGGAGACATTCAGTGAAGAAAGCAGGTTTGTGTCTTATGGAGACATTCAGTGTGGAAAGCAGGTTTGTGTCTGATGCAGACATTCAGTGTGGAAAGCAGGTTTGTGTCTGATGCAGACATTCAGTGTGGAAAGCAGGTTTGTGTCTGATGCAGATATTCATTGAAGAAAGCAGGTTTGTGTCTGATGCTCACATACAATATGGAAAGCAGGTCTCCCATCAAAAACCAGCAGTCTTACCACCAGACTTGTGAAAGACAGTTGATTGAAGAAAGAGAACCACACACAAAGCGATACTTCAATAAGTTGTTGACGTTTGGGCATCAGATGGAGATAGAAATGCATTTAGTGTTGACAAGTCTCTTTTCTAGCTCATCTTTGCTGGCCTTTCCAATAGAATGAGCAGGAGGAAGACAGGGCGGAGAGGTGGGGATGTCGAGGTATTGTTAGGAACAGCAGGTGCTTGAAGTGATTATCGTTATTTTGAAGCCAGTCGTCTATTTAAGAAAGAAAAAGAACATTGTTTAGATGTGGATCAAACCTACTCTGCTTAAATCCCTGTTTAGTCATCTCTTGCCGTTTTCCTGATTTTGCAGTTTTTCTGATTTTTTTTTTTCAAGATATAAAAAAGAATTTTCATCAGGGCTATAACTGTATTTGACTGGTGTTCTGAGGTGTCTTTTCAGATAATTTGGGGCTCCCCCAGTATCATTTTCTGATACCAGTCGGCTTTATTTCATTAATAGGTGACCTTGTGCTTCAGGTACCACACTTTAATTTAAGTGCGATCAACAAAATTTGGCAGTAAATGAATTTAAATTCTCCTTATACCTTGTGGTTCAAGCACTACACTTTGATTTAAATGCAGTCAACAAGATTTGGCTGTAAATGAATAGAAATTGTCCTTATACCTTGTGGTTCAAGTACACCCTTTGATTAATTTAAGAGCGATCAACAAGATGTGGCTTTAAGCGAATACAAACTCTCTTACCTTTCTCAGCCTGCCTCGTGTTGGAAGGAGGTTGTCGGCTTTGATATGTTGCTTTTGCATGAAACATCTTGAAGTTTGCTGCAACTCAGAATGAATTTTTTGTTTTTTTAACCCACTGCAGTTGGACGCTAACAGTTATTGGAGTAGGAACAAGTGAATAGAGCCTGTTTTAGCAGAGGCATCTTTTAGATGGTGTTGGTGACGCTGGTTTCAGCTAGAATGACTCCAGAACTAAGTCTAACCTGTCCTTTTCTTTTGTCTGTTTTTCAGTCTATCCATCCTATGTAACTGGTGTGGATATGGACATGTCCGCAATGCATGACATGGGAGGAAGATAAAAGCTAGTCCTAAAAGCCTGTACGCCTAATGCCAGCCTGCCTTACCTCCCTTCCAGCTAACTTCTCATCTTCATTGCCATCGATTGCTCACCTCTCTGGCCCTTTCCTTTCCCAGTCGATGTTGTGGTGATAGGATGATTGCTTGACACATGTGGACTTCTGCTGGACACTGTTGTACTTCTGTGATTGACCTGCTTGCTCACTGTGATTAATCATAGAATATATATATTGTATCATATATATATATATATATATTGAAATGATATATAGCTTGGTTACTGAGAATACTTTTCTGGTGTTACTGATAATACTATTCTGTTGTTGCATATAATACAGTTTCCCTTTTTTTCCCACCTAACGTCTCTTTATTTCTCAATATTTGTAATGTGCAATAGTCGATGGTTTGTGTGAGGACATATTTGTGGAGAGTGTTGACCGAGTTTGACACCGTTTACCTCCGTGCTACCACAATCTAAACAGTGAATATAAGTCACAAAGGCCCATTGGTGAAAGTGTTTGGGTCTGTGGGCATCATGTCTGTCTCTGCTTTATGAAGGCACACACAGACGGCAGATGCGAGGCTGCCAGTAGATCCAGCTAGACCAACAGTGGTGCCTGTTTGGGCATGCAAACATGTGTGCATATGTGCAATCAATAGTCGAAAGAAATATCTCTCGTAAGAATTATTTCAAGCTGGAGAAACGGTGGCGACTGGTTGTGCATGCGTATGTGTGTGTGTGCATATGTGCAACAATAGTCAAAAGAACTTTCATCTCTCAAAAGAATGTGTAGCATAATTTTTTTTAAACAACCCACAAGTATGTGCAGGAGATAGAAACACACCAAGTTTGTTTAATGGGGATTTTTTCTTCAACGATGTTTACGTTCATTTTTCCTGACATCCCCATTATACCTATCATGAAGAATTCCCTGCAATTCTTGGTCATGGTTGGTGCCAGTGTTGAGTTTGCGTTAATCGTTTTTACATGTTTTCTTTAAACTCCCAATCAGGCGTGCCAGCTCTTTGATTTTCGGGACATCTGCCTGTTTTTTTCAACCTGCACCTTTGAAGAGCAACATGTTCAAAAACCTCATCGCAGAAAATCAGGGGAGGGAAGGGGGGGGGTGGTGGGGGGGGGGGTGTGTTTTCTCTCGGAACAAATGAAAAGAAAGAAAGAAAAGAAAACTTCAAGTATTTAAAGAGAAATAAGATGCAGAATGCTGAAGGAAATGGGTCAAGTTTTTCCTGCCCAAATTCCGAGATCCTGCCCGCTCCCAGCAGCATTTGATGTTCATGGTTTCGCTGATGGTGGGGTTTCATCAGTGAGAGTTAATCCTAGGTCAATCTCCGGTTTCTCCCCACTCCGCCCCCTCCATTATTTCATTACACAAGGAGCTGGCATGCCTGCATGAACTTAATGTGTGAAACAGATTTCTGATAAAGCGTTGTTGGTTTGTTGTCATGGCTGTTTGGTGATGGGGAGAGAAAGGGAGAAGACAGGTGGTTGTGCTCCAGTCTCATGTGAAGTGTTTGTTGCCTGCAGCCCGAGCCTGGAGTTGAAATGAGGTCGCCTCCCCCCTACACGATAGGTACACGGTACTAGGTTTGGCTGAATACGATCCACGTATCCTCTTCCAACATGGGAATCCCTGTCCCTCCCCGTTGAGAACAGAAGGAAAGTGGTGGTGTTAGCACTAGGGTTGGTTGGTAAGAACAGCCCTAACAGTCTGCTTCATCCATCTGACATCCTTTCCACATGGGACAGTGTGCTTACTAACAAGTGCGAATGTAACAGTAGTGTTTTTTTTTTTTTTTTAATCTTCTTTTGAAGATGATTTTATTTTGTTGGGATTTGTCATGCCTGGTTTTTTTTGTTTTTGTTTTATCTTTTTGAAAACGTGTGCAAGTTGCCTGTGATTGAATGGCTTTGGCCCCAAACTGTTGGAATACCAAATGAACCCGAAGCCTACATCGGTTGGTTCTTCTGAACAAGGATGAAATCCTTTGAAGTCGGTGTTGCTGCCCAGGTATTTCCAAGATGGGCAAACACATAATGCTGTAGTGTGGGGAAAGGCACTCTGTGAACCGGCATTGGCAGGGGAGGATGCTTTGTTTGGTTTTCAGCAGAAGGCCAAAGAACGGCTACAGTGGGTGAGAATCAGATATCGGCCTGTTCATAGCTGAAACTGGTGTATGATGAAAATGAACTTTCCAACCAGAATAGCCATCGTGAATGAGCAAAATCCTCTAACTACTTTTTTTCAGTTCAGATTCTATTTGGGGATGGGAGTGGTTAGTTTGTTTTTTAGATGCTGTGTTTTCTTATGCACACATGTACGCAGGTTTAGTTTTTTTTTTTTTTTTTTTCTATTCATGATCTTTTAATCCATGTTGAAATTGTGAATAGACTTTGATCATTTGTGTATCATCTTGTCTCATATAAACTATCATCCCTCTGATCTTTGGATCGTCATTGACCATCGTTTCACTGGAAACTACAATGTCTTTTGTGTATGGGAATTTGGCTTTGTGTCCCAGTTGAATTCTGTTCTGTCTTGATGTAAATGAGGCAATCGGTTGGTAATACCGACTTGGATTTATATTTGTAACTGAATGAATATACACGTGTGGTGATTTGTTGACATGGTTGATCTTGGTGTACTTACTGCTTGGGTCTACTTTAACTGCTGTGTCTTGAAATGACTGAAGAATGCAACTGCACTGTTGAGGACTGAGTTGTTGACACCCAAGCCACGTTGGGGAATTCAGTATTGTGCCTATATTGTGTTCTTTGTGTGTATTTTTTTTTATTCTACAACAATGTTGGTCTTCAGTGTTGAACATTTATGCAAAGTGCTCCATCCTTCTTCTTTTCCACATGTATTTTTTGGAAGGGTTGATTGTAAATTAGCAGGCATCCTACAGTACCCCAAAGTGTCCTCCCCGCAGCATAATTCTCTATACATTCCATGTCATGAAAAATAAACAAGACTCACTCAGAGATGTTCTCCAACCAATTGTTCTGGATAGAAATTCCACGACGCATCTTCCCTATCCCGCCAAAGTGTACTCCAAGATAAGCGACGGTCAGTTTTGGCAAGTGTTGGTAAGACAAACCCTAGTGGGTGAAACGGGGCAAGATTGTGTGCTTGAACAGTCTCCTGTCTTGGAGAGCGACTCTGGCCCTACTCCTGCAGGTCACAACAGCATTAACAGCAAGAAATGTATTCCAGATTCAACATGGGCTGTCTGTCCCAAAACAAGGCCTTCTCTTTTGTCATGTTCATATTTGTTGTCAGATGTGTGGATGAAAGATTTGTATTTCACTTGGGCATGGTTTGTTTTCCCCATCTGTATATTAAGAGGTATGAAAAATGACGGAGGCTTGAATTTTGTGAAGAAAATGTTTACTGAATGGAAGAGGAAAACGCTAGCTGTCAAATCTGAATTGGGAGTAACTTGTTTTTGTGGGTGTGCTGTGGCAAGTAAGTGCTCAGCTTTGTGGGGGGGGTGGGGGGGGGGGGGGGGTGGTGGTGGTGGTATGCTACCACACCATTCTTATCAGCCATTGTAGGGGCGCAGTCATAGAACTCTGGGCAATTCCAATTTTTTTAAGGTTTGTTATGCATGTTGCGTTTTTGCATGTGCATTTTAAAATTTAATGGACAGTTTATCACTGTACTGGGCATCCGTGATTTTAACGATTAGGAAATGATGAAAGAGTTTTTTTGTTTTTTTACCTCTATGACAAAGATTAGCTCAATGGATAAATTTGCATCATGAACAAAAGAATCACTGTTAATGGGGTTACGTATTCTACATCCCATGTCCCTTCCATGTTATGCTTATTCCAGATTTCGTTTCATATATATCACTTGGTCATGTGAGCATTGTTCACCTTTTTCTCACATCTGTGAGAAAGATCAACTCATTCATTGTTGACCTTTTTTTCACATCTGTGAGAGAGATCAACTCCGATAATTGTATCATTAATGATTCAGTGTCGCACTCCCGTTTTCAAACTGAATTTATTCAGTTTGATACGGATTCTCTGCTTCAGCAGGATAAGTACCTCTCGAGTCAAAGGCATCTAGGCATCTAGAGTCATGTGAAACTCCCCCCTCCCCTCAGTGTGGTGGAGTTGGACCTGTACACAGCACATACGTTAAACAGATTATGATCTAGAATGTGAACAGTTTTTTGCTTTGTCAAAAAAAAAGAAAAATTCACATGGATGGAATGGCAGGCATTAAATTTTTGTTTTTCTTGGACATCATTTTTCTTGGACAGATCAGAATGAAATCTGCTGTCTACTGTAACTGAGAGGTAACAGTGCATAGATCTATTTTTGGCCGCATGTCATTTGTATTACAGTTAGCCTTTTTCTCCTCACCCTCCGAGTGCAAAAGCTGACCCGTCCAGTTTGTTTCTGGTGCCTTGCCAACGGCTCATGATACCGTTACTAGGATGTTGCCAAATGTCATGCATGCTCATGATGTGAATGTTTCTTCGAGTTCTTTCATGTTCAGGGTGTGGATTCTTCAGAACTTTACTGATTTTAATGTATTGTTATGATTATTGCAGTTACACTTTAGTAGAAGTATGATTTAAAATTTGTTGTTGTTGTTGTAAAGTCATGATGTAAGTATGACGAATTTGGATCATTTTCAAGTGTTATTATTATTGATGTCAAGTCAAAGAAAACATTGCAAAAATGTAATGAATGTCATGGGTCTGAGGTCTTGAGAGTAAAATGGCTTTCATGGTTATGAACAGATTTTCATGATGTATATGTTGCATAATGAAATTGTTTTGATGTAAATGCAACAGAATTTTTTTCTTTTAATGTGAAGAAAACCGAGATGTCAAAAACAAGTTACTCTGGTAGTTATGAAATTAAGATAAGAATGTGAATTTATCTGCAAGAAGTTTTGAAATTAAGATGTGAACTTGGTCTGCGAGAAGTTTTGAAATGAAGATGTCAATCTGATTCGCAAAATTAAAAAAAAAAAGGTGCAAATTTCACTGCAAGAAGTTTTGAAATTACGATGTGAATTTGATCTGCAAGAAGTTTTGAAATGATGTGAATTTCACCTGCAAGAAGTTTCGAAATTACGATGTGAATTTGACCTGCAAGAAGTTTTGAAATGAAGATGTGGATTTGAGCCACAAGTTCATTCATCCTCTCTAGTCTGGTAATCTCAGCCTGGCCAGGTTCTGCAGACAGCCCCATGAATCGCATACATTGAGGCTGGTGTCAAATGGATGGTCCAGCTTGTACACACAGTTTGACACAGAGGCGGCCTAACCTTTGTAAACTGGTAGGGGACCATGTTGAGAATCAAACTATGACAAGACTCATGGTGATGGATATGTCTTGATCTCATTTTGATATCTGAAAGAAAAAAAATCTGTTTTCTTTAAGAAAGGTCATGGCTTTTTAAAAATTCTAATTGGATTAGAGGTTAGGACAAATCTATGAACATATTCTGGGAACCATAGCAGTCGTTTCACACTTTCTGGAATTAACGCAAGCAGAACCACACACACGTTATGACTTAGCTAGCTTTAAAATGCAACTTGCCCTCTGAAAACGTTACTAACAAATTGTGAGTTGACATCGATGGGATGATTGGTCATTTGCTTCCATCATTTAGCTCAAAAACTCTTTTGACATCTGTGATATGTAATGGAATGAGTACAGACGTCGTAATGAAATAAAATATTTCCAGTAACATCTTTTGTGATTGAGTGCGTTCGTTTGAGAGCGAAAAACAGAGGGAAGGAATAAAAGGAATCACACATGTCTTCAAATGGTTTTTGAAGTCTTACGGTTAAGTTGTGTGTTCTAAGAGAAATGAAACTGACACTAGTTTTTCCCCTGCCAAATTGTATCCGGACCCCAAATGCTCAAATACTAACTTTCACTAAAATCACCGTTCACTGGGCCAAGAGGTACTTTCATTTGTTAGGGGAGGTAAGCCGCAATCGCTCTGCTGGGTCATGAATTTCTTTAGAAATGTTGGCAGCCATTTTGGTCAATCAGCAAGATACAAAGAAAAAAAAAATTCCATCGGCAGATTAGGCATACAGTTCTCCACCAAGGTCAATCTCCCCTATTCCCTCCTCCCCCCCCCCTAACCCTCCCTCCTCACCCCTATGGTCATTTCATTTACGGCATCTGGGATGTAATCTACAAAGCATCAAAACTTGCAAAATTTTTCAAAAACATTGAATAGACTTCATTTTTTCTTTTGACTTATCCATATATCTTCTGTCTTCTACGTATGCAGGCTGACACTCCTGCGGACACTCCCTGTACAGACAGACAAGGATTAATCCCGTTTACCCAACAAAGGGAGTGAAGTTTTGTGTGTATGGCCTTTTTTTTTGTTCTTTTTTTTCTATCCCGCCATTAAGGCAGATATCCATAAATCATTTTCTGAGAAATTTACAAACATGTTGAAAAATGCTCTGTCTAGCAATGTTGAAGGAAGCAAATAAAAAAAAAAAATCCAGACTGTGACCTGGATCTGCTCGACACTGCATCTTTCCAAGTTTCCTTCAACCAATCAGCAGTTTTTACACACCAGTCCATTAGCAGACACAAATGAAAACCACCCCTGGGCAAAGGGAAAAAAAACACAGAATCACTCATGCCAGCTTTGTAATTTGGTAGAATGTTTAATTGCTGTTGAACAAAAAAAAAAAAAAAAATCAGAATCACTAGCCAGCTTTGTAACTTGGTAGAATGTTTAATTGCCGCTTGAACCTGAAAGCACACAATGTAGGAGGAGTGCGACCGATCGCTAGCACCCATTGCATTTCGCTGAAAGGCTTGTACATTTACCTTCTCCTTTACCATGTCCCAAGTCCACTTGATATATTAAAGCCAGTTATTCATCCAGACTTACACCCATTCCAATAAACATCAGGGAAAAAACAGCGCATGTTTGAAAAAAAAAGCAAATCAATAAATAATAAATGTTCACATTACTAACAGAGAAAGCAATTCAACATATACTGAAAGACGAACATAACAGCTGTGATTCTCAGAAGCCATACAGATGGTCTGGCTCATACCAACTACCTGATCTTTAAGGATTACGCATCAACAGTCCATTGTCTCTATTTACTGTCATACAGATAGAGGGGGGGGGGGGGGGGGGAAAAGACAAAGCCAGCTGTCAGTACTGATGTAATACATCAGCATGGACGATCTGAAAGTAATATCTTACAGTAAAGAGTAGAATTATCATTTCCAAAAAATTCATACCCTGAAAATAACATTATCAATAAACGTTTCTCTACTATGCTCAACGTTATTCTTTGTTGTTTGTACTTGCATTTTATGTTCACATCTGATCTCGATGGGGGGAAACCAAAACCAAGCCTGTGTTTCTGAAACCTGTTAGACAAAGGCAGTGAAAAAGAACGACTGAACAACCAATCCTTCTGGAAATCCAACACTTCTCAAGCCTCAACAAATCCGGATCAACCTGACAACAAAGATAATATGTTCTTCTAAACTTCAAGGACCAAAACACTGGTTTTTCCGGACTCGCCACCATGAAAATGACTTAATTCTGGGTCCAAACCAGATTTTTTTTCGACCAAGTGTGTTCTGGCATTCTGAAGTATCTGCTTTCAGCCAAGACCCTCCTGTGGGCCAGTTCCCTTCCAAATGGAGGGCAATAGTCATCCCTCCTCTGCCGACCTGCAGGACAGAGACTGGAAAGTACGCTCAAGCATCGTCGTCGTCTTTGTGTCCAAGGCATCAAACATCTGTCTGTCCTGTTCACTAGGCCTCCACTTTGACGTCAGGGCAGTGTTGTTCTGCACCTCAGGGTTGTCGTCCGGTATGACGCACTTCCACAGCCCGTATGTCTTGCCGATGGTGGTCTGCCACAGCGCAAGGTCCCGTCCTCGCTGCCACTGGCGTACAGCTCCCGTCTGGGGAGAATCGCACGCAGTGGACTGGGCCAAAGTGACCTTTGAAAGATTCTGGAGACACACAGAAACAAGCTTAGAACTGCCAGCCTCTGAACAGACTTTACAGGAATTTTTTTTTTTTGAAAATTGTGTGGAATTTCTGACCTACAGTTGAGAGGAATACATATGCCTATCACACTCAAAACAAAAACGATGACATTCCAGATAATTTATTTTCTACCCTTTTGTCCTTCACCAAATCACTGTCTCAGCCAATACACTGTTGCTCTTTTACATTCAGAAGCACACTGTCACAAAGTTTCATCTTATGACTTGGCTCATTTTTAACATCGGAATTATCGGTGCCTCAGTAGTGTTTTCGCCCAAGGAGGGACGAAAATCTGTAAGGTTCTTGGCAAGGCTGAACACTTTTACAGGCCGAGCTGTTGACTATACAGCCTGATGAAGAGCATTTTCCTCTAAAAGCCAACAAATTCTAGCAACTGTCCCAAACATTTCACTTATATGGTGTATCTCTCACAAACATAATCTCTGAAAGTAGAATGTGTGTGTGTGTGTGTTTGCATGATGTGTGGGCATGTGTGTGTGTATATGTGCATGCACTCATGATGCGTGCATGCATGTGTGCGAGAAAATGAGTGAAATGTAAGTAATGGGTGCTTGTAAAAATCATCAAACTCCAATCAGAAAGGGAGCTGAGTGTATGGACAGAATATTCAACCACACTTTTCACAGAAGTGCTGCTTGACAAACAAAAAGAAAAAAAAAAGGAAAAAGAAAGCTGTCAGATGACGAAAATATGTGTGAGTGTGCATGTGTGGGTGCGTACGTTTACCTTACCTGCATAGCTAAAAGGAAAAAGAACGCCATCAGATGACGAAAATATGTGTGTGTGTGGGTGCATAGTTTACCTTACCTGCTATACTAAAAGGAAAAAAACCATCAGATGATGAAAATATGTGTGTGTGCATGCATGCGTGTGTGGGCGCGAACGTTTACCTTACCCGCATACTACTGAAAAAACAACAAAACATAACTGGACTACGTCAGCCTGGACGGACCATTACCTATTTCTCTTCCAGTGTCGTAGTCAAACTTGTACATCTTGAAGTCCTCTCCTCCAGCCACAAAGAACTTCTCACTCTGGTGCAGGGAGGCAGAGTTGATGGGAGCATCGGCCTCAAACTTCTTGATCTCCATCAACCTGTGGAACAGAAACAGGAACAATGTTAACTACGCAGCCACACTGACAGATTCAACCACTGACAGTACGGTTCAGTCATCATCATGAAGGCTTTTCAGTTCATGTGAAAAAAACAAACTGCACGAACAAAATATTCTTCCTGCATAGTTATCAAAGGACCTCCTGTTTGTTTTTTTCTTTGTGCGTACGCAGGCTGATGCTCCTGCAGGCACTGCCTGTATAGACAGGCAAGGAATGAATCCCATCTACCCAACAAAGGGAGTGGAGTTTTGTGTGTATGACCGTTTTTTATCCCGCCATTAAGGCAGCCATACTCCATCTTCAGGGAAGGTGCATGCTATGTGTACCATGTCATCCATACCAACGGACAAACTGGCCTTCTCTTCCGAAAGTTAGTGATGGGATTTTACGTGTGTACAAGATGTTATTCACACACACACACACACACACACACACACACAGACCACTTTGCAGATTGGGAAAGTGAAGTACACTATAGTACACTACACCACACATCAGATGCATTCACACACGGAACCTCGGTTTACAGTCTTATTCAAAGGACTGTATGGAAAATGGAGTCAGAACCAATGTTAACTCTGAGGGAAAAATCCCCTGTACCAAAACGGCCCGGTGGAGATTCAAACCCGCAACCCCAGGATCACCAAGATTACGAGTCCAGCGCTCTACCACTGAGCTATTCCAGCCCCCTCCTGTTCTAACAATTGTGATCATGCTGAGCTCCTGACACAGGTGAGGGTCACTGTGCCACTTCCACGGGTCAAAGCTACCAGTCACTCCAGTGGGACATGTTTAGGTTTTGTCAAGGGTTCACAGTGTGGAGATGACTCCACATCCATCACACCACATCTGTTGAAATACAATGCCAAGTAAATACCGACATTTTTGTTCCCAATCAAGTTTGAAAATTATAAACACTGGGGACAAACGATGACCATCAGCAGATGTTTGGCTGATGGGAGATCTTTGTGCACTGATTTCAGGAATTGATGATCTGTTTCTGTGATCCAAGAAGTTTATTAGCTCATGTCTGTCAAAGTCAAGCTGTCATCACTGCTGTCCATCTTCAAAAGTGTTTGCGGAACTAATTACATTCCACAGTGTTTTATTTTGTGCAAGGTTTGACAACTGCTTTGTGTTGTTCTGGGCTGATCGTAAAGTGGTGCTGTATGTATGAGCACAAAAAAGAATTCTCCTTTATCAAAGAAAACAAATCATCTACTGTCCAGACCTGCCTACCCTTCCGTAATCGTCCGTAATTTTACGGAAATTAACCCCCCATTACGGAGGTACGATTTTCCGTGCGAAATTACGGAAAAGAAAATTGAAAAACTACGCAAATTTCAGACTCGAAAAATTGTCGACTGCTAGACCTTTCCGAGACCGCAGAGTAACTTCCCTTGACTCAAGCCGAAACCACAGATGGTTCGGAACTTGCGATTGGTCAATGTGGTGCTGTGGGCCAACACGACACGCCATCACATCTGTGCGCGCCATTCGAAGCTTTTTGTTCAGCCATTGTAAGACAAAGTTTCAACCGATTTTTTGCCGGCGATTGTGAAAATGGCGGAGAAATCTTCTAAACGTTTGCATGAAACCGATGACGAGGGTTCGAAAACCACTGTGCCACAACGGAAGAAGGCGAAGAAGCAAGTGTTCCGAAGTAAATACACGCGGACTTGGCCTTGTCATGGACCTGGATTTGTATAATCATTTCTGCTCGGTGTGCAATTCAGACTTCTCCATCGGACATGGGGGAGCAAATGACTGCAAGCGCCATATCTCGGGGAAAATGCACAAAGAGACAGCTGCGAGTGCCTCCAGTCAGAAGATCACATCGTTGTTTACGAAATCCAGCGAGAGCAGCCGTCAGACCCACACACGGAAGATCACCAACGCAGAAGACTGTTTTGAGCTGATCTGCGAAAACAACTTGTCCCTGAGCTGTGCTGACAAGATAGTGGCGAAAATGAAAAGGTCCTTTTCATTTTCGCCACTATCTTGTCAGCACAGCTCAGGGACACACACACACACACATATTTTTTTTTTTTTTTTTTTTTTGGGGGGGGGGGGGGGGGGGGGGGTGGGGGGGGGGGGGGGGGGGGGGGGTTTGTACATTAGGTTCTTCATCAGTGGTGTCATCTGTGGTGACTGCTGTGTAAGTTACAAACTGTCAAGTATATCACCTTTGAATTGACCTGAAACTCCTGTCCTGAGTCCGTCATCTGCCATCATCCCAAGGGTATTTTAATTCTGCTTTGTTGTTTTTGTTCCTTTTTTACTGTTTATTATTTTTTGTTAAAATTTTTAAAAATGTAGTTTGGAGTTTTGTACACATTATTTGTTCAATGTTAAAAATGTAGTTGGAGTTTTGTACACATTATTTGTTCAAAAACGCCGTGTATTACGCGTCCGTGGAATTACTGAAGGAAATGCAAAATTACTGAAAATCTCTGTGGTTATTACTGATGAGCACAACATGAGGTAGGCAGGTCTGACTGTCTGACTGAACGTGTGATATGGCTGTCTCAAGGCTTTCTGGCAACAAGTTGAATGTAGAACAAAGACTAGAAAATTAAGATTCAAAATGACTGGTCTGTAATGTTGAAACCGACTTCCAAATATCAAAGTGTTTTCTTTCGAACTGGTGTTATTTTGTAATCTCCCTGATTCTCAGCAGGTCCCCCCCCCCCCCCCCCCCCCCCACTCTAGAGACTTAAGGTGTGCCATCAGAATATAATTTCTTTTTCAGCATGACTCTAGACAGTGATCGGCCGGTACCTGACGAGGCTGAAATTTTCCATGATCTATCTCATTCTTGTTGACCTCATCTTGCAATAGTGAGAAAGCTGAGAAAAACAAGTATCTAAATATTAAAAAAAAAATGAACGAAAAAAAGGCAAAGAGAAAATAGTTTTAACATTCATTGTGAGTACATAACAATTATCTGGTGTACGTTTTGGAAGTGAGGTGTATGACATGCATTTCTGAGGGAAAAAAAACTGGTGCATAAAATAACCATAAGCATGTAAAGGGCACTCAGATATGCAAAAAACTTAATCTGAAAAAAAAAACCCAACAACAACAAACAAACAAATTCACATGGAAAAAAAACTAGAAGTTAAAACCACCACCACCATAACTTGCTTGACTTACGTGTCCACATTGTAGAAGGCAATGTTCTGACCATAGGTGACGATGATGGTGTTGCCATTAGGGCTTAAAGCCAGGCTGGTGGGAGCCGAGTCAAAACTAAGCTGTTGAATCTCCTGACAGGTTTCTAGTGTCCACAGTCTGCAACATGCAAATACACACACACACGCATATGTAACCATCTCATATACACAAAACTTTGCATATGTAAGTCAATCTTGCCTGAAGAAGACCTAAGAGGTTGAAATGCGCTGCGTTTTGTCTTGTGATTCGTTAGTCTACGTTCTTTGGTGGAGTCATAATAATTACTTTTAAAATTAGTTGAGATCTGCGCCTGCAGTTGCCTCACTTTGCAATTCAATCTGAATAGATCTAAGCGTTCTTATTTGCAAACTGGAGATGTATTCAATATCACAAACGGAAGCTGAACCTAGGGAGGCCAAACTGGTAATTCTGTTGAGGTGGAAAGTTGAAGGGTGTACTTCTCACCTGAGACTAAGGCAATCGGCACCAGTAGATGTAGTGCCTTTTCGATTCTAGGGAAACTGCAAAGTGTACAGGCATGGAAAATGCTGTTTTCAGACTCAAACACTCTGACCAACAACAAACCAGCACCCTTTAATCTCCTGTCTTTTTCCTCCACTTTTGTTTTCTTTCAGTCCTTAGTCATTTCACATCAGTCTTTTAAATCAGTCACAGTTACGACAAATTAATGATGACTGGCAGTTCTGATAACATATTCAGATTGAATTTAACAGCAGTGATAGTAATGCTAAATGGCAGCATGCAAAAACGGAGATTGAGAACCATGATACGTCTAAAATTCTAAAGCACTGCAAAATCCTGTTTCTATCAGAAACTGAGAAAGACAGACTATCGTTAATTATGATATACTCTACCCAGAACCAGACCTAAACTGTGAGGTAAAACTGATGTAAATGATCCTCTTTCTTACATTTGTCCCTAGCAGACTATCTATGCACTACTTTGGGTGTATCTGATGTATTTTGACTGCTGATCTGAAAAAGTTTTCTTGATTCAAGCATAGTAACATTTAACTGATAAAAAGCAACTCACACTTCAGATATCTGTCAGTATCAGACTTTCAGTTTATGTATTACACTATCTTACATCACACTACATTGCATCATGTTACATTATATCAAATTATATTACAAAATTATATTATCAGTGATCGACAGAAAAGTCAAGACATCAGTCACAAAGACAGGGTCTGTTGAAAATGACCATGAACCATGTGAAACAAAAACATGTTTCAATGGTCACACCCACCTGACAGTCTTATCATCTGAAGCACTGATGATCTTCTTGCCATCCCCTAGAAACAAAGCGGCCTTGATGTTCGACGTGTGACCAGTAAATGACTTGGGTTCTGAAAAAAAAAAAAAAAAAAAAAAAAAAAAAAAAAATCCAGTTTGCAGGCCTGTCAGCTAGTCAACATTTGTTGTTTTAGAGTACAGCCACACTCTTGGGTCACTGAAGTGGTACATGGATACCAACCACTGGAACTGCTGCACTGCTGAATATTTCCAGTTACCTGAATGCTAAAAGAGGTCAACTTCATGAAATTTTCTTCTTTTTTTTTTTTTTCGTGGCGAATACTGACCTTTCACAGTCACAAATAGGGCATGGTAAGTCATTCAGACATTCAGGCTGGGGTTTGTGTTTGAAGCCACTGTGGTGCAATTCTGATGAAGTTTTTAGATATATAATGCTTATCCTACATCAGCCATGTTATTCCATACTTTTGACTGACCTTAGAGAACACAGTCTGGCACCCTTTCACTTAATTAAATAAAATAAAATTTGAAATTTTCACAGCTTTCAGGCAAGTAAAAAAAAAAGAGAACTAGAATCCTTCTGTTTTCTGCACATTGTCATTGATGATAAATACACAATGGGTGAAAAAGATTACTGTTGCATTTCTGGACAAGCCTTTTATAAAAAGATGTTTTAAATGATAATATAATTCAAGTTTGAATTTCATAACTTTAGGCTGAACATGTCGAGAAGTCATTAACCTACCAAAGAATATGACTGTGCACTTCAGCAACCAGAAAAATATGGGGGGAAAAACCCCAGCAACATCCACACACACACAAAACAACAACAAAAACTCATTCAGTCAGGTGTTAAGACGTCTGCATAACTCATTTCTTTTTTTTTAAATTGCTTGTTTATGTCCTAAAGTTTGACAAGAACATTCTGCACAACATGATTCTTCTTTTTAAAGTGTTAGACATTTTTAAATCAACCCACCAAAGACCATGGATATCACCATCGATTAGATCACAGTAATTTCAGACTACAAAGGGCTACGTTTGTTCTCAGTTTTCTAACCACAGTGCCCGACATTTATGGCAATATTTCCACCTCTTTACAGCCCTCTGTGTGCACTCATGTCATCCACAAACCCTGCTGTTTTTCATGACCTGCATCAAATCAACACTAATCAAAGCTAAGCGTAGGGTCATCCAGTCCAGCAACACGCACGGCATTTCCGCTCAGACCCTACAGGACTGCACGTTTCAACTCTAACTTCTAAGTAGTCACATTATGTGACCATTTCTTAATCTATTAAGCCCAAACCATGAGACCTTTTTGATGTTCGCAGCACCATCATGCTTATTACAAGTACACTTGTCACTGCTAATCACTCGGCTCAACACCACTAACAGGGACAGCATTCACATCAAAATAATCAGAAAAGAAACAAGCCAGCTACAGAAAACCTGCAATTTTATGCTGGAAATAAATGAAACTATAGTTCCAAAACAAAGAAATACAAAGATTAACTCTGACCTGCCCCCTAAAGGCAAGATAGCTGTTCTTGACTAGTCTGCAAATGTCTCTTTGCATCCGTTTGAGCACAAATCTGCTAAAGATTTGGGGTAATATGCGGCTGTAGTAGTACACTCTACATTCTAAAGTACCCTGTTCATTAATGAAATACAGCTTTCTTAAAACGAACATTTCTAGCACTGAATGATCAACGACGCTTACCGGCATCAGGTTTTCCCCAAGTCAAACACTCTTAGCAGTTTCTCATTGCTCCCTGTCAGTAGTAACGTCCCATCCTTGTTGAAGTCGACACTCTTCACTATGTGTTTGTGGTTGAAGGCTGCAGTTCCTCCCCTTCTCTGCATCCCAGAGTTTTCTGTCATTGACATAGCATATCATGACTGAATAATCAAACTTACCAATAAAACTTGATCAACTTACGTTCCAGATAAAAGAAAAACAACAAGAGTAAAAAAGATGTTAAATATAAACAACTATAGGTAATATGATTCATGATTAAGTGACTGAGTCAACTGTTCGGAGTCGGTGATTGCTATATATCTTGACAGGCCCCAACAGTGACTGATGAAGATCTTGTGAAGTGTAATTGAAGTAGAGAAGGACTATGTTTCTGTGTACTGAATAGATAGGGTCCCTGTGATTCGTTACGATTAAGTATACAACTTTGTTGCGAAAGGAAAATAGAAACACATCACAATTCATCTGCTCAAATAATGTGGCAACTTCACGTAAATTTCTTCATAATGACATCAGAACCATTGCTACTAAGCTGCGTTTGTGTCCTTCATCTATTCTCTTGCTATTATAATAGTGTGCAGTGTGTTATTTGGTAACTGCCCACACAGTACTACTGAAACCTTTGGTCAGTGACTGGTAAAAATCTGCTGTGATGAAAATGGTTCAACATCATCAATTTTGCGGCCAGATAAAACCAAAAACTACAGATGCCCCCAATGCAGATTCGTTTGTGTGCATACATCACACAGCAATTATGCAGTAAATGTCATTTTGATTTTAAAACTCCTAAGAACACTGTTCTATAAAATTTTGTTTTAAAAAATAAGTTACACAAAACCTACATCACAGCAAAAGGAGACTAGCTCTCTGACTGTGACAACTTACGCAGAGAAATCAGCCGCCCCTGTGGCGGCACGTGTTGCATCTCTATTCAGCGTTGCCCCCCACACAGCTCCCTTGTGCCCCTCGAAGGTTCCGATCCAGTCCCCAGTGTCTCCTTGACGTATCATGGCTTCCCATCTAAATAAACATTGACATGACTTCATGAAACACGTTGCAATAACAAGTACTGAAATTAAAATCAAAGAACAAAATTTGTGGTGTTTTTAACCGCCTAATCTTTCAACAACAACAAAAATTCTAAATATAACTTTTAATCCATCAGATAATAGGGACAAACAAATTAAAAGATAAAACATGACATGTTTTGACCTCTAAGGTCTTCTTCAGGCTAGATCAAAAACCAAGCGGGACAACGAAAGTGTAGAATGAGCAATCACTTATCTTCTCAAAGTCTGCGCAAGATGGGCATTGAATTTGTGAAGATATGTCATCTTATAATTTGTTTTTCCCTGTTCTCTGGTGGATTTACTATAAAATTCTTTTTTAAGATTTGTTTCAATTTCTGCCTGCTGTCACCTCACTTTGAAACGAACTTCCTTAACCACGTTAGCAAATTAACCAACTGTTGTACGAAGCATTGTCTTTGCAAAAGTTTGTCTGGAGTGTGGCATGCCCAGAATACTAAAAAGACATCCCTTTTCTACGTTCATTATCTTAGACTTGTGCTGTACATTCGAAGTTGTCAAACAAACTTCAAATGCTTATACCATTATTTCAAAACATAAATTTCCAAACAGCATATGTAAAGCAACCTGAGTATAGTTTCTTCACAATACATTAGTGGATTTTTTGTGCATTATTAATCAAAGGAGAAGGACTGTGTAAAACAATTCTGGGTTCTGTGGAAGACAATCTACCCTTAATTTTCTGAATGATCTGGGATGAAGAGAAATCACAATATAAATTTCTTACATGATGTTTGAATTCAAGTTGTAGACTGAAAAGAAAAACCCCTTTGAAAGTAACAAACTAAAAATGGCGCACAGTACAACACAGAAGAAAACAATAAAAAAAACAAAAACATCTTTCTTTAGGACACATCAACTGTCTGTGATCATGTAACTGTCTTTGTGTATGTTTATGTGTGTGTGTGTGTGTCTGTTGTGTGTGTGTGTGTGTGTGTTCTTCTTTCACAGATTTCTAACATCAATAACCTAATCCTGTTACATGGTTTAATGTTATAAACTGTGAAGAGATGGGATGGATGGGTGTCTAATGATGACATGAGTGGGAGTGAGAAAATGTTTGTAATACTGAGAAGTTTGCGGCCAGGGTCCAGGGCCGCTTAAGGCCCCTGGTGGGGTGCAGGGGCAATGCACTGGCAAGGGGTCTGGGGGCGAAGCCCCTCAGATGCTGACATAAACTTGACATTTAAGGACCGTTTACTGCATTCTCCTTTGATACAAACCCTGAATTTCATACTTCTCAGTATTACATAGTTAAAACTATTTCAGACAAAAAATAACAAAGCAACTACGTATGGAATTCAAGAGATATTTAACTCGCACTTACACTGAGTACAGGTGGCAACAAATGATAACCTGGAATCGTCAAAGTTAAACTCTTCTTTTTTTGAAGACTTGGAAGGAAAAAAAAAATCACCTAAAAGCCAATACAGAAATCTGTATAATACGGAACAACTCTCACGCATGTGATGAATGTGTATGACGCTTTGTGATTGGTTATGCATGTGTATGATGGAAAATGACAGTGGGAAGAGGGTGGTGGATCAGGGGTGGCTGTGGAAGGGGGGGAGGAGGGGTTTGCAGGGAGAAAGAGAGATAGACACCGACTCATGGAGAGAGAAAAATGAGTGCAGTGCATGTGTGTGTTTGTGTGTGTGAGTGCATGTGTGTTGTGTGTGTGTGTGTGTTGTGTGTGTGTGTGTGTGTGTGTGTGTGTGTGTGTGAAGAGTACATGTGCACACTGTTGGTAAACTGTAATAAGGTCACAGGCGTTGACTGTACTGATTCTGGAATGTCTTGTGGGTTTTACTTTATTGCTAAGACTTTGACTGGGCTTTCCATTAAAAATAAATAGGAGGAAGATGAGAAGAGTGAAAGAGGAGGAGAGGGAGGGTGGCTGAGAAAGAGAGGGAGAGAGAAAGGGAATTGGGGGTGGGTAGGGGAATTTCGATGACGAAACGAAGTGAGAAACAGAATAAAGTGTGTGTCTGTGTACGTGTACGTGTGTGTGTGTGTGTGTGTGTGTGTGTGTGTGTGTGTGTGTGTGCGCGCGTGTGTGTGCGCGCGCGTGTGTGTGATAGGGGAGACCGTTATTACCCTTCCTGGTATACAAAAACACAGTCTGAGAGTTCAGGGCTGTCGACCAAACCAACGGTTTCAATTTCAGTCGGTCAAGTCTGTCACTCACTCACTGACTGTCAGTGTGAGCTCGCTTCCACGTTCAATCGATATGAATGAATTTCAAACAGCTTTTACCTTTACATGCGCTGATCAAAAAGTAACCGTAAGGTGTGACATCGCTGAAGGCCAGATGAACCACTGGTCGAGTATGGCCACTGCATGTTAACCCGGGGGCTGTCTTAAAAATCGCCATGTTGTCTGCTCACTCACTCGGCGTTAACTTTCCCGGATGTCGTGAGACATCTTTTCAATGCAAATTTTACCAAAATGTCTAAATATGGAAACATGACGCAAAGGGCAATCGTTACCTTCCAGCTGTTTCTACAATTTAATGGATACGCACTCAAGAGCTGATAAATTCTCATTTTTATCGCATGTGCTCACTCTTTCTGCAGCAGTAAGCTTGTCTTATCTTATCATTTTACGCGTAAACAAGTTATGACTGACAGTGAACACGGGCAATAACTCAGCTGGCATCAACGACTCTCACAGTCGATGTGGAATCTGTGGTCTCAGCGAGTATTACATGGAAGCAACGAGGTGTGACATGTGAAACATATCATCGATCTGGATCTGGATCTCCGCCTGTAGTTGTTGGTTGGCGGCTAGTTGTGGGAGCCAGTGATGGCTATTACACAACTGGTTGCGCAGCGCAAGACTCTAAAAGATTAAAAACAGAGGGGGATGTGGGGGGAGGTGGAGGGGTGTTGGCGGGTTAGTGGTGGGAAAATGGCCGCCTCAACCCTGCCTAGTGCGGTGGAGAAGGCACTGGCATTCTGCTGTTGGACGGTGTTGTTGTCCAAGAGGTACATTCCAGGGGGGTTTGGATGAAAAAGGAGTTTCTAATTTGTTCAGTCGCAGTGGACTGTATGACCGAAGGCTCTATTGTTGTTGTAGATCTGCCTTTGTAGGGGGTTTTGGCTTACACAGTCTGTAAATGTGGTTGGTTTAATTCTCCGCCTGGTTTGATCTGCTGGGGTGAGGAAGGTATCAGCTGGTATGGCAGGGACTAGGTCGCCGGCAATCTTGTACAGCATGGTGTTTAGTGAGGGTCACGAGTACACAGATGAAGAGTTTCGCGCTAAGTGCAAGATGTCTGACATTTCTCCCAGCTCAACCCTATCTGATGTCTTGATTACTGAACAAGGCATTCAGAAACTCCTTTCTAAACTCAACCCTTATAAAGCCTGTGGCCCTGACAACATCAGTCCTCGCATCCTGAAAGACCTTGCCCCTGAAATATCTCCAATCCTTACTATGATCTATCAGTCCTCTCTTGACACTGGTTATGTCTCTTTTGATTGGAGATATGCAAACGTTGCACCAATATTCAAGAAGGGAGAACACTATGACCCATCTAACTGCCGCCCAGTCTCCCTGACCTCTATCCCCTGCAAAGTCCTGGAACATGTCTTTGTCAGTGCTCTCATGTCTCACTTAGAATCCAACGAAATCTTATGTCCAGAACAACACGGCTTCCGCAAGTTTCGGTCCTGTGAAACACAACTACTTAATTTTACAGAAGAACTGTTTGGAACTCTAGAAAAAGGAAATCAGGCAGATGTTATCATTATGGACTTTGCGAAAGCCTTCGATAGAGTGAACCACAGTCTCCTTATCCACAAACTGAAACATTATGGTGTCCTGGGAAAGATCAACAAATGGATAGGAGCATTCTTGAAAGACCGGCAACAATCGGTAGTAGTGGATGGCACAGCTTCCAGCTGGGTCAGTGTGCAGTCTGGGGTCCCACAAGGCTCTGTTTTAGGGCCGACGCTTTTCTTGGCGTACATTAATGACTTGCCAGAAGAACTCTCCTCACTGACACGCCTGTTTGCTGATGACACAGCTGTCTACCGTTTGAAGGCCTCAAAAACCGACCAAAGCTTACTTCAGGAAGACCTCAAGAAATTAGAAGCATGGGAGCACAGCTGGGACATGACATTCCATCCTGGAAAATGTACTACTCTCCCAGTTACAAAATCATCTTCTCCTGCAAAATCCGACTACACCCTCCACAACCATATTCTAGAAACTGTCTCTACCTCCAAGTATCTAGGCGTTACCATCACAAGTGACCTAAGCTGGGACCTGCACATCAACGCCATCTGTGCTAAAGCCAACAAGACCCTCGGCTTCCTTAGAAGAAACCTGAAGTTCCCAGCAGTGCGCCTCAAAGAAACAGCCTATAAGACTTTTGTCAGACCGATCTTGGAGTATGCGTGCACTGTATGGGACCCGCATACCCAAGGCAACATCAATAAGATTGAAGCTGTCCAGAGACGTGCAGCACGGTTCGTGGTCAACCGGTACCACAACACGTCTAGTGTCACCGCGATGATTGACAAACTGCAATGGCCGACTCTGCAGCACAGACGCAAGGTAGCTAGGCTTGCCATGCTACGGAAAATAATGAATGGAGAGGCAATCGTGGACAAAAGTTGCATTGTGCCAGCCCCTTCCAGACACAGAAGGAAGCACTCCCACCAGCTCAACCAGATTCTGTGTAAAACCCAATATCGACAAGCTTCCTTCTTCCCCAGAACGATACGTGACTGGAACAACCTGCCTGAAACAGCTGTGGCCGCGGACACCTTGGACACCTTTAAGTCTAGGGTGCCCCCCAGTCAGTAGTTAGTTAGATAATAGGTTCCCCCCCCATTCTTACCCCAATAGCTTTTTGTTTTGTTCTTTATTTTTGGGGCCCTGCTGTCTTAGATCAGCAAGGGACCGGCTAGCTCCGAAGGGCGAAAAGTGAAGTAATAGTAGCCTGCTGGAGAACCCATTTAGAGCAGGACTAGGTTTTTATCCTCACTTTTAGGTCTATCGCTTTCTATAATTTGTTTTTCTTTCATCGCAACCCCTTCAAAACGGCGTAAAAATCAATTGGGTGATTGTGGCCGTATACCCTGAAGAAGAAGAAGAGTCGAAGCTGTCTTCGGCGGTCCTCCAAAGGTGGTAGTTGGAGGGAGGTATTGTAGCATCTTAGTGACACAGCCTGGGTCCCTGTCTCTGTAGTTATTACAAATAAAGCGGGCAGCTAATCGTTGGACCTTTTCAATTCGGTCGATGTCTTGCTTTGTGAATGGATCCCATGCCACAGCGCCGTACTGCTGATTTCA